>CM067359.1:75934434-75999434 GCA_034401795.1 Chaetoderma sp. LZ-2023a | reverse complement strand
GAAGCGCAATCACAACTGCTCATATTTATTCTGCAGCGTTATTGATCAATTTCTGTGTCACGATTCTGTGATATCTGACCTCGTTTTCTTCTTGCATGAACAAGTCTTATCTCGGGTTTAAGTCAGCCATTTGTTGACACAATCAGCCTTCTTGTAACGTGCTATGCTGTACGCATCCTAATACAAGGGACCTGGGAAATGGGCCAGGACAATGCTTTGAATGAGAATGTTTATTCTCAAGATTGAATCGCATTTACAAATAATTGCATGCTCACATAGAAAAGCCTTGAGCAAAGCACGGATTATTTGATTAAGGACGCATCTTTGATTGATTATTGATGAATCGCTTTCAGGAGAGGTTCCCTACTTTTATCTTTCGCCGCACTGTGAACATGTTCAAATATAATGTTGATGTCTTGCTGTTTTCAGAGAGGTTAAATATGTACAGTGTTGTACACAGAATAAGCTCGTTCTTACTCACTTATATTTTCCTTGCTTTGTAATGTACATGGCATTACTCACATAGACACCATGCAGCCACCTTTAATTGAGAAATCTAGTTTTAGCTACGCCCCGCCCATTTCTGGTTACGCTCCACCCGGGAATTGTCTCTGTTGGGATCTATCGATCAATGTACTCTCCGAATCTCAATTTCTAGAAAAATATACAGATAGTTGATTTATTGATTCCACATTAGGCCATAGGCCCTTGAGTGTACAGATTATAAACCTACAATGACGGTCAGCTATTATATACGTTCATAAACAATAAATTAATAAATGCATTGATTATCCCTAAATTCGAAATATGTACACGATACAATAGATTATGCCTGATTATCGATTTCCAGAAAGCTATACAGATGAGCTGTTGGGTATCTTGAGGCTAAGTTGACTGGGCGCCGGTGCTGCCTAAGGCAGCAACAGCGCCCAGTCAAACCAGCCTCAAATCATCCAACAGCATGTCTATTAAATAGCAAAGAATTACAAAGACATACAATTTATACAACGTGTCAGACTCTTTGAGATTTGATGACTGTCTATATGGAACCCTTTGTGACGTAATGATTGTGACGTCATCACACACGCGCGGAACTGATTATGATGTCATACTAGGTCAGATGATGAATGGATACTTTGGAAAGGTGAATTCGTACGTGTCAGACTATTAATCGTTTAAGACTGACTATATCGAGGCATTCATGGCGTCATGATTGTGACGTCATCTTACAGATCACGTAGTTGATTATGATGTCATATGATCAAGGGATATACTTGGAAGGGTCCATTTTATCATATATCATGATGATTTGATGACTGTCTATATGGAACCCTTTGTGACGTAATGATTGTGACGTCATCACACACACGCGCGGAACTGATTATGACGTCATACTAGGTGTGTGTGATGACGTCACAATCACTACGTCACAAAGGGTTCCATATAGACAGTCATCAAATCATCATGCGCCATGACTCACCCCGCCCCACTACATCGAGGCACACAATCCAAGCCCCCAAAAGCACATAATCTCAACAATTCCATTCTCAAGCATTCTGGCGCGAGCATGCACCTTTAATTACTGTAAGTTGTATTGATTGTCTCGCGTAATTTTTGATGATTTGCCTAAACCGGCAAAAATGCTAAAAAATATCATATCATATCATATCTAGGATAAAACAAATGGCCTAACGCTCACCCGGGACATAGGACCCTCAGGTTCAGCATAGCAAGATATTTACCGAACAACGTTGATAAGATAAGCTGTTGAATATTTTAAAACTAATTTGACTGGGTGCTGTTGCTGCATATCACCAGTTAAATTAGTTTCACCATATGCAACATAATGTTTATTAAATAGTAAAGACATCAGTTCGTACAACTTGGACGGACTATTAAGCGTTTATGACGGACTAAATCGTGTCTTTCATGATTTGCTTATGACACCAGCCCACATGTTACGTAGTTGATTATGACGTCATGCGATTGACTGAGAATCTAGATTCGTCAATTCCTCCGTGAGTAGGGCATAATTTTATCCGTGCAAAACTGGGCATCCTTTCTCTCAGTATGCATGTCTTTCCTGAATAGCTTCGTTTCTGTGGTCGACAAGTGGCATTCAAACAAATTATGTTGGTAATATGATATTAGGCAGCAACAGCACCCAGTCAAATTAGTTTCAAAATATTCAACAGCTTGTTTATTAAAAAGCAAAGAATTACAAAGACATGCAATTCATACAACGTGTCGGACCATTTGAGATTTGGTGACGGTCTATATGGATCCCTTTGTGACGTAATGATTGTGACTTCATCATACACGCGCTGAGCTGATTATGACGTCATACGAGGTCAGATGATGGATGGATGGATACTCTGGAAAGGTGAATTGCTACATTCATTACGCATTAGTCATACATGTGACGTAATTTATTATGACGTCCCATACTTGAGTGACGGAGCGGATTCATCGATCGTATTGACATTCATGATTTCCTAGCATTCGCGAGGAAGACATAACATAAGGCGCCCACGAGATTCCACTTAAAGAGCCCATTAAGTTGGACAGAATGCGTTCGCAAAAGATGGCGGTTCAATGTAATTCATATTTTTGTATTCTGGATAGCAATTCCAGGAACGCTCGAGATGCATTAATATGAATGTCATTAGATGTTTTACGACACATTCAATCTGATCATGGAAATCATGCTAATTTTTCGAGCAATGGATACATATTAAATATGATTATCAGATACCACCTTATAGCCCGGATTCCCTGCGAATGAGTAAAAATCAATTTTTTTCAGGTTAATTCAAAGGCACACTGTCACGTATTAATCCGTTCATTAACACTTGCCTCGGTCAAGACCAAAGGGCACCATCTAATTAATCATCTGTCTACATGATGACCGATGACTGGAGGTTATTAAACCCTGGCGTTAATGAGCATCTTGTAACATGATTAGCATGATTAGAAATCCGCAAGTGCTATCGGCACGCAGGTGTGCTTTGGCTCGGATGCTAACGAACTAATTATGTAACTAATGAACGTATGTCTGCAGGTAACCAAAGCATACATTAACAAGTCAATGTGATGGACAGCGTATAGTGTGCCCTTTGAATATAGTGTAGCTTAACACTTTTGCTTTCCCCGACGTCCATTTCATAATTACGTGGTAGATTGCAATATGATACCAGCAGCAAAAATGACCATCTTCGTGAGTTTAAGATGCGTAATTGATTACTGGGTAAGGAAACGCACAAATCTATGATTATAAGAAATCCCCCATCTTTGAGAGCAGATCGATTACCATTGTTTTACGTGGCAACGTGGTCGGCAGATTTGCAACAGTAACATTAGCGACAGGAGCAGCCGCAACCGCAGCCGCAGTCGCAGCCGCAGCAGTAGCAGTAGTAATAGTAGTAGTAGTAGTAGTAGTAGTAGTAGTAGTAGTAGTAGTAGTAGTAGTAGTAGTAGTAGTAGTCGTAGTAGTAGTAGTAATAGTAGTAGTAGTAGTAGTAGTAGTAGTAGTAGTAGTAGTAGTAGTAGTAGTAGTAGTAGTAGTAGTAGTAGTAGTAGTAGTAGTAGTAGTAGTAGTAGTAGTAATAATAGTAGTAGTAGTAGTAGTAGTAGTAGTAGTAGTAGTAGTAGTAGTAGTAGTAGTAGTAGTAGTAGTAGTAGTAGTAGTAGTAGTAGTAGTAGTAGTAGTAGTAGTAGTAGTAGTAGTAGTAGTAGTAGTAGTAGTAGTAGTAGTAGTAGTAGTAGTAGTAGTAGTAGCAATAGTAGTAGCAGGAGTACTTGATCAACCTTGGATGTCGGTTCCGAGGACAACCCATGGTACATTATATTATTTATATCATATTTCTGAACACAACATTACATTCCCATGACAGTTTTGTGTCAGCGACCATGATATGCTTGCGAGATAGCGCCTCTATTCCTGGCATTCCGCAAAATCATGGATGTCTTTGAATAACTGAAGGTCTGTAGATCTATCAAATAAAACATGCTTGTATCTTGAAAAATGTGCAGGGATTTAGGCAGCTCTGGCATTAGAGGATTGCTTTGGCCAACCCAAGGATAATTTTTGAAACTGTACGTTTTGTGTGACTTCCTATTATTCTCGACCGACATCGATAAACATGCTTCCACTTTTCTGAATGCGTTGGATCCTTTCGAATGGCACATAGTTCAACACCGTAAACCACCTAGTAAAGAAATGTAATGGCACTCGAGTTTATGTGGAGATCAACTCTGTTAGCAATGCTGGCATTAATACTGGAATGTCGCCTTTGTTTTGAGAGCATGGCTTGAAGTTGTCATATTCGCTGCATTATTGGAATCACGCTCATTATACGATTAATATGCCCTAAGGATAACATGAACTGCCTACTATAATATTTTGTGGGTTGGGGTGGTTTATATCCGACTTTTCACATTGAATGTCATTGACACATCTGATCACACTTTCCCTTAAATATATCAGGAGTGTGCTGACTTGGCAAAGTGAAAACAAATGTAAAAACACTTATTCCATTCTTTATTTTATTTTGGGCATCGACAATCGTCTACTATATTGCAAGAGTAAAAGAAAATTCTTTTTAGAGATGTCACGAAAGGGCAAGGATATTTGAAACATTGGTCTTTCTGGACGGTCACGGCGCCTATCTTGGATTTTTCAAATTGACCAAGGGTGAGATCGCCACACCCACCGCGAATGCTTGAAATGCATCCCACATATGGATGATCAACAAAGGAAAATCTATATCCGACCCCCTGACTACCAATTTCCAGAAAACTATGTAATGTAAGCTGTCTAATATTTTGAAACTAATTTGACTGGGTGCTGATGATGCCTATGTTGCAACAACGCCAAGTCAAATTAACTTCAAAAAATATTCAACAGCATGATTATTAAATAGTAAAAACATACAACAACCCTTAGTCCGTCATCAATTTAGCGTTCACGACGAACTTAGCTACGCATTTTATGACATAATTGATTATGAAGTCATCCTACAAATCACGTCGTTGATTATGACGTCATATGGTTGACCTCAATTCCCCCATTATTACTGAACTCTTATTAAGATACATTTATAGTCTTAATGCTCACTGACGTCGTTAAGCGATGAGATTATTAGTATTTCATACAAACTGAATACATAGTGTATATATCAAACTGGTTACAGAGACTTAACATTGCTATAGTAAAACCCGTAACACGAATACTTATGCACATGACGCGTGCGTTGTCAAAGTATGCTAGTGTTGGTGGCATTATTAACACACATTTGTTCTAGGTGGTATATAATGCAAATGTCTACTAATTCCTTGCCCTCAAAAAAGCCGTCAAAGGTTAAATGCGTAAATTATAAGCAGGGCCCAAATCAATATCACCTCTAAGACAATTCTCAAAGGCGGATTCTCGGATGAAAAAGCAAAGTAATATCTATATGTAATCGACCTTCAATCTATGATTAGCGGTGTTTTATTTACTAGTGTTTTACAAGTCTATTCACGGACTTCTTCTCGAGCCGCGTAGGCCTACTACTCAATAATAAGATGAATGTATATATTAAGTTGGTCCTTGGATCAAATATGTACCATAGAGCATTGTACACATTTAGCATTGCGCGTTTAACAAAATGTATATCGGTGAAATATCAAATTTATATCAATTTGTGGACGTTTATATATAAGCAGAAACTATGGCATTTATTATCGATGCATCAAACAAGTACATGTTTATTCAGATCGACACCGCTAATCTATATTTCCATTTGTAGTGTGTGTATCGGTGTCACTGAGATAATCGTCAGATGGCATGTCGCATGCTGAAGGTTAATTAATGGTGGCATAACACGTGAAAGGTTTATTTATATGTTAGACGGTTTCCGATCCTTGATAGTTTGATGATAATAACACAGAATGGAGGAATACAGTGTCTGCTATGCCCCGCCCATCTTTAGCTAAGTTCCACCATGCTTTGCCCGTGTTGTGATCAATCGAACCCGCACTTTCTGAATGTTAATTTCCAGAAAGCTATACAATGTAGGCGGTTAAATATTTTGAAACTAATTTGACTGGGTGATGTTGCTGCCTAAGGCAGCACCTCGTCCTCGTTCTGTTTAAAATACGTATTGAACTCGACGCCTTCGGCGCCCGGCTTTGGCGTCTCCTCCACTACTGATCCTTATTGGCAACGTGGACCCATACAATAAATATGCAATATTGTACTCGGAAATGTTAAATAACCTAATATTATTGAATATTTCGGAATTAATTTGAGAGTAAAGTGGTATAGACAGTAAAGTGGCATAGACAGTATCAGCATACTGCCAAATTAGTCTTCTTTTATTTTCAAATGGTTAAGACGAATATGCCTGTAATATACCATTTAACTGTGTAATTCGTGAAAGGCACCAACTGCCTCAATAAAAGTCAGATTTGTCACAGTAGTAGCAGGTGTTATAGGCAAAAACGTCACAGGTTTGATGACGTCACAATCAACATATTGCTCCGTAAAGCAAATTAAAGGTGCATATTCACAGAAAAATTTCTGAAAATAAAATTGCTTAAATTATACACTTTTAGAGGCTTAAACGGTTAGAGGCTTACACTGTAAGCCTATATGTAACGAAACGAAATAAATCCTAACAACGGCCTCTATTTCAATTTCGCAACTTAAAAAATTTTATTAATTTATATGGGATGGAATTGTCATATGTTAAGATTTATTTCGTTGCATGACACATAGGCACATAATTTAAGCTTATAAGAGTATGCAATTTTAACAATTTTATTTTCAACCATTCTGGTGTGAATATACACCTATTGAAGTTCATCAATATTTAGAAAAGGTGGATGGAGCTTAAAAGAACGGATCGGGGAATGGTCTTGAATGACAACTTTATATAATAATCACCCTATAGCCACCAATAAAAAACAGAAATAAATATTAATAATTAGAAAAAAGCAGCTAAATACAGTTTATGGCATTCCGGCGGGAACCAATTAGTAACGCTATGCGCTTTGGTGTACGCCGAGCGAATACATAATATCCACTACATCCGGTCATATAAGCCCAGTTACATTCGTGCTAAGCTGATTAGAACCTACGTCATACAGGCAAATTACTGTCTAGTTTTAAAACAATTTGACTGAAAGCCGTTGTTTCCAGAGACAGTGTCTACATTCAGTCACACGAATTAAAAAAATATGCAGTAGGCATCATATTGCGATCTTGGAAACCAGCGGTACATTTTGAAACAATTTTGACCGAAACCTGTTGCGTCGACCAAAAAAAGTTACATTCAAATTTAACGTTTTCAAAAGAATGAATAGCGAATAAGCAGTAGTGAGTTAATCGATCTATACCGGCGCCTATAGAGAATACTATTCATACTGCTTACAAAACTATATTCAGGTGTACTTGCGTTCTATTCAGGTAGGCCTATGCGGTATAGCTGCACACACAGTTGAAACACGGCGGAGTGGGAAACAGCAGCGACGTCACAAATTGGCTCCAAGTTAAGCGCTCCTAGATTTAGTAACTGCTTTTTCTCGAATAATTCCGATTCATTTCCATTTTTACTGATGGTAGTTTATTGAATATTGTATGAAATTACCAATAAACATCAGTTATGTCCCTTTCCCTTCCTTTAACAAGACACGGTTGGGGCATAGCTAATAATGGATAGCGAGATTCCACGCCAGGTAAACAGGAACCGTATTGGACAACAGCTCAGTTTTAGATTATTTTCAAAATATTCAGCTGAATATTCTCACGTGTGACGTTTGGTACTTGTATGGTATGCCGGTCATAGGTAATGCCTTTTGCAATATGAATAATGGCATAAAGACACGTGCCCCTAATTCAACTTCATATTTCAAAAATTACAAAAAAACGTATACTGAAACAAATTAGCATGTGTTAAGCTTAATTTCGCTTCATTACACCCAGGCCCCGAAATTAAGCCTCTAAAAGTATACACTGTTTACACTTTTATGTTCACTCATTCTCGTGTGAATGTGGACGATTTAAATAGTAAAGACCTACAATTGGTACAACAGCGCGTAGTCCGTCATCAGTTAAGCGTTCGTGACGAACTTATCTACGTTATTCATGACGACGTAATTGATTATGATGTCAATAGGATTATGACAACATATCGTTTGCTGAGAAACTGAAATCCTCCATTGTGATGTCTGCTACCAAATGGTGTATTATTCTATTGGCGTCAGCTACATCGTGGCAGATCGCTTCCCTCCGCTGGCTGTATAAGTTCGTTATGGCCTTGGCAGCAACTAGGTCCATAACACAAGGCCATCTAATCTACATAAAGTAAATTGGGGTGTGATTCGACAAATCGTTTGTGATTCGACAAATCGTTTGCGATTTGGTTAGCAGATGGTTTGGAACACGTGACTGTTTTCCATAGTAGTAACTTTCAGTATGAGATCATTGACACCTATTAGTTATTAGACATCCGTGTTCAGGTCAATGTCAGTGTTCAGGTCAATGTGCGTGTTCAGGTTAATGTGCCTGATCAAGGTAATGCCCGTCTTTTATTTATCACGGCGTGTAGTCTACATATTTAACAGAAATAGCCAGAAGACAGGAAGCTGGTAGGTAAGTAAAAGCGAGAAAAAATTCATGGTGATCTAGCAGAAAGCATGCATTCCCAATAACCCGGAGCCATTCTTGGAAAACTAAACGTACTGCCTATTAGACAACATAATGTGTAGACAATAATGGGTAGTTTACGCTGATTGAATACTAGCCGCTACACACACCATGCGGTGGTATCGTGACGTTATTGGTTTGATTGGCGGCTATCGAGTCCCATGATTCCAGATCCCATTCACGCCATTCTAGGCTGGTTTTTATTTCAGTCTACTATTGGTAACTTCCCCAGTTTTACACTGGTACCCATGTATACTCCTGGGTGGAGAGAGGCAACGATGAGTGAATGAGATTGCCTATGTTTCTAGCGATCGTCAGGTGGCCGTAGAGAGACGTGATCCCTGGGTTGCCAGTTTCACAGCTCAGCTCGTTATCGCTTGAGCTGTCACCCCCTCATATCATGGTGAAAGGCGTTGGCCTAAGTGAGGATTTGTGATATTGGCATCGATTTTCCCACTAATACGATAACAGTATCTGTCCCTAGCATACATTTAAATTACTTTCATGTCGTGTGGCAAAGTAGGTCTGTCAGATCAAAATGTGTTCTATTATCCGATAATGAGCGTAAAGCATACCTGATTATCGTGATTATCGCAACAGAAACCCTCTATCGATAGCACTGCAGAGAAAAAGCAAACCACTTCCAGAGCGATAATAATACTCATAAGACCTCTATAGCCCACGATGGTTTGAATCACGGAAAGGCTTTCATGAATTAGTTCTACATTTGTACCACGATGCTACTCTTAGAAATTGTGAGCTTTTCTGGATAAATTCAGGTGATATGACCACAGATTTGGTCTCCTGATTAGCGTTATTACAAAGACTAATGCGTGTTCACCGCCAAGGTGAGGGTAGTCTCGTCTCTAAATTATCAAAGTTATCATAACATCAAGTAAACCCATCAGATTTGAATTGAAGAATTAGTTTAGTCACTTTCTATGCCCATCGCGTGGCCCATCGATGCATCACTGATGCCGTGTATATATTATATAATGCAATTATACACTGGCCTGTCTGCCATTCGATGCTGATTACTGGTGGGGAGACTAAGGATTTAATTACCATTTCATTAGTCATATTTTCTAAGTTTTCTCATCACGAAGCTGACAGAACTAGCGAGTTGCCCATTTAAATACAGTACTGATGCATGTAGGGAGAACCCATGTGATAATGTGCACCTGTTGTTGCCTCTAAACGAACATTCCCCAAAATCACTACAGATGCCGTTTTCTCATTATTGATGATTTATGGATTAAGGGTCAGGAAAATCGAAATATTTGCATAAACACTCCAATCGCAGACCGACAGAAACCTTCTTTTGAAATTTTACCAGTGGAATGACTAACTCGATTCTTGATCTATTCAATCCAGTGGGAAAATATCTAAAATCGTCTTCTCTTGACCTCTAAATGGGCAGTACTACAGCGGCCGTTTTTGCCTGGGTTGACCATTATAGTGTTAAGTGAATAAGTATTTCATGAGTAGTACTTTCTAGGTTTTCTCATCCTGAAGTTGAGCATAGTCTCTGGCCAAGCCAGCGAGTTGCATATTTAATTATATTACCGCTGTCTGTACGGAGAAAATATGTGATAATATGCAACTGTTTATTGCACCGTATCTTCATAAATAGTATGTTAGTAATCAAATAACTATGGTCTGTATGTCAATACCATAGGCATCAAAGCCGTCGCCATGAGTCTAAAGCTCATTGGCAGTGTACCAATTTATAGAATCATAACTAGACTCATTGGCAGTGTAGCAATTTATAGAATCATAAGCAACGTATATATAATATGATTGCATATTCATAGTTTCGCACATCCTGCCATTTTGAGATAGGCCGTAATGAATGTGCGGACAAAGCTACTACATGCTAAAGACGATTGTCCATAGAAATGCATTGTGCCATGAGGCTCAAACCATACAATCTTGTATCTGAGAATCTGTAATAACTCCACACGATATCAGAAAACATCAAATTATGACTGAATTGTGTAAGATAGTAAAGAAAATGTAATTAAGGTTTCACGGCCCCGTGGCTGGTAATGTTAAATTAGCCCCTCCAAAAATGGCGTCGCTCCTATGGTATTATGGGAAATCCGATTATGGTTGCGCCATGAATTTAATATCAGGGCCCATTTCTAGCTATGCTTCGTCAATTTATAATTAACATTCACCACATTGTATACGTGTGTGTATCGAGGTGAACAGTTTGAGCCCTCTATTACCAGAATCCATGCAGGTAAGCTGTTGAATGGTTTGAAACAAATTTGATTGGGTGATATTGCTGCCTATGGCTGCAACATCGCCAACCCAAAATAGTTTCAAAGTATTCAACAATTTACCTGTATAGTTTTCCAAAACTGTACGATTAAGCTGACAGCGACATCACCCAATGGAATTAGTTTCAAAATATCCAACAGCGTGTTTATTAAATAGTAAATACATAAAATTCGTACAACCCAACAGACTATTAAGCGCTTAAGACGGACTAAATCGAGTCCTTCAGGACGTAATTGAGTATAACGTCAGCCTACACGTCACGTAGTTGATTATGATGGCATATGATTGGCTGAGAAACTGGACTCCACAATTACATTGCTATTCAGTAGAATACACATTGTATCTGTGTATCTCACCGAATTCATTAGTACTTGGACACGTGCATGGATGTGTGAAAATGTGTTTAAATGTGTATGTGCGTGCGAGTGGATAAATGCGTCACAATTTCTGTAACGTATCGTTTGGCACTCATATCTGTTCTTCATAGTGTCAACTGTCATGATGAAAATATTCTGGATTATTGGCAAAAGGTAATTTATTATTCAACATCCATGTTCAGGCCAAGGTCCTTCTCTTATTCATCACCGTGTGAACCCATTTATCAGAATTAGCAAGAATACAAGAAGACCATAAGCTTATAGCTAAAAAAAAATCCTTCCCATTCCATAATGTATTTTAAAAAACTGTCTTTGTGCGAGGAAAATGAAATATACTGTGAATTTAAGAGAATAACGTTCATGCCATAGAGAATTATGGTTATATTCCATTGATTGTGTGCTACACAGTGTACATAACGATACCATGTTGACACGTGTAGACTGGCTTATTTCAGGGAGGCCTGCGTTATTTTAAGCCAAAGAACACGATATGCGTGATATTGGCATTAATCTTCCTAATGATTCACTAACAAGATACATCCATTGCGTTCATGTGATTGGATCAATAGTATTGACAATTTTATGTCTTGCGACAAAGTAGATGTCTCAGGACAAAGTGTGCTAAGTTACTTAATGATGAACGTACAATAGACATGATTATCGCATCAGAAACCGTCTGGCGATGGCACTGCAGGGAGAAAGATAATATTCTAGTGCGATAATAATGTTAATAAGCTCAGGAATAGCAGACGCCGACTTGAATCAAAGGAAATATATCACGTGCGCGCAGATTTTAATGGAGTGTTCCCTAAGACAAGGTCAACCCATTTTCCTCAAAGAAATGTCTGCAACATTTGATCATTTTGCCGACACAATCATACAATATACAAGATCTTCTTACATGACATAATGCTGATTTTGAAGCTAATCTGACGAGAATCAATTATAGTGTCTTAATTTGAAATGTAATAGGATACTAATTAGTCTTAGGCCCTTCTTTGATCTGTGCCTACATCATGATCTTGATCGTAATATGGTAGTTGACGGACACCAATTCAAATGGATTTAAGAGATTTGCCAATATATTCGTTATTTTCGCATGTGCTGTATCTAGGAACAACACCTACTGGAGGTGGTGACTCGTCGTGACGTGAGGGACGGTGCGTGTAATAGAAGAAGAGGGTCCGATTGTGGCCAGATAACCGAACCCTCCAGCTGGTTCCAATCTACTGCTGCCCGCACGAGGAATGAACATGTGTACACTTCCATTTTATTATCATAAATTTCGCATTACCTGCTGTTGTTTCTTGCGAAGTAGTCTACTTTAATTTTAGTTTCAAAGTTTTCAAATTTTCTGGTTTTAAAGAAGCTTTTCCCACCGATCGGTATAAGATATTAATTCTTTGAAGTGTGGGCAATTCACCTTTCCAGAGGACCCACCCATCATATGACGTCATAATGAACTGCGTGATGTCTACAATGACATCATAATGAATGACGTCATGAATGATGTCGATAAGTACGTCACGAACACATATTTGAAGACGGTCTATGCGTTATTGTACAAATTGTTTGCTTTTACTATTTAATAAATATTCTGTTGAATATTTTGAAACAAATTTGACTGGGCGCTGTTGCTGCCATAGGCAGCAACAGCGCCCAGTCAAATTAGTTACAAAATATTCAACAGCTTCCCTGTATAGTTTTCAGGAAATTGATAGCTAGGGCATTTGGGGATCGATCAATACCAACACGGCGATGTGTGGGTGGAGCTTTGCTAGTGATGGGCGGGGCATAGCTAAAAATGGAAAGGTCCATTATTTATAGCCCTTCATACACCTTGTAAAATTCCGTGTTAGTTGTACATCCATACCAGCCTGCTACATTAAAACCGCTTCCTCATTTCTTATTCAGTTTAATTGACCTGTCCAGTGTTAACTACGCCCCGCCATTCTCTAGCTAAGCTCCACCCAGACATCGCTCGTGTTGGGATCGATCGATCGATCCCTGAACTCCCTGACTATCAATTTCCAGAAAACTATACAGGTAAGCTGTTAAATATTTTGAAACTAATTTGATTGGGCACTGATTGATGATTGATGCACATTGATGCTGCCTATGCGTATTAAATGGTAAAGGCACACACTCCATACAACAGCGTGTCTACGTCATTCAGGACGTCTCTGATTATGACGTCATCATACACATCACGTAGTTGAGTATGAGCTCATATTATGGATGGATACACTGAAAAAGTCCATTAGATACATAGGTGTACCGTCCCATTGTTCGAAGATAACTTTGGATAGGTCGATGGCGCTACCTGGCAAAGTGGGAGAGACAACATTGGGTTCACGTAGGGTAGAAATATCTATATATCGGAAGATAAGCCATCGATCCAAATGGATTAAGTTACCGAAATAACTGACAAATTGATCCATGAACAAAGGTAATTATTCAATTGGTACGATGAACACAAGTGGCAGGGCACGTGATTTGATCTGATAATCAGCTTTATTACATAGACGCATGTGTGTTCAGCGCAAACGTAGGGGTGGTCTAGTCATTAAATTGCATAAATTACTGTAACATCAAGCAAATTTGCCTGATTCGAGCTTGTTCAGTGTAGATGTTTCTGCTCCTTTTAAAACCTATTTCTATTACATATTTTGCATATAGGAGATGATGGGTCGTGACGGTAGCGTGGCCGTCTGGTAATCAGGCGGCCGGTATTCAAATCCCAGTCGACTGTCTTTCGATCAGGCGACCAGTTAGCTGACGGGCAATCGTTAGAGACATAGGCAATTCCATTCACTCCCGGGTGCATGCATGCCAGTCATATGGCACATCCGTCGGAGGGGATGAATAGCTGTCGGCCCATGCAATGGTTAGGGGAAGTGTCCTTAAGATATAAGAGGTAAGCAGCTAATATAACCAACTGAACAACAACATAATTATGTTGATACTATAGCGGATTTCAGAATAAACAGCGTCTTGATCACTTGAATGGAGCACGAGTGAATTATGATTGTTAATTTAGCGCCCCAATGGAGGAATGCAGTTTTAGCTTTGCCTGTCCATCTCTAGCTAAGCTCTACCAGCGCTTCAACGTGTTCGGATTGATCGCTCCCTGCACTCTCTGAATCTCAATTTTCAGAAAACTATACAGGTAAGCTGTCGAATATTTTGAAACCTATGGCAGAAACAACGCCCAGTAAACTAGTTTCAAAATATCCAACAGCATATTTATTAAATAGTATGTGTGTATGATTACTGTATTCTGCGGCTGTAGTAGTAGAAACATCCTACATCTGCAATAAGTCCTCCCTCACTTTTGCCCACCGTGTCTTGTCCTCAGCTGAAATCATTAGCTTCCTCAGGTCCATTCTTGACTTGAGTGTACCGAGTCCTGCTTTCTAAAGGTCATCTCGTAGCACACTTAACAGATTTATACAATGCCGTCCTCTCCTGGCTTTGTATTTCCTTAGTAGGGAGAATTTCAAGGCTCTCTGTGCTGGTGTCTCCTCTGAAATTTTTAGCATATGGCCAAACATGGTCATTCTTTGCTGGGCGACTTCTACATACAGCGGCGACGTAGTACACGTCTTGTAATGTGCATCGTTACAAATCATGCGGTTTGGCCATCGATGACCAGTGATGGTGCATATGTGTTGCCCAGCTGTTACAGTTCTACAGCATCAACGATATGCAGGTGGCAACAGATAAACATAGCCTTTTTTATCAAGGGCATCTTTGATCTGCGAATCCATATCTTCCAGAAGGACTGGAAAGCTATGTTCCCCATGACGCAACGTATAGCAATGTCAGCAGTGCTGCAAAGGAGCGAGCCTAGGATTTTACTTTTGCTCCATGGTTCGCCGCCACGAAGTTGATCGTCATTTTCTTTAGTTTCATGCTTTGTAGATAGGTATATGTGAGTGAACTTTGTTTTGGATTCATTCATAAAGACTTTTTGTTTACTTGCAGCTATTGTGTGAAGTTCATCAAAGGGTTTATTTTCCTCGTCTATGAAATCCACATCGTCGGCATATGCCATCTCTAGCGGCATACCCAATATCGACATTGGAGGTTTGGTCTTACGGAACTTTCCCGCACGGATGTCAATGCAGCAGCATGGTAACAGGTGAAAAGCACCGGAGATAGACCATCTCCCTGTGGGGAGCCGACTGATGTCTCAAACTCTACATACTTCACTGACTTGCCTCGTACTCTCAGCTTGGTGTCTGCAAGCAGTAGTCTCACAAGTCATAGCTCATCTTCATTGCAACTGGACTGGCGTAGTACATCTAGGATCTTTGAGCGTTTAATTGTGTCGAAGGCCCGTGAAATCTCAATGCCCATTTTGTAGAAATTCCAGTGTTTGGACATGACTACCGACACAAGCATGTGTTAAGCCCATACAACGTCTGCGCGACTGCATCCACGTTTGAAGCCATTTTTACACGATCCAGTGTCGTCATCGATCTTGTCACGGATGCGGCATAGCGTAACATAGTGGAGTGGATGGCCACATTTACATTTGGCCCCGCTGCCTTTGGGGCGTGGTGTGAGAGTCAAAATGTCATGAAACTGATTATAATGCAATTCCTTTGACACTGTTCGATGAAATTCAACCAAATTGGTTATGTGATAGCGGTATCGATTTTTATGATTCGAATTTAATCACTTTGAACCCTGAATTCCTAGAATTTCAATTTTAAGATACCTGTACAGGGGTAAGCTGTCGAATATTTTGAAGCTGATTTAACAGAAAGCTGGTATCACCTATAGTAGCAACAGTTCCCCATCAGATTTGTTTCATAAAATGTGTGCTAAGAATTATATTGAGGAAACAAGAAATATAATTCAGACTGATCCATCGTATTTGACCGTGACATCACTGCAAAGTGACATAATAACCTTTTGGAGTAAGATAATTACAAGTCTGGCAGCTGGGATCTTTATATTTGATTTTCACTCTGTATGTTGTTGCCATGTATGCCTACCATTTCAAACAACTGTGACAATTGTCCAATGTCAATCTATCTACATCATTTACCAGAGCTAAGTGATTGCATAACATGAATATTATCATATCATATTATTGTCTTCAAAGCGTGAATTCAAGGATGAAAGTAGAATGAGGTGTCTGCATTAGATCGCTTTATTGAGAATCACAGTTTCCAAGAATAGACTGAATGAATTGTTACGCCAATGTAATCCTGCTTTGGAGACGCATAACCTTCAACACGAGAAAGACAGCGCTAATGGCGCATGTCTAGTAAAGGCCTATGTGTAGCCTTTGATATGCCTATAGCCTTTATGTAACAATCCTCTTGTAGATATATGCGCAATACATGAATATTGGGTGGGTAGATGTGGGGAGTTGTGGTGTTTGTTCAAACTGGCACTAAAGTATGTGACGTATAATACGTCGCTTGTTAGCTGGCATCAAAATCAAATGACGTAGACTCGTCACGAATGTAGAAATGGTCTGTAACTAAACTGTCCGAATCTAAATTAATTATCGCTGTAATAAACATTATGTTAAATATTTTGAAACTAATTTGACTGGAGCTATTGATGCCACAGTGGACACTGTCTCACACTTGGCTTGTTAAAAAATATCTAGCATCTTACCTGCAAATTTACATTGAAATTTGGCTAAAAACTGTGTTTATTGTATGTATGTTGATGAATATGCGAATTCAAACATTGTATTAATATGCCATAGGCAGCAACAGCACCAGGTAAAATTACTTTCAAAATATGCAACTGTTTATCTTCAAATTGACATTCCAGATTTTCAGTATTCGAGAGTTCTGTGCTAAAATCGATCCAAACGTGTTTACAATGTGTGTTGAGCCTATTTTTTTTAAGTGTCTTACTACAAGATGTGATTTGATCCTGAGAATGTTGTCGGCATTCACAGTTAAAATGTTCTTGCTTGTTACTGAACCATCACTATACATGCACGGCAACCAGTCCCGTTAACGACTGTTAATCGTCGCGGTATAATCACACATGTAATTTAGGCCTTTCACCATGCTGATGGCGGTTCAACTTCGTCATGGAGTCTGGTTAACTCGAACACTTGTACGATTCAAAGGAAATGCACAGAACAAGACATCATGATCTCACAACGAATAAGAAAGTTATATGTGCAGTGACTTCTAAGACTTAAACATGAGCAGGACTTTTAGCGCCTCAATCACGGTATGATAGATGCGGGATTAACGACTTGCAAAACGTGCAAGCTTGTATGCTATCAGATCAAGCTGACCGCCTGACCACAAGGAAAGCCAACACACATGGCATCATATTACGCACTGTTCTGGTATTATCAAACCTGTGTTTGTGTCTATTCCAATGCCCAAATGACTGTGTGTTTAAATGGTAGATATATGTTGGTTAAGTTACCAATTATTAATCACATACTTAATTTATTGTAATGCATGGAGTATGTTTTTCTGCCTATGTAAGGGTCAGAATATTCATATGACGCTATGCGCCTACGTTGTCTCCGTGATCAGCATGCATTTGCCGCATGCTCGGATTAGATGAGATAGTATTACTCGGTAAAACCATTCATATGATGAATACGAATTGGGCTTATTGCTCAGCAAGGCATGAGAACCTAAGGTCACATCGCTATTTATATATACATACATCGTATGTCACGGTGACAATATTGAGCAATACCCAAAATATGATGGTATAGAGGAGAGAGGCGGGGAAATGACACCCGATCATTTTCATGCATCTCTATCTCCAATGTCAGTTATCTCCTGATATACTATAACCAGCATTGTTTAATAACCTATTTTGAGCCTGTATTTCAGCAAACGTTATCATAATGAATCCCGTGTGACGTCACACCGGTGCCATTTTGATTGTAACATCTAATACAATATGGCGTATCTGCTTATGAGGTACTCGAGTCGCATATCAGTTAATGACATGAATTTCTGTAAAATAAATTTCCTGTTGCATCAATACTTGTGGAGCACTGATATACATTTGTCAAATGATGTCGATGAACATAATATAATAGTGATACACTCCCGGAATATTGCAGCCGTAGAGAAAACAATACCATGCATAGTTTGTAGGGCATCTGGTGTTACTTAGAAAAATAGTCTTGTTGAAAATTGTTGGTATCTAGCTTATCTAGCTTTTTTCAAATGGATATAAAAATCTCGAAAAAAAGAGCGATCTAATAAACGTCGTCAATCCGGAAATATCATGGCTCGCTAGCTAACAGGTCGGGAGGATAATTAACATGCATGTGTAATTACGTCATACACGAATTTGATGTACATTTGGTAATTAGCAAATTTAATAAACATGTTGCATTGAATCGTTTAATTTCATTTTTCTTTAATAAATAGGTGTATTATAAACATATTTGTATTGTACTCGCCCACGTTCGGTTTAAAACTCCGTATTGAACTCGAATTTAAGCCTCTACATGTATACACTTTGGAAAATCTATCTTCACGCATTTTGGTGTGAATTTGCACTATTTAAATAGTGAAGGCATACTATTCGTACAACAACCTTTAGTCCGTCATCGATTAAGCATTCGTAATGAACTTGATTTTGTCATCATCCTACACGTCACGTTATTTGTGGTATTGGCATCGATTTTCCTACTAATACAATAACATTATCTGCCCCTAGCATACATCTAATTAACTTACTTTCATGCTGTGTGACAAAATGGATCTGTCAGGACAAAATGTGCTCTGTTATAAGATAAAGAGCGTACAGTATACCTGATTATCGTGATTATCGCAACAGAACCCGTCTATCAATAGCACTGCAGAGTAAAAGCAAACCAATTCTAGAGCGATAATAATACCAATAAAACCTCTATAGCCCACGATCGTTTGACTCACGGAAAGGGTTGCACGAATTAGTTCTACATACGTAGCATCAGACTACTCTTAGGGATTGTAAGCGAAGATAAGTATTCAGTTTTTTTGGATGAACATAGGTGGTATGACGAAGGATTCGATCTGCTGACTAGCGTTATTCTAAAGTCTCATGTGTGTTCGCCGCCAAAGTGAAGGTAGTCTCGTTTTAAATTACCTAAATTACCATGCCATCACGTAAACAAACCGGATTTACATTAAAGAATTAGTTTAGTCACTTTTTTCCCCCACTCTTTGGCCTATCCATGCATCATTGCTGCTGTGTCTATATAATCTAATGCAAGTATACACTGGCATGCCTGTCATTGGCTGCTGATTACGGGTGGTTACACTAGGGAGTTAATGGATATTTCATTAGTAATATTTTCTCTGTTTTCTCATCAGGAAGTTGTACATTCCCTCTGGCCGAACTATCGAGTTGCCGATTTAATTATAGTACCTGTGCATATAATGATACAATATGTGACACTGCGCAGCTGTTGTTGCCTTTTAAACGGCCACTCCTCAAAATCAGAGGGCGTTTTCTATGTATTGATGTTTTATGGATAAATGGTCAAGAAATCAAAATATTTCCTTAGCCAGTGTCAATTTGGAGGCCAAGAGAAGACACTTTTGGAAATTTTACCATTAAATGACGGGCTGGAGTATGGAGCCAGTCAATCCAAAATCTCTAAAACAGTTTTCTCTTGACCTCCAAGTGGACATTGCTCACGACTACTACAGTGGCCGTTTTTGCCCGAGTTGATCATTATAGTTGTCAGTTAACACAATAGGTGTTAAGTAAGCATTTCATTAGTAATATTTTCTAAGTTTTCTCATCAGGAAATTGTACATTGTCTCTGACAGAACTAACGAGTTGCATATGTAATTATATTACTGCTGTATTTATGGAGAAAATATGTGATAAAATGAAACTGTTTATTGCACATCGTCTTCTTAAATCCTATGTTAGTTATCAATAGAACTATGGTCTGTATGCTGTTAGCATAAGCATCAAAGCCGTCGCCATCAGTCTTAGAGATCATTGGCAGTGTAACAATTTATAGAATAATAATGCAACATATTTATCATATGACTGCATATTCATAGTGTCTCGCATCCGGCCATTTTGAGACCTGCCACACCATTACATTCGGGGCAAACGTACTACATGCTAAAGAGGGCTGTCCATAGCAACGCATTATTTACATTTTCCATGAAGCTCAAACCATAACATCCTGTATCTTCGCATCTGTAATAATTCCGCCCGGTATCAGAAAACATCAAATCATGACTGAATTTTGCAAGATAGTAAAAAGATGTAATTAAGGTTTCACATCCCTATTGCTCATAATGTCGAATTAGCCCCTCCAAAACTGGAGCCGCTCCCGTGGTATTATGGGAAATTTGATTTTGCTGACGTCATCGCGATTCTGTATTTTGAAACACATTTGACTGGAACTGAATTCCCATCCCATAACGTATTCTAAAATAGTGACTACGTCCTAGGAAAATGAAATATACTATGCATTTAGGAGAATAATGTTGTTGTCATAGGAAATTATGGTTAGATTCCATTGATTGCAAGCTAGCTGATACTATAGTATATAACGATAATATGTTGATATAGGTAGGTTGTTTTATATCTGGAGGGCATGCGTTATCCTAAGTCAAAGAACACGATATGCGTGATATTGGCATTAATGCTCCTACTGATTCACAAACAAGATACATCCATTGCGTTCATGTGATTGAATCAATAGTATTAACACTTTTATGTCTTGTGACAAAGTAGATGTGTCAAGACAAAGTGTGCTAAGTTATCCGATAATGAACGTACAATAAGACATGATTATCGCATCAGAAACGGTTTGGCGATGGCACTGCAGGGAAATAGATACTATTCTAGTGTGATAATAATGCAGGACAGGAATAGCAGCAGTCGACTTGAATCAAAGAAAATATATCACGCACGCGGATTTTAATGGGGTGTCCCCTGGGGCCAAGGCCAACCCCTTTTCATCGAAGAAATCTCTGAGACATTTGACCATTTTGCCCTCTCAATCATACAAGATACAAGAAATAGTTAATTAAACTAGAACCAACTGTTGCGCCATACTTTGTTTGAAATGGAATGGGGATACTAATTAGTCTAATATCCTTCCTATATTCACCACTGTCTCTTGATCTTGATTTTGATGTGTTACGCTGACAGAAACCAATTCTGGCATAACGTCAATGGAGTTGAGAGAGGGTCCTGTCTATCGGTTTGTAGCCTGGAGTCCAGGTTGGAAGTCCAGCGCTGATAATGTACAGACAACAGAATGTTCCAGCTGGTTCTAATCTACTGTAGTCTGCACAAAGAATGACAGTTTGTACACGTCCGTTTTATTATAATGAGTTTGGAAGCACCTATTGTCATTTCGTGCAAAGTAGTTTGCTGTCATTTAGAGCCATGTTCTCACTGGAGAGTTAACCGTGAATAACGCCAAGGCTCAGTATTGCGTTCGCCTGTGATGTCTCTAGTGAGAAAACGGCCTAATAGATTCAAAGTATTAATATTTTCTGTGCTTGGTCAAACTTTTCGCGCGTTTCGGATCGGTATAAGATCCTGATCTTCTAGAAGAGCAGGCACTAGCCCTTTACCCACCTTGAACAATTATGTATTAGGTGCACACCCCTACCACCCCACTACTTTAACAAACTTTTTCACGTTTCTTATTTCGGTTTAATAGACCTTTCCAAATTTAGTTATGCCCCGCCCATCTCTAGCTACGCTCCACACACATCTCACTCGTGTTGTGATCGATCGATCCCTGTACTTCATGACTATCAATTGCCAAGAAACTTTACAGCTAAGCTGTTGACTATTTTAAAACTAATTTGACTGTGTACTGTTGCTGCCTGCAGCAGCGTCACGGTCAAATTAGTTTCAAAATATTCAACAGCGTGCGTATTAAATTGTAAAGACACACAATCCGCACAGCAACGCTTAGTCCGTCTTTAATTAAGCGTTCGTGACGTACTTATCTACGTTATTCATGGCGTCATTGATTATGACATAACCCGGCATGTCATGCAGTTGATTATCACGTCATAAGATGGGTAGATAAACTGGGAACGTCTATTAGATACGTCGCTGTGCCGTCTCTAATACCCTGCGTTCGCCTATACATCAGGATCTTTCATCTGTCTGGTGAGATAACACATACGCGTCTTTATAGTTACAACTGACTGCCCTCCCATGTTCTATTAGAAACATGTGACGTCAGTCCATAGTCACAAACCTTGGTGACAAACAGTTGCACCTGATCCGTGACAACACGTTCACTATATACAGTACGTATTACTAGATTAACTACAACAATAAAGTATGGACACAATATTCAACAATCCTCTTTTGTATAAGCCTAGGATGTATATAATCCGTAGTAGTAGTAGTAGTAGTAGTAGCGTGCGTGCGTGCGTGCGTGCGTGCGTGCGTGCGTGCGTGCGTGCGTGCGTGCGTGCGTGCGTGCGTGCGTGCGTGCGTGCGTGCGTGCGTGCGTGCGTGCGTGCGTGCGTGCGTGCGTGCGTGCGTGCGTGCGTGCGTGCGTGCGTGCGTGCGTGCGTGCGTGCGTGTCAATGACGGTGTGTGTCAATGGCGGTGTGTGTCACTGTCGATGTATGTTAGTTCACTTGTGGGTTTATCTGTGGGCGTGGCTTGTTCATTTATTCATGGATGTGATGTGACTGCCCTGTGCGCGCGTGCATGGGGTCCTCTGTGTTCTCCATTACGGGCGTGTGTGTATATCCATTTTTTGTCCTGAAGTGTGCTGTATATATTCCGTGTCTTGGTGTGCATGTGGTATATGTCTGTTTATGAATCGTGTGGTCAGTTGTGTGTCCTGTGTGTGCTGAACCTCTCCCGTCATCTGTACCATACGTCCCATTGCTAGAAGATAATTCATGACAGGTGGGTGGAAGCGAAAACAATGGGTTCACATAGGGAAGCAATATCTATATATTGGAAGATAAACCAGCGATCCAAGGGGATTAAATTGACGAAATAACTGATATGGGTAGCATTGAACAAGGGCCAGTCCAATGGGAACACCTATTATTCGCCGATATAACGGCTGCATGAAGACACGGATTTTTAATAGTGACCGTAATTATTCAATTCTTGCGATGAACACAGGTGGCAGGACACATGATAATTAGCTTTATTACACAGACGCAGGTGTGTTCAGCGTACAGGTGCGAGTAGGCCACTCACTAAATTACATACATTACTGTAACATCAAGCAAATGTACCCGATTCGACGCTTTGAGCGTGTTCAGTGTAAACGTTTATGCTCCTTTTAAAAGCAAGTTCTATTAAATGTGTTTCTACTGGAAGACAGATAGATAGATAGATAGATAGATAGATAGATAGATAGATAGATAGATAGATAGATAGATAGATAGATAGATAGATAGATAGATAGATAGATAGATAGATAGATAGATAGATAGATAGATAGATAGATAGATAGATAGATAGATAGATAGATAGATAGATAGATAGATAGATAGATAGATAGATAGATAGATAGATAGATAGATAGATAGATAGATAGATAGATAGATAGATAGATAGATAGATAGATAGATAGATAGATAGATAGATAGATAGATAGATAGATAGATAGATAGATAGATAGATAGATAGATAGATAGATAGATAGATAGATAGATAGATAGATAGATAGATAGATAGATAGATAGATAGATAGATAGATAGATAGATAGATAGATAGATAGATAGATAGATAGATAGATAGATAGATAGATAGATAGATAGATAGATAGATAGATAGATAGATAGATAGATAGATAGATAGATAGATAGATAGATAGATAGATAGATAGATAGATAGATAGATAGATAGATAGATAGATAGATAGATAGATAGATAGATAGATAGATAGATAGATAGATAGATAGATAGATAGATAGATAGATAGATAGATAGATAGATAGATAGATAGATAGATAGATAGATAGATAGATAGATAGATAGATAGATAGATAGATAGATAGATAGATAGATAGATAGATAGATAGATAGATAGATAGATAGATAGATAGATAGATAGATAGATAGATAGATAGATAGATAGATAGATAGATAGATAGATAGATAGATAGATAGATAGATAGATAGATAGATAGATAGATAGATAGATAGATAGATAGATAGATAGATAGATAGATAGATAGATAGATAGATAGATAGATAGATAGATAGATAGATAGATAGATAGATAGATAGATAGATAGATAGATAGATAGATAGATAGATAGATAGATAGATAGATAGATAGATAGATAGATAGATAGATAGATAGATAGATAGATAGATAGATAGATAGATAGATAGATAGATAGATAGATAGATAGATAGATAGATAGATAGATAGATAGATAGATAGATAGATAGATAGATAGATAGATAGATAGATAGATAGATAGATAGATAGATAGATAGATAGATAGATAGATAGATAGATAGATAGATAGATAGATAGATAGATAGATAGATAGATAGATAGATAGATAGATAGATAGATAGATAGATAGATAGATAGATAGATAGATAGATAGATAGATAGATAGATAGATAGATAGATAGATAGATAGATAGATAGATAGATAGATAGATAGATAGATAGATAGATAGATAGATAGATAGATAGATAGATAGATAGATAGATAGATAGATAGATAGATAGATAGATAGATAGATAGATAGATAGATAGATAGATAGATAGATAGATAGATAGATAGATAGATAGATAGATAGATAGATAGATAGATAGATAGATAGATAGATAGATAGATAGATAGATAGATAGATAGATAGATAGATAGATAGATAGATAGATAGATAGATAGATAGATAGATAGATAGATAGATAGATAGATAGATAGATAGATAGATAGATAGATAGATAGATAGATAGATAGATAGATAGATAGATAGATAGATAGATAGATAGATAGATAGATAGATAGATAGATAGATAGATAGATAGATAGATAGATAGATAGATAGATAGATAGATAGATAGATAGATAGATAGATAGATAGATAGATAGATAGATAGATAGATAGATAGATAGATAGATAGATAGATAGATAGATAGATAGATAGATAGATAGATAGATAGATAGATAGATAGATAGATAGATAGATAGATAGATAGATAGATAGATAGATAGATAGATAGATAGATAGATAGATAGATAGATAGATAGATAGATAGATAGATAGATAGATAGATAGATAGATAGATAGATAGATAGATAGATAGATAGATAGATAGATAGATAGATAGATAGATAGATAGATAGATAGATAGATAGATAGATAGATAGATAGATAGATAGATAGATAGATAGATAGATAGATAGATAGATAGATAGATAGATAGATAGATAGATAGATAGATAGATAGATAGATAGATAGATAGATAGATAGATAGATAGATAGATAGATAGATAGATAGATAGATAGATAGATAGATAGATAGATAGATAGATAGATAGATAGATAGATAGATAGATAGATAGATAGATAGATAGATAGATAGATAGATAGATAGATAGATAGATAGATAGATAGATAGATAGATAGATAGATAGATAGATAGATAGATAGATAGATAGATAGATAGATAGATAGATAGATAGATAGATAGATAGATAGATATTTATTTGCCACAATAGGCCATATGCCCTTGAGTGTAATAACTCAAATATATTTGAGAGATCCATTGGACGTGGCAGTAGCGTGGTCTGGCGTCCGGTGTTCAAATCCCCGTGACTGTCTTTCGATCAGATGATCAAATGGCTGACAGGTAATCGGCAGAGAGATAGGTAATCTCCTTCACTTCCTAATGCATGCACGTCAGTCATATGGCACATCCTTTGGAGGGGTCGTGAAGCCGTCGGTCCACGCAACCTTTATGGGAATCGTCCTCAAGATAGGGCCATAATTCAAATCCACCGAGGTCAGCGGCCAATAAAATCATGTTGCTATATAGCAGGTTTCAAAATAAACAGCTGCTCGATTACTTGGATGGAACACGAGCCAATTAAATGAAAAATTATTGTTAATTTAGCGCCCCGGTTTTAGCACCCCAGTTTTAACCAAGCCCCGCCCATCTATAGCTAAGCTCCACCCACCCTTTGCTCGAGTTGGGATCGATCGCGTATTATGACGTCATAATCAATTACGTCATGAATGACGTTGCTAAGTTCGTGACGAACGCTTAATTGATGGCGGACTAAGCGTTGTTGTATGAATTGAATGCCTTTACTATTTAATAAACATGTAGTTGAATATTTTGAAACTAATTGACTTGGCGCTGTTGCTGTCATAGGCAACTATGCCAGCAACATCACACAGTCAAATTAGATTCAACTATTTAACTACTTAGCTGTCACGGAGTCAGGGAGTTTAGGGATCATTCGATCCCAATACCGGTGAATTATAAGTGGAGTTTAGCTAAAGATTGTCGGGGCGTGGCTAAAACTCGATTCCTTCATCGCTCACTTTGAACCCTGAATTCCAAGAATCGTCATTTCAACGGTAAGCTGTTGAATATTTTGAAGTGGATTTAAGGGGACCCTGGAACCACCTATAGCAGGCACAGTTCGCAGTCTAATTTGTTTCGAAATAGTCAACACAATGTGTGTTATGTAGCGTACTCAGAAAAGAAATACAATTCAGACCGTTCACGCCGGGAATTTGCTACTTTCCAGACGGACCCATGCTATTTGATTGTGACGTCACTAACAAGTGGCGTATTATGATTTTAACATTACTACTTTTCAGGCCCTGCAACTCGGATCTTTCTATGCGATTTTCAGTATTTGTGTTTTTGCCATGCTATTTCAAACAACAGTGACATTTATCCCATGACAATCTATCCATATCATTTATCAGAACTAAGTAATTGCATAACATGAATATTACAAATGCCTTGTCTCCAAAGCGTGAATTCAAATTGAAAATGAAGAAAATGAAGAAAATAGAATGAGTTTCCTGAATTAGATCGCTTTATTTAAAATCACAGTTTCCAAGAATAGACGGATTCCATTGTTACGTCGCTGAAATCCCGCTCCTGAGAAGCATAACCTTCAACACGAGACAAACAACGCTAATGGCGTGTGTCTTGCTTTTGTGCATCCTTTGACATACCTATACATTCTATGGAACAATCCGCTTGTAGTTTCCGTTTTCAGTTTTCTTTTTTACACTCAGGCAATCCTTGCCATGGCATATGAGGGAATTTCTTTAAATTAACACATTATGGCGGTAGTTATTGTAGAGATATAAAATATACATATGTAGCACTGATCGACCGATCGGGTACCGGCCGTATTAGCCAAGCTGGGTACGGGCCGCCCGTCCTGGATTCGTTCCTATAAGCGCCCCACCCCCTGGGTAGAGCAATAAGCGCGCATAAGCCTATACGAGAGGAATTCCGTCGTGAAAACGACTAAGTTCGTCAAAACGCATAGCGCCCATACCCGCTATTCGCTGTATTGACAGAGCACGTGTGGCACGTCCGAGAGGGAGTAGCGCTTTTAGTGTGCCGGGTGGGCACGTCTTGATTCTTTATAATTGTTTATTTCCGTCGAATCTGGTATTGATCAAGACCAGCTTTCGACGGGCTTTTTAAATCTACAAACCGTTTTAAGAGCGGTTCAGAAATGGCTGAGTTATCGGCGTTTTCCCCCTTCTAATTACGCTCACTATATTTCCATAACGTCGTAATCGCGTATATATGGTGACGTCGTAACTGGCTGGTTCATCAACTCTGATTGGCTGAGGCAGCCAGTTACGACGTCACCATGAGTATAAAAGGGGATGATTTCTGAAGATCGAGAGCATCGTCGGCCGGGGGCCGAACAGTCGGGAGCTGCGTATAGCATGACAGGCTACCCGGATCAAGTATGAAGCATCACCTCTGTCTCTGCCGCTTTCATCTCCGCTCGTGCCGAAGCAGTTCTCGACCCACCGCACCGAAATTTTGTAAGCTCCCGGATGGCCATCTGGAGGCAATATTAGAACTAATATACTGTTACTGATTTAATTACCAACTGTATAGGAACTATATTATTGCGATGGTCCTTTGCGGCCCAATTATGTAATTCTACGTGACGTAGAGCAGCGATGTTCCTCGGTGGATAACTCGCCGGATCTACCAGCCACGCCGAAAAGTGGATCTTCAACCATCACACTGCATGTCGTGTGTGTCCTGATTTATGTTTCTACCGCAGCCAAGTAAACCTTGCCCGCTTTGCCTCTAGAGCGATTTGGCGCACCCCGCACCGTTAAGCTTTAATATGTACAAGCATATTTACAATTATATTAATAACCCTTCCTGTTAATGGGTTATTTTAGCCTACTTACTTACCGTCATCGGACGGGAACTTTCGTTATTACCGCATTATTGTGTAGAACTTACTAGCTATTCAGTAGACAATACTTATACCGTGTTTCACTGTCCTGAGTGTGTACCGCTTCCGTTCTGGATCAGCATATAGGAACCCTGTTTTGCGGGACATCTGCATGCGGAGACGTATCCAGCTTCCAGACAATGTGTCAACTCACGTCACAAGTATAGTGACGTATCAATTTCGGTAACATAGTAGCTCGTTATATAGGTTTGGCTACTGGGTATTCAAGTAACTATACATGATATATCTTTAATTACATCTTTAATTATTATATTATTACCGTAAAAAGGTACCGATGACTAATAGGTACCGTACCGGTCCTCGGATCGCATTTTATAATTTCTTTATTATTACTGTTTATAGCTATCCTTGTTTACTGTAAGGTGCTTTTAACTAACCGCACCGTATTAGGTCTATCAACCTGTATTACCACAGTCTTAATTTAATCATACACTGTTACCGTTTTAGACTTGGTTAGTTAGATATATGGCCAGCGGCCATTTTGTTGATATGTTTTGTTTATTTGTAGAAAACCCAGGACCGCAGTGCATTAGGAAATACTATACAGCAACCAGTATATATGCATCACTTTCCTCCGCCACCAACAATTTTACACTGAGGTTGCTCTCCGTGCTATAACTCTATTTATCCCGGCATGCTACCGACTAAACATGACTATTTAGCTCGATACGATAGGTTTAATGTGATTAGAGACAATTTCTTCGTTAGGAGACATACGTACGCCTCTTTTCCGGTCGTTGTGGCAATGTAGCCCCACACCCCGGCAAGGTTGTGTTAAATTGGCCAACTTATCTATAAGGCCTCATATCTATAAAGGTATTGTCTCTGTTCATGTTCCACTAAGCCTAATGGCTTCTTAATTGTTTGCATGTCCCTGCCCGCACCGTGGGCTGATCCGACTCTAGGAAACTATCGGAGGTTTCCGAGCGGTGATGATCGACGTACGGTGTCACTTACACTCCCCATGTATCTTAGGATACTTAGTAGCTAGTTACCCTTGCCAATGAAGGACGCACTGCAAACACATTATAATAAGTATCTTATATTGCTTTAGAATATTGTCCCCGCACCGCAGTGCATATTGGGCAACTTGAGCTTAAACCTAACGACAGGTCAATTACTTAGCTCCATAGGACTTGGTGACGGACGAGATGCGCATCTCCACCCAACTCACTAAAATGTATGGGCAAGATGTTAGAATCTCTCACGCCCTCACGGGAAGGACATTTGCGGTGAATATCCGTCTCTATATCCCCACCGTAACGGTAGGTTAGTTATAAAGATCTGCTTATGATAATATCACACCACATTGGTTGAATAAAGAATGGCCTCTTTAGCCAACACGTTACCTCCGCTTCGGCAGTGGGAGCATTTTCCCGTGACGGAGGCCCGCGAGAGGCACTTACCTCTCGTAAGGATCCAGTGAATGCGGCCCGCGGGAGGCCACTACTTCTCACCCAGAAAAGCAGCGTCAGGAGTAATGCCCGCGTGAGGCACAAATCCTCTTGTCACACAGGTGTTTCTTTTCCTTTTCCTTTTTAGCATAGTGGTATAATAACTTATATTAAGTTAATTAGTGATCTCGTATGCGGGCGCCTCCTTTACGGGGGTACCTCTGCGGACCTGCGAGTCTGTGCGGTACCTCCTGTGTATCCACGTGTAAAGGTTCATGAGCTGTCTCTATGTTATGTATTATTCAAATGCTCATTGTTATCTAGCGAACTTTACTGTTTGTATAGGTTATATTTTCTTAGTTATTATTTTTAGGCTGCGAGCTATACATACATACAATATACAATATTAAAATACAGTCTAGTCTGTTGTAGTAGTAGTAGTAGTAGTAGTAGTAGTAGTAGTAGTAGTAGTAGTAGTAGTAGTAGTAGTAGTAGTAGTAGTAGTAGTAGTAGTAGTAGTAGTAGTAGTAGTAGTAGTAGTTCCCTTTATGCGAATTAGCAGTAGTCGTTGCTATGGCTGTTATTACTGTTGTTGTAACAAGAGGCCCAATGGGCCTGTATCGCTCACCTGGAACATTGGCATTCAACTAATCTTACTTAAGTTGTACATCCATCGGTGAACACCTATGAATACGTGGAGGGGTGTTGTAGTGGGCGGGGTGGGGGGGGTGGTGTTAGGGGTGTGGTGGTGGGGGGGGGGGGAAGTGAGCGGCGGTTCAAACTGTCCCTAGAGTATGTGACGTATAATACGTCATTTGTTATCTGGCATCATAAGCAAACGACGTAGACACCTCACGAATATGGAAACACTATGTGACTAAACTTTACGAATTTTATATCCTTAATTATTTATCGCTGTTATAAACATTGTTTTGAATATTTTGAAACTAATATGACTGGAGCTGTTTATGCTATAGGTAACAACAACTCGGCTTAGTTTAAACAAATTGACATCATTTCGAAATCTATATTTAATCACGAATTGTATGTCCTTAATTAATTATCGCTGTAATAAACATTATTTTGAATATTTTGAAACTAATTTTACTGGAGCTGTTGATGCTATAGATAGCAACAACTCAGATAAGTTTTAAAAAATTGACGTCATTTCGAAATCTATATTTAATTCCCGTGTGTAAAATATGTTGCGGATGAATATTTCCATTTTTAGCCATGCTTCGCCCATCTCCAGCGAGGCCCCACGCACACGTCGCTTGTGTTGGGATCGATCGATCCCTGAACTCCCTGACTATAAATTTCCAGAAAACTATACAGGTAAGGTGTTGAATATTTGTTTACTAATTTGCCTTGGTGCTGTTGCTGCCTAGAGCAGCAACAGCGCCCAGTCATATTAGTTTTAAAATAGTTAGCAGAATGATTATTACATACAAAAAACCCATACAAATCCTACAACAAGCCTTAGTCTGTCTTCAATTACGCATTCCTGACATACTTGTCTACGTCACTCATGCCATCATTAACTATGACGTCATCCTACACGACACGCAGTTGATTATGACGTCATATGATAGATGGATAAATTGGAATCGTCTATTAAAACAGTGTGTTAATACATAAAAAATAACTTGCCTTTCAGATGCCATGTCGCAACAGCACCAAGTCAAAGTAGTTTCAAAATATGCGACTCGTTATCTTGAAACTGACATTCCGGATATTCTGTATTCGACACTGCTAAAATCGATTCAAACACGTGTGCAATGTGTGCGGAGCTTAGTTAAAATGTGTTGGAGAGGGGTGGGTCGGCGAAATATGGATGATAGACCAGATCAATGGCATGGTGATGTCTGAATGTATTATGTAACCCTGAATTCTCGGATTCACAATTTCAAGGTAACAGAAGACCCCAATTTTTCAGTCAAGTATATAACGCCATAACCATTTGCGTCCTCACATGTAGGTTGACGTCACAATCAAAATGCACAATGAATGACGTAGCTAAGTTCAACCTGCACTTTTAAAAGTCTGCCATGTGTACGAATTGTTTGTCTTTACTAAGTTAATAACCACCATGTTGAATATTGATAAACTAATTTAACTGGCCGCCATACAACAGAATCCAGTCAAATTTGCTTCAAAATATTGAACAACTTGCCAGTATAGTTTTCAGATTCTGTTAAATCCGGGTTGGATCGATCACGACACGGTCAACGCGTGGGCGGAGCTTAGACAGAAATAGGCGGGGCAAAGTTAAAAATGGAGTCGGCTGTTCTACAGGTAACATGTTCTATATATTTTACACTAGTGTGACCATGAGCTGCGGTTGCCCAACAACATCTCACAGCAGATCTAGTTCTGAATATTCGACGGAATGCGTATTAAATTGAATACCCATCAAAGACAAACAATTCGTATACAGACTTGTAGATTTTTTATGGAACTGCGCTATTTTGATTGTGAGGTCTGCTAACATGTGACGTATCTGATTATGAGGTACTCGAGTCGCATATCAGTTGATGATATGTATTTCTGTAAAATAAGTTTACTGTTGTATCATTTGCACTTCTTGATCACTGATATACGTGTTGTCAAACGATGTCGATGAACATAATATAATAGTGATCTATTCACAACATCAAGTACGGCTCAATTTGCATTGCGGAGAGAATCGATTATGGCCCTTGTTACTATTGATTTAAAAGAGGCATATTTTCTAAAAAGTGCCATGCTTATCTGCGCCTGTGATTTTCGAGGGAATAGGAGGATCATTGTTACATTATGATATTCCGAGAGGATGATTATCGCCTGCGCCTGACTTAATGTTGATAAAGGCGGCTGGTGCTTGAAAGTTGGCAACACGCTGGCAGTTATCACTTAGTAGCCACTTATACGACGGCGATGCGGCAGACATCCTGCTGTTTTATTATTGCTAATAGTTCTTAGCACTTTGACCATGAATTCCCAGAATGCCAATTCCATAGCAATCATACATGTAACCGTATCATGCCGAAGCCGGTCCAAGCCGGCCTGTGTAGTGGTATTGAGGAATGCCCATTTGCGGGCCAAAAGAAGACCATTTTTGACAGTTAACCGAGCCAGCCATGTCAGTGTTAACTTTTCAAAAATGCGCTTCTCTTGGCCTGCAAATGGACATTCAATAAGTAAATATTTTAATTTTTCGAAGAAATTTAGTCATTTAAGTGTTAAATACTCAACAACATCGACATTGACGACGACGAAGACGACGACGACGACGACGCCAACGACATGTCTTAATGGCGTTCATAGTGAAGATTTTGATGACGTATCTATCTTCAAGATGCACCGCTAAGATTCACTATTACCGATATGTTCTTATCTGTAATAATCGACTCGTCAGTCTTTTACGTTTTGGGTAAAGCTTGTATGAGTAGTTGCTGCGACAACTAACTTTACCAAAAGCGCAAAAGAGGGATATCAGCTCGCCTCGTAAGTAGATGTATTGAACGATATTTGTATTCGATATCCGGGCCTGATCTGACTGAATCTCAGAAGTTGAAGGTATGTTACGGTGGTCTTCCGTAATATCCAGAATAATTATAACAAACTAGTGCCTTGAATTGTCAAGGGGATGACTTTAATTTTACTGTTTAAACGTATACAAGAATAAGATGACTTATACTGTCAAAGAAAAATAATAATTGTACTTTGTATAAATGAAATTTAACTACTTATCAAACTAGCCTAACTCTAACTCACTTCTCCTAACCTATACCAACTTTACCGATCTAGGGTATTCGACCAATTGTTTGCGACCCCCCTCAAAACTCTAAGTCCTCCTTTTATACTCTACTATCTCTCGTTACCGCGTTCAGAATCCCATCCGCCATCCCGTAATCATGACGTTTCCCTTGCCCTAACCCACTTCCGGAAACGACACCACACTGAACGCGTCCATCTGGTTCGCGCCGGTTCTGGCTTTGATGCTATCTGTCAGTTTCTATCAACAATTACTTGTTTCTGATAATTAGCTCGTCATAGCTCTCCGTCACGTGGTGTATATACACATCCTTTTCTAACAGGATGTTATGTCATTGACTCTAGTCCGTCCATGTCCTCTCCCTTGCCTTTAGGCCTATGCCTGTCTTTTAGGAAGGTTAATAGCACTGGAGCTACATGAGCTCATCACCAGCTGGTGTTGTTGTGCTTCTATCTCGACCTCAGGGTCAGTTAGTCCGTTGTTATTCTCTCATTATACTTAACGCTTCTCATCGATTCCCATCGCGTTTTACTTGCTTATTATTTTGTAAACTACTGCTCGTACCTACTGTTGAATACTATCTATCGGTTGCTGATCCCATGGCAACCACTTTCATCCTTAATATATCCATTTACCGCCAGATACCATCAAACCAGCACCGTCGATCCCCCTTTTATTCATTATATTTTCAGTCTTACTAGTATACTAGTTTCCCTACCAGTTTCGCATATGCATCATCATTGGTGACGTCATCCAGTCACCCAGCGCAACCACTACTATTACTCACTCTCAGTTTCCATACTAGTTTCACATCCGCACACTCAGTGCCCTCAGTCACTCCGTGCACCCACGCACTACTCGGTACACTATCAATACTATGTCATCCTTTCCCCAGCCCACCTGGTATTTCAAAAGATACTAATTTCTACTAAGGTCTTACTCCTAAATATAAGATGTCCACCGGGTCATGACTCCCACTAGACAATCCGATATCCACAGATGCCCACCAACCGAAGTTAATTAACCACCTCTTAAGGCCTTAAGGGTGCGTCAATTAACTCGTTGTATAACATCAACAACAAAACCACACTACACCACCACGATCTCCCATACATAAAGCATTTGTAATAATCAATACGACCGCCTATACATAAAGCATTTGTAATTATCCATACGATCGCCTATACATAAAGCATTTGTAATTATCAATACGATCGCCTATACATAAAGCATTGTAACTAGGAAATCGGATTTACACCAGGAATAGAGTATCATGCTAGACCAACCATTCCAGGCACGACTATACATACATACTTGTCCGGATAACAGTATAGCGTCCCCGGAAACACATAAATATCATCATTAAACCGTGGACGTAACCCGCCACACGCGTAACTAAACAATAAAACGAATAGTCAATACAATTTAAAAACCTAATCCTACAGTGCAAATATCATTACATATCATATAATAATTCCTACGCAAAGATCATATAAAGTTCAAATATAACGGATATATAGTACATCACCATTCCATGTTCCACACGCAGCATATAAAGTTTGTACCATAACGTCACATGGATATGTCCATTCGAGCCACGCCCTCATCAGGATCCACCACGTCGTCGTACAGTTCTACATCCACCCAGTCGGCAGCCGTCGGGTCGATCTCGGTCCTTGGAATACCATTAGGCGACGACCCGGTTGCCAACCCCAGCGACTCCGGCATCACTGCAGTTTTCCGGGATCGCTGAGCTGGAATAGCTGGTGCAGTAATGTGAATGGCGGTGTGTTTGTCACTACTATGGGCCGCACGTGGCTTGCATTTTAACCAATTCCACATGCGCGAAAGTAATCCACATTTGTACAGCACAATTATAATTACGAGCACAGTTACGAAAGAGCCCGCCGAATAGGATACAAAGGATCGTACCCCGATGCCATTGACCATCACTGGGTCAATCGCAGACAATGGTGCTAGCGGCACATACTTAGATTTCTGTAAATGATCCCAAGGTTGCACCTTCAAATGCTCTACTATCAAGGATTTATCTAGAACGCCGGTCACATCCAAGTGGGGCATCTCAATGGCCAGGCTAACTCGAGTGTACGTCCGACTATAAGACGCCACCGGCTCGAATTGCCAACCCTTCCCGCTATACCCACATTTTCCAGACATCAACGCATACACACCATTGCTTACGTCACATCTGTCCGTCAGTTTTCCGTCACAATGAATCTCCATAGTCTCACCGAAGGTTTGCAAAACCACACCGATTTTCCTATTGGCAAATAATCTACTTGCAGTTACGTTGGATTCAGACAGTTGAATATTGCAATTTCTATCGGTGGTGTTCGTTAATATGCTTACTATGCAGGGCACGTGAGTCTTGTCGACCCTTAGCTGACCCTGACACACCCTAGGCCCTTTACCTCTACACCCAGATACCGTAAAATACCCTCCAGACTTGGTGTCCAGGCCAATGCTGGTTCGACCCAGCTCTACCTTCATATAATAACCCTTTTCCGCTATCGGTTCGGCCCATAAATGTAGCCCGTACTCTATGTACCGTCCTCCGTCTATCAATGGTAACGTTGCAACATAATGTAACTTAGAATCGTCTTTCCACAAGGGGTATACTATCACGTTCCTATAGTACCATTGGTATGGATGTATCAAACGATTTCCCACACCGACCTGCTTAGAAACGGATCCCAGGTCAACGGGACTGAACAGTTCCTTAGTCAATCTTCCCAATTCTAGCGACGCAGTTTGTCTATGAAATTGTTCAGCCGATTTTTGGTAGTCATAAACCACATACTCAGCAGAGTCAATCATATGCCCCAAGCGTACCAGGGCGAACAGTTCATTGTGTCGTGTTTCGTGTATACGCAATATCTTGCTCATATTTCCCGTTACTTCCGCTAGACTATCGCCCAATTCATTTATGCGGTCCTTATTCATATTAATCTCATGGAATGCCAATTTCACATGGGATGATAATTTATTAGCAAAATGTACTACTCTATTAACATTACCCATTGCTGTCTTTACCACTTCACGTAGAGCATCCATGTCCCCCGAGGTAGCGGTTCCGAATAACGACGATGCTATGTCCCCGACAAAATTAAACAATCCTCGTTTCTCCCTACGGCGCGTTCCCTTTACCATCGTCTGCTGTGTTTTTATGGCAATCTTTCGCACTCCCCTTATTCTATGCTGGAGGCCAAATATATCCGCACTGCTTATGAATGAAGTCTTTCGACTTATATCAGCCACTACACTAGCCATTTGGGCTAATCTTCCCATGAAATCACTCGGTAAATATGGATGGTCTATAGAAACTATCACCGTCCATTCCGCTCTTATTACCGATACTGATTCTGGTTTGGTTATCATAATACCATTCGGCAATCGGTGCACACTGGAATCCTTACACATACCTAACACCATACTAAACATCACTACGGCTATGCTCAACTTAAATGCATACATGATGCTAGACTACCGCGACACCTCTCGATACTAAAATCAAAATTTTTATTAAACATGCGATTCTACCCTACTACGATGCTTACTGGTACAGAGTACAAGTTATACTGATAATTATCTGCGGCTACGTCGCAGTATGACTGCATCTATACGATCGTATAGAGCACGCCCAAAAGCACCGATCCTGAGTCGCTTGGTGTTAGTTTCGACCTCAGGTACATGACTGCGCTTGCGCAGAAAGTACGGATGTGCTGGCAGCGTTTCCATTGGCTCCGGCACACTTTCGGGTACCTCCTCCGATGTGTCCATCATCGCGTCAGGAGTAATCACGTGAGTTTCGGTTGGTGACTCACGGTTTCGATACCCACTTGTACCGGGTTGACTGATGTTTTTATCAACCCTTTTACCCACCTTGCTCACCCTTGGTTCATCGTCAGAAGCGGCCCGCTTCCTATGATTCACCACACTAGGGGTCGCACTCTTGCCCGCTACCGGCAAGGTTTCAGACTCAGGCGTCTGCATCATCCTCGGATGATGGCTAGCCTTCGTACCTTTCGTGGGGTTACGAACAGGGCGTGGTCGTACCTTGTCCCAGCACATCTCTGAGTCGACTACGCGTAACTTGGCTATATTAAGTACACGCACCTTCCCAGATCTCTGATGTCGGACATGAGCCACTGGCCCATTGATCTTAAAGATCTCATATTCGGGGTCACTGCGAGAGGTCAATTTCATCCTCTCCTCAGCTTTTACTACCACCGAATCCCCCACCTTGAATACGCCAGCGTTGGCACGCTTGTCAATTTGTTCTCGGTGAATCTCGCGAGACTTTGCCGTTTCACTACGAGCACGTAGCAATGCATTATTGAGACACGTCAGCCTCTCACTAAGATCCTGCGAAGCATCTACAGGAATCGCGAACGGAAGTCTTGCCCGTCGACCATACGTCAGATAGAATGGCGTATATCCGGTCGTGGAATGACGATTACTGCGGTATGCTGTCAAGGCGGCACCCAACTCGTCTTCCCAGGTACGAGACGCATTATTCACCCCTTTCTGGATTAACTCCTTAAGAGTTCGATTGAACCTCTCGGTACGTCCATTGGTCTGTGGATGGTATGGACTCGATCGCCTATGATCTATACCGTGTTCCTTAAATCGTTCCTCCAGAGATTTAGAACAAAATTCTTTTCCCTGATCAGTTATCACTATCTCAGGGACACCATGACGCGCGACGTACTCGTTGAAGAACTTGTCTTCAACGTTCTGAGACGTCGTAGCCGGAATCGGATATGCTTCTGCCCACGCAGAACAGTGATCAACGATCGTCATGATATACACATTACCCTTACTCGATTCCAACAGTGGACCGATCAAATCCATGCCTATTATCTGACTCGGATAATTGGCCATGGGCATTTCACTGTACCTTGGTCGAGTAGTGACAGGTCGATTGACCTGGCACGTCGTACACCTCTCAAGCATACGTACCACATCTTTCCTTAAAGATGTCCAAACAAACGAATCCCTTACCATACCCATGGTCTTCTGCAGACCCTGGTGACCAGCTCGTTCATGAGCCATCCGGAGCACCTTCTCACGGAACAGGGTAGGTAAGACAATTCTGGGGTACTCAGCGTCCAACGCTGAGGGCGTAACTAAAGGATACAGAATACCATTCTTAACCATGTACTCCTCTGGAGTGTTCTTAAACAACTCTGTGTATTCCTTGGTTTGCTCGCTACACAACTCGTCGTAGGGAATATCGAATGTCTCTAGAGGGACATGCGGTAACGCACCCTCATCCACATCCGGTATAACAAAATCGCCAGTATCTAAGGTGGCGACCTCCACTGGACGACGTAACCTGGACAACATGTCCGCTCGAATGTTCTTCGAGCCTTGGATGTACTCTATCTTACATCCGTATTCTGCAATCAGTACGGCCCAGCGCTGCACTTTCGTGTTCTTAACCTCTCCCACAAACAAACTCTTTAGGGGTTTGTGGTCAGTATACACGGTAAACTGTGCGCCAAATAGATACGGTCGAAGCTTCTTTAACGCATATATCACTGCGTACGCTTCCTTTTCTATTACAGACCAATTCAGCTGACTGTCTTTCAGAGTAGAGCTCACATACTGGATTACTCGCTCTACACCCTTATCATCTACCTGTACCAATATTGCACCTATCGCATAGCTAGACGCATCGGTATACAATTTGTACGGGGCATTTAAATTTGGATATGTGAGAACCGTCTCACTACACAGCAAGTTCTGCAATTTCTTAAACGCTTGCTGTTCATCCGGCCCCCATTCAAAACGTTTATACTTCTTCGTTAATTCTATTAAAGGCTTAGCAATTTCGGCGTAGCCCTACACACAGGAGCGGTAATAACCTGTAGCACCAAGGAAACTTCTTACTTCGCCCACATCGCGTGGGGGTGACATTTCCCTAATGACCTTGACCTTTTTAGCCTGAGGAGCTACTCCTTGTGCAGAAATACGATACCCTAACAAATCAACTGATGGTTTAGCAAAATCGCACTTCTTTTTCTTAACCTGAAGATTATACTCTCTTATCCTACGCATGACCTTACGCAAGTGCTGTGCATGTTCCGTCGGATTTCGTGAATATACGACTATGTCGTCGACGAAAACATGCAGATATTTTTCTACGAATTCTCGAAAAATATCATTCATTGCCCTCTGAAATACGGCACCTGAGTTCGCAAAACCGAACGGCATACGAATCCATTCGAAGAGACCTTCACTACAGACGAACGCTGTCTTCTCTATTTCTTGGCTGTCCATTGGTATCTGCCAATAGCCAGACTTCAAGTCCATAGTAGAAAATATCGTTGCGCCCCCCATAGAATCAAAAATATCCGAGATATTCGGCAAAGGATAACTATCCTTACGACATACGGAATTCAATTTTCTGTAGTCTATACAAAACCTAGTGTCCCCGTCCTTCTTAGGAACCAATGTAATAGGCGACGCCCATGGTGATGACGAAGGTCTTATGACGCCCGCTGCCAGCATCTCAGCCACTTGGTTTTTGACTATATACTGCTTGGCCAGCGGTAAACGGTAGGCTTTCTGCCTTATAGGATACGCATCTCCTGTTAATACCGTACATTTCACTTTGGGAACCAATCCAAGTGTCTTTGGACGAGCCGTATCAAAGATATCCGCAAAGTCCCCCAAGACTTTATCGATATCTTTATATCCGGTCGTTTCCTTACAACTCTCATAGACATAATTCGTCTGTTCTCTATAAGGATACCTAAATGGATATACCCGGCCAAACCATACTACTACTTTGGCCTGATAATCTATCTTTGCATCTCCCAAGTGCAAAGCATCCGCTCCAAGCAAACATTCATGCCTCAATCTTGCTACTACCGTACTAGGAATAGGCCGGGCGTTCTTGAATTTTACTTGAGTTTCTCCCAACAATTCTATGGGAGAACCATTAACAGCCAAGAGCGTCTTTGCTCTTTTCAATGGCCTAGCATTCAGCATGCCACGCCATACATCTTTACGAATCAAGGATGTGCTAGCACCAGTATCCACTAAGGCATGCAAGTACTCACCCTGATCCGTTAGACCGTTTGAATCTACTACTAGACGGATTAAAAACTGCTCGGTCGGTGCTTGCACCAACGGTTTTCTCCGTCTTAGTTTAACGGGCTCCTCCTCCCGCTCACGGCTTCCGCGTATGAATCTCGCCTCGGTGATGCGTCGCGTCCACCGTAGCGACCGTACGCGTCAGTCCCAGGACCCGTTAAAACGAACCCATCTCTATCCTCGTATTCACTGTTCTGCCGTCGCATATTATCGAAATCTCTCCTCACATTGCGAGAACATTCCCGCAGAGTAATATGTCGCTCCCGATCAACTTCGTCGATGTCCCAGTCTTCGTTGGCAGGACGTTTTTCTGCCCGGCGCATTATTTTCCATGGTTGTCCGTTAGGTCGTCCGGACGCCTCTTGTCGTGCTTCTGGTCCTTTTCTTGGACATTCTCGCGCCCAGTGGCCTGCATGACCACAAATGAAACATTGTCCTATCGACGGCCTACTGCCAAACACACTGTCCCCACAATCTCGGGCCATGTGGCCTTCCTTCCCACATCGAAAGCATGTCATGGGTGGCCTTTGGGGTCACGGTCGCGTTACTATCTTACGTGTCATGTTACGGGGTGGTTGTGCCTGCGTCTTACAATCACTCTTGTAATGCCCCATTCTCCCGCAATTATAGCATGTAATTTGACTTACATCCCTTGGTTGTGCGGTCCTCTTTACAATTGCCTGTCTTCTCGGTGTTTGTGGAACCACTTTCTTCGCGACTGCCTTTCTTGGCTCTATCGGTTTCGGCCCTGCGTCCGCTGTTTGCAGGTCCCTCACCAGCCCACACAGCTGTTCGATCATTTTTGATTGCGCAGCTATTTGTTGTTTTAGTTTTTTAACAACACTCCATATCTCGCGCTCCTCAGCCTCCTCTAACATGTTCACCTCCATCTCCTCTTCCTGTCTACCTCCGATCTGCATTGCTTTTAGCAAATCATTACAGGTCTCCTCCTCTTCGGAGATCTCGATTGCTCGGGCCAAGGTGGTTGCTCGTTTTCTTACTATGTGCTTGCTCATCCCCCGGTCACCCAACGCCCTCAAATATATACCAAGAATGGTACGTCGATTGTCGGCGTTCTCAACCGGGTATGCTCTACTGCTTTCTTCTTTGTATCGCCGATTAAAAGTAATCACGGTCTCGTTGCGCCTCTGCTTGGTGTTCTCCAGGTCATACTTTATCCTCTCGGGCTCATTCGTTGACACAAAGTTATTAGTTATGTACGTCGCTAACTCGGCGTACGTTACGTCCTCTCTTCTCTTTCCCACCATGAAGCTATCGACCGCTCTCGACAGCTGCCCTCTAGCTGCCCTCGTCACTACGTATGCTGGTATCCCGTCCAACCGCCCCTCATGTGCCACACACGCCCTCTGAGTCTCATCTAGGAAGGTGCGTACCTCCTCCGGTACCACCCCATCACAGGGTTGTATACGGTAGATGTTGTCCCGTATCTCCCTCCTGCACATCCTAGCTGTCTCCCGCCTTTCACTACTGTTTACGATTTCTCCCGCCATGGCCGTCCCCATTTCCTGCATAGCAGCCACTGTTTCTGGCCTCAGTTCTATCGGGTTCAATCTATCTACCGGAGGAGAATTGTATTAAATACCAAGGACAGAGATGATGAGAATTGTATTAAATACCAAGGACAGAGATGAGGAGAATTGTATTAAATACCAAGGACAGAGATGAGGAGAATTGTATTAAATACCAAGGACAGAGATGAGGAGAATTGTATTAAATACCAAGGACAGAGATGATGAGAATTGTACTAAATACCAAGGACAGCGATAAGGAGAATTGTATTAAATACCAAGGACAGAGATGAGGAGAATTGTATTAAATACCAAGGACAGAGATGAGGAGAATTGTATTAAATACCAAGGACAGGGATGAGGAGAATTGTATTAAATACCAAGGACAGAGATGAGGAGAATTGTATTAAATACCAAGGACAGAGATGAGGAGAATTGTATTAAATACCAAGGACAGAGATGAGGAGAATTGTACAAAATACCAAGGACAGAGATGATGAAAATTGTATTAAATACCAAGGACAGAGATGAGGAGAATTGTATTAAATACCAAGGACAGAGATGAGGAGAATTGTATTAAATACCAAGGACAGAGATGAGGAGAATTGTATTAAATACCAAGGCCATAGATGAGGAGAATTGTATTAAATACCAAGGACAGAGATGAGGAGAATTGTATTAAATACCAAGGACAGAGATGAGGAGAATTGTATTAAATACCAAGGACAGAGATGAGGAGAATTGTATTAAATACCAAGGACAGAGATGAGGAGAATTGTATTAAATACCAAGGACAGGGATGAGGAGAATTGTATTAAATACCAAGGACAGAGATGAGGAGAATTGTATTAAATACCAAGGACAGAGATGAGGAGAATTGTAGTAAATACCAAGGACAGTGATGAGAAGAATTGTATTAAATACCAAGGACAGAGATGAGGAGAATTGTATTAAATACCAAGGACAGAGATGAGGAGAATTGTATTAAATACCAAGGACAGAGATGAGGAGAATTGTACTAAATACCAAGGACAGAGATGAGGAGAATTGTACTAAATACCAAGGACAGAGATGAGGAGAATTGTATTAAATACCAAGGACAGAGATGAGGAGAATTGTATTAAATACCAAGGACAGGGATGAGGAGAATTGTATTAAATACCAAGGACAGAGATGAGGAGAATTGTACTAAATACCAAGGACAGAGATGAGGAGAATTGTACTAAATACCAAGGACAGAGATGAGGAGAATTGTATTAAATACCAAGGACAGAGATGATGAAAATTGTATTAAATACCAAGGACAGAGATGAGGAGAATTGTATTAAATACCAAGGACAGAGATGAGGAGAATTGTATTAAATACCAAGGACAGAGATGAGGAGAATTGTATTAAATACCAAGGACATAGATGAGGAGAATTGTATTAAATACCAAGGACAGAGATGAGGAGAATTGTATTAAATACCAAGGACAGAGATGAGGAGAATTGTATTAAATACCAAAGACAGAGATGAGGAGAATTGTATTAAATACCAAGGACAGAGATGATGAGAATTGTACTAAATACCAAGGACAGGATAAGGAGAATTGTATTAAATACCAAGGACAGAGATGATGAGAATTGTACTAAATACCAAGGACAGCGATAAGGAGAATTGTATTAAATACCAAGGACAGAGATGAGGAGAATTGTATTAAATACCAAGGACAGAGATGAGGAGAATTGTATTAAATACCAAGGACAGAGATGAGGAGAATTGTATTAAATACCAAGGACAGAGATGAGGAGAATTGTATTAAATACCAAGGACAGGGATGAGGAGAATTGTATTAAATACCAAGGACAGAGATGAGGAGAATTGTAGTAAATACCAAGGACAGAGATGAGAAGAATTGTATTCAATACCAAGGACAGAGATGAGGAGAATTGTAGTAAATACCAAGGACAGAAATGGGGCGAATTGTATTAAATACCAAGGACAGAGATGAGGAGAATTGTATTAAATACCAAGGACAGAGATGAAGAGAATTGTACTAAATACCAAGGACAGAGATGAGGAGAATTGTATTAAATACCAAGGACAGAGATGAGTATAATTGTATTAAATACCAAGGACAGGGATGAGGAGAATTGTATTAAATACCAAGGACAGAGATGAGGAGAATTGTACTAAATACCAAGGACAGAGATGAGGAGAATTGTATTAAATACCAAGGACAGAGATGAGGAGAATTGTATTAAATACCAAGGACAGAGATGAGGAGAATTGTATTAAATACCAAGGACAGGGATGAGGAGAATTGTATTAAATACCAAGGACAGAGATGAGGAGAATTATATTAAATACCAAGGACAGAGATGAGGAGAATTGTAGTAAATACCAAGGACAGAGATGAGGAGAATTGTATTAAATACCAAGGACAGAGATGAGGAGAATTGTATTAAATACCAAGGACAGAGATGAGGAGAATTGTATTAAATACCAAGGACAGAGATGAGGAGAATTGTATTAAATACCAAGGACAGAGATGAGGAGAATTGTATTAAATACCAAGGACAGAGATGAGGAGAATTGTATTAAATACCAAGGACAGAGATGACGAGAATTGCATTAAATACCAAGGACAGAGATGATGAGAATTGTACTAAATACCAAGGACAGCGATAAGGAGAATTGTATTAAATACCAAGGACAGAGATGAGGAGAATTGTATTAAATACCAAGGACAGGGATGAGGAGAATTGTATTAAATACCAAGGACAGAGATGAGGAGAATTGTATTAAATACCAAGGACAGAGATGAGGGGAATTGTATTACATACCAAGGACAGAGATGAGGAGAATTGTATTAAATACCAAGGACAGAGATGAGGAGAATTGTATTAAATACCAAGGACAGAGATGAGGAGAATTGTACTAAATACCAAGGACAGAGATGAGGAGAATTGTATTAAATACCAAGGACAGAGATGATGAAAATTGTATTAAATACCAAGGACAGAGATGAGGAGAATTGTATTAAATACCAAGGACAGAGATGAGGAGAATTGTATTAAATACCAAGGACAGAGATGAGGAGAATTGTATTAAATACCAAGGCCATAGATGAGGAGAATTGTATTAAATACCAAGGACAGAGATGAGGAGAATTGTATTAAATACCAAGGACAGAGATGAGGAGAATTGTATTAAATACCAAGGACAGAGATGAGGAGAATTGTATTAAATACCAAGGACAGAGATGAGGAGAATTGTATTAAATACCAAGGACAGAGATGAGGAGAATTGTATTAAATACCAAGGACAGAGATGATGAGAATTGTACTAAATACCAAGGACAGCGATAAGGAGAATTGTATTAAATACCAAGGACAGAGATGAGGAGAATTGTATTAAATACCAAGGACAGGGATGAGGAGAATTGTATTAAATACCAAGGACAGAGATGAGGAGAATTGTATTAAATACCAAGGACAGAGATGAGGAGAATTGTATTACATACCAAGGACAGAGATGAGGAGAATTGTATTAAATACCAAGGACAGGGATGAGGAGAATTGTATTAAATACCAAGGACAGAGATGAGGAGAATTGTACTAAATACCAAGGACAGAGATGAGGAGAATTGTATTAAATACCAAGGACAGAGATGATGAAAATTGTATTAAATACCAAGGACAGAGATGAGGAGAATTGTATTAAATACCAAGGACAGAGATGAGGAGAATTGTATTAAATACCAAGGACAGAGATGAGGAGAATTGTACTAAATACCAAGGACAGAGCTGAGGAGAATTGTATTAAATACCAAGGACAGAGATGAGGAGAATTGTATTAAATACCAAGGACAGGGATGAGGAGAATTGTATTAAATACCAAGGACAGAGATGAGGAGAATTGTACTAAATACCAAGGACAGAGATGAGGAGAATTGTACTAAATACCAAGGACAGAGATGAGGAGAATTGTATTAAATACCAAGGACAGAGATGATGAAAATTGTATTAAATACCAAGGACAGAGATGAGGAGAATTGTATTAAATACCAATGACAGAGATGACGAGAATTGTATTAAATACCAAGGACAGAGATGAGGAGAATTGTATTAAATACCAAGGACATAGATGAGGAGAATTGTATTAAATACCAAGGACAGAGATGAGGAGAATTGTATTAAATACCAAGGACAGAGATGAGGAGAATTGTATTAAATACCAAGGACAGAGATGAGGAGAATTGTATTAAATACCAAGGACAGAGATGATGAGAATTGTACTAAATACCAAGGACAGGATAAGGAGAATTGTATTAAATACCAAGGACAGAGATGATGAGAATTGTACTAAATACCAAGGACAGCGATGAGGAGAATTGTATTAAATACCAAGGACAGAGATGAGGAGAATTGTATTAAATACCAAGGACAGAGATGAGGAGAATTGTATTAAATACCAAGGACAGAGATGATGAGAATTGTACTAAATACCAAGGACAGCGATAAGGAGAATTGTATTAAATACCAAGGACAGAGATGAGGAGAATTGTATTAAATACCAAGGACAGGGATGAGGAGAATTGTATTAAATACCAAGGACAGAGATGAGGAGAATTGTATTAAATACCAAGGACAGAGATGAGGGGAATTGTATTACAAACCAAGGACAGAGATGAGGAGAATTGTATTAAATACCAAGGACAGAGATGAGGAGAATTGTATTAAATACCAAGGACAGAGATGAGGAGAATTGTACTAAATACCAAGGACAGAGATGAGGAGAATTGTATTAAATACCAAGGACAGAGATGATGAAAATTGTATTAAATACCAAGGACAGAGATGAGGAGAATTGTATTAAATACCAAGGACAGAGATGAGGAGAATTGTATTAAATACCAAGGACAGAGATGAGGAGAATTGTATTAAATACCAAGGCCATAGATGAGGAGAATTGTATTAAATACCAAGGACAGAGATGAGGAGAATTGTATTAAATACCAAGGACAGAGATGAGGAGAATTGTATTAAATACCAAGGACAGAGATGAGGAGAATTGTATTAAATACCAAGGACAGAGATGAGGAGAATTGTATTAAATACCAAGGACAGAGATGAGGAGAATTGTATTAAATACCAAGGACAGAGATGATGAGAATTGTACTAAATACCAAGGACAGCGATAAGGAGAATTGTATTAAATACCAAGGACAGAGATGAGGAGAATTGTATTAAATACCAAGGACAGGGATGAGGAGAATTGTATTAAATACCAAGGACAGAGATGAGGAGAATTGTATTAAATACCAAGGACAGAGATGAGGAGAATTGTATTACATACCAAGGACAGAGATGAGGAGAATTGTATTAAATACCAAGGACAGAGATGAGGAGAATTGTATTAAATACCAAGGACAGAGATGAGGAGAATTGTATTAAATACCAAAGACAGAGATGAGGAGAATTGTATTAAATACCAAGGACAGAGATGATGAGAATTGTACTAAATACCAAGGACAGGATAAGGAGAATTGTATTAAATACCAAGGACAGAGATGATGAGAATTGTACTAAATACCAAGGACAGCGATAAGGAGAATTGTATTAAATACCAAGGACAGAGATGAGGAGAATTGTATTAAATACCAAGGACAGAGATGAGGAGAATTGTATTAAATACCAAGGACAGAGATGAGGAGAATTGTATTAAATACCAAGGACAGAGATGAGGAGAATTGTATTAAATACCAAGGACAGGGATGAGGAGAATTGTATTAAATACCAAGGACAGAGATGAGGAGAATTGTAGTAAATACCAAGGACAGAGATGAGAAGAATTGTATTCAATACCAAGGACAGAGATGAGGAGAATTGTAGTAAATACCAAGGACAGAAATGGGGAGAATTGTATTAAATACCAAGGACAGAGATGAGGAGAATTGTATTAAATACCAAGGACAGAGATGAAGAGAATTGTACTAAATACCAAGGACAGAGATGAGGAGAATTGTATTAAATACCAAGGACAGAGATGAGTATAATTGTATTAAATACCAAGGACAGGGATGAGGAGAATTGTATTAAATACCAAGGACAGAGATGAGGAGAATTGTACTAAATACCAAGGACAGAGATGAGGAGAATTGTATTAAATACCAAGGACAGAGATGAGGAGAATTGTATTAAATACCAAGGACAGAGATGAGGAGAATTGTATTAAATACCAAGGACAGAGATGAGGAGAATTGTATTAAATACCAAGGACAGGGATGAGGAGAATTGTATTAAATACCAAGGACAGAGATGAGGAGAATTATATTAAATACCAAGGACAGAGATGAGGAGAATTGTAGTAAATACCAAGGACAGAGATGAGGAGAATTGTATTAAATACCAAGGACAGAGATGAGGAGAATTGTATTAAATACCAAGGACAGAGATGAGGAGAATTGTATTAAATACCAAGGACAGAGATGAGGAGAATTGTATTAAATACCAAGGACAGAGATGAGGAGAATTGTATTAAATACCAAGGACAGAGATGAGGAGAATTGTATTAAATACCAAGGACAGAGATGACGAGAATTGCATTAAATACCAAGGACAGAGATGATGAGAATTGTACTAAATACCAAGGACAGCGATAAGGAGAATTGTATTAAATACCAAGGACAGAGATGAGGAGAATTGTATTAAATACCAAGGACAGGGATGAGGAGAATTGTATTAAATACCAAGGACAGAGATGAGGAGAATTGTATTAAATACCAAGGACAGAGATGAGGGGAATTGTATTACATACCAAGGACAGAGATGAGGAGAATTGTATTAAATACCAAGGACAGAGATGAGGAGAATTGTATTAAATACCAAGGACAGAGATGAGGAGAATTGTACTAAATACCAAGGACAGAGATGAGGAGAATTGTATTAAATACCAAGGACAGAGATGATGAAAATTGTATTAAATACCAAGGACAGAGATGAGGAGAATTGTATTAAATACCAAGGACAGAGATGAGGAGAATTGTATTAAATACCAAGGACAGAGATGAGGAGAATTGTATTAAATACCAAGGCCATAGATGAGGAGAATTGTATTAAATACCAAGGACAGAGATGAGGAGAATTGTATTAAATACCAAGGACAGAGATGAGGAGAATTGTATTAAATACCAAGGACAGAGATGAGGAGAATTGTATTAAATACCAAGGACAGAGATGAGGAGAATTGTATTAAATACCAAGGACAGAGATGAGGAGAATTGTATTAAATACCAAGGACAGAGATGATGAGAATTGTACTAAATACCAAGGACAGCGATAAGGAGAATTGTATTAAATACCAAGGACAGAGATGAGGAGAATTGTATTAAATACCAAGGACAGGGATGAGGAGAATTGTATTAAATACCAAGGACAGAGATGAGGAGAATTGTATTAAATACCAAGGACAGAGATGAGGAGAATTGTATTACATACCAAGGACAGAGATGAGGAGAATTGTATTAAATACCAAGGACAGGGATGAGGAGAATTGTATTAAATACCAAGGACAGAGATGAGGAGAATTGTACTAAATACCAAGGACAGAGATGAGGAGAATTGTATTAAATACCAAGGACAGAGATGATGAAAATTGTATTAAATACCAAGGACAGAGATGAGGAGAATTGTATTAAATACCAAGGACAGAGATGAGGAGAATTGTATTAAATACCAAGGACAGAGATGAGGAGAATTGTACTAAATACCAAGGACAGAGCTGAGGAGAATTGTATTAAATACCAAGGACAGAGATGAGGAGAATTGTATTAAATACCAAGGACAGGGATGAGGAGAATTGTATTAAATACCAAGGACAGAGATGAGGAGAATTGTACTAAATACCAAGGACAGAGATGAGGAGAATTGTACTAAATACCAAGGACAGAGATGAGGAGAATTGTATTAAATACCAAGGACAGAGATGATGAAAATTGTATTAAATACCAAGGACAGAGATGAGGAGAATTGTATTAAATACCAATGACAGAGATGACGAGAATTGTATTAAATACCAAGGACAGAGATGAGGAGAATTGTATTAAATACCAAGGACATAGATGAGGAGAATTGTATTAAATACCAAGGACAGAGATGAGGAGAATTGTATTAAATACCAAGGACAGAGATGAGGAGAATTGTATTAAATACCAAGGACAGAGATGAGGAGAATTGTATTAAATACCAAGGACAGAGATGATGAGAATTGTACTAAATACCAAGGACAGGATAAGGAGAATTGTATTAAATACCAAGGACAGAGATGATGAGAATTGTACTAAATACCAAGGACAGCGATGAGGAGAATTGTATTAAATACCAAGGACAGAGATGAGGAGAATTGTATTAAATACCAAGGACAGAGATGAGGAGAATTGTATTAAATACCAAGGACAGAGATGATGAGAATTGTACTAAATACCAAGGACAGCGATAAGGAGAATTGTATTAAATACCAAGGACAGAGATGAGGAGAATTGTATTAAATACCAAGGACAGGGATGAGGAGAATTGTATTAAATACCAAGGACAGAGATGAGGAGAATTGTATTAAATACCAAGGACAGAGATGAGGGGAATTGTATTACATACCAAGGACAGAGATGAGGAGAATTGTATTAAATACCAAGGACAGAGATGAGGAGAATTGTATTAAATACCAAGGACAGAGATGAGGAGAATTGTACTAAATACCAAGGACAGAGATGAGGAGAATTGTATTAAATACCAAGGACAGAGATGATGAAAATTGTATTAAATACCAAGGACAGAGATGAGGAGAATTGTATTAAATACCAAGGACAGAGATGAGGAGAATTGTATTAAATACCAAGGACAGAGATGAGGAGAATTGTATTAAATACCAAGGCCATAGATGAGGAGAATTGTATTAAATACCAAGGACAGAGATGAGGAGAATTGTATTAAATACCAAGGACAGAGATGAGGAGAATTGTATTAAATACCAAGGACAGAGATGAGGAGAATTGTATTAAATACCAAGGACAGAGATGAGGAGAATTGTATTAAATACCAAGGACAGAGATGAGGAGAATTGTATTAAATACCAAGGACAGAGATGATGAGAATTGTACTAAATACCAAGGACAGCGATAAGGAGAATTGTATTAAATACCAAGGACAGAGATGAGGAGAATTGTATTAAATACCAAGGACAGGGATGAGGAGAATTGTATTAAATACCAAGGACAGAGATGAGGAGAATTGTATTAAATACCAAGGACAGAGATGAGTAGAATTGTATTACATACCAAGGACAGAGATGAGGAGAATTGTATTAAATACCAAGGACAGAGATGAGGAGAATTGTATTAAATACCAAGGACAGAGATGAGGAGAATTGTACTAAATACCAAGGACAGAGATGAGGAGAATTGTATTAAATACCAAGGACAGAGATGATGAAAATTGTATTAAATACCAAGGACAGAGATGAGGAGAATTGTATTAAATACCAAGGACAGAGATGAGGAGAATTGTATTAAATACCAAGGACAGAGATGAGGAGAATTGTACTAAATACCAAGGACAGAGCTGAGGAGAATTGTATTAAATACCAAGGACAGAGATGAGGAGAATTGTATTAAATACCAAGGACAGGGATGAGGAGAATTGTATTAAATACCAAGGACAGAGATGAGGAGAATTGTACTAAATACCAAGGACAGAGATGAGGAGAATTGTACTAAATACCAAGGACAGAGATGAGGAGAATTGTATTAAATACCAAGGACAGAGATGAGGAGAATTGTATTAAATACCAAGGACAGAGATGAGGAGAATTGTACTAAATACCAAGGACAGCGATAAGGAGAATTGTATTAAATACCAAGGACAGAGATGAGGAGAATTGTATTAAATACCAAGGACAGGGATGAGGAGAATTGTATTAAATACCAAGGACAGAGATGAGGAGAATTGTATTAAATACCAAGGACAGAGATGAGGGGAATTGTATTACATACCAAGGACAGAGATGAGGAGAATTGTATTAAATACCAAGGACAGAGATGAGGAGAATTGTATTAAATACCAAGGACAGAGATGAGGAGAATTGTACTAAATACCAAGGACAGAGATGAGGAGAATTGTATTAAATACCAAGGACAGAGATGAGGAGAATTGTATTAAATACCAAGGACAGAGATGAGGAGAATTGTATTAAATACCAAGGACAGAGATGAGGAGAATTGTATTAAATACCAAGGACAGAGATGAGGAGAATTGTATTAAATACCAAGGCCATAGATGAGGAGAATTGTATTAAATACCAAGGACAGAGATGAGGAGAATTGTATTAAATACCAAGGACAGAGATGAGGAGAATTGTACTAAATACCAAGGACAGAGATGAGGAGAATTGTCCTAAATACCAAGGACAGAGATGAGGAGAATTGTATTAAATACCAAGGACAGAGATGATGAAAATTGTATTAAATACCAAGGACAGAGATGAGGAGAATTGTATTAAATACCAAGGACAGAGATGAGGAGAATTGTATTAAATACCAAGGACAGAGATGAGGAGAATTGTATTAAATACCAAGGACATAGATGAGGAGAATTGTATTAAATACCAAGGACAGAGATGAGGAGAATTGTATTAAATACCAAGGACAGAGATGAGGAGAATTGTATTAAATACCAAGGACAGAGATGAGGAGAATTGTATTAAATACCAAGGACAGAGATGAGGAGAATTGTATTAAATACCAAGGACAGAGATGATGAGAATTGTACTAAATACCAAGGACAGGATAAGGAGAATTGTATTAAATACCAAGGACAGAGATGATGAGAATTGTATTAAATACCAAGGACAGCGATAAGGAGAATTGTATTAAATACCAAGGACAGAGATGAGGAGAATTGTATTAAATACCAAGGACAGAGATGAGGAGAATTGTATTAAATACCAAGGACAGAGATGAGGAGAATTGTATTAAATACCAAGGACAGGGATGAGGAGAATTGTATTAAATACCAAGGACAGAGATGAGGAGAATTGTAGTAAATACCAAGGACAGAGATGAGAAGAATTGTATTAAATACCAAGGACAGAGATGAGGAGAATTGTATTAAATACCAAGGACAGAGATGAGGAGAATTGTATTAAATACCAAGGACAGAGATGAGGAGAATTGTATTAAATACCAAGGACAGAGATGAGGAGAATTGTATTAAATACCAAGGACAGAGATGAGGAGAATTGTATTAAATACCAAGGACAGAGATGAGGAGAATTGTATTAAATACCAAGGACAGAGATGAGGAGAATTGTATTAAATACCAAGGACAGAGATGAGGAGAATTGTATTAAATACCAAGGACAGCGATAAGGAGAATTGTATTAAATACCAAGGACAGAGATGAGGAGAATTGTATTAAATACCAAGGACAGCGATAAGGAGAATTGTATTAAATACCAAGGACAGCGATAAGGAGAATTGTATTAAATACCAAGGACAGAGATGAGGAGAATTGTATTAAATACCAAGATCAGAGAGGAGGAGAATTGTATTAAATACCAAGGACAGAGATGAGGAGAATTGTATTAAATACCAAGGACAGAGATGAGGAGAATTGTATTAAATACCAAGGGCAGAGATGCGGAGAATTGTATTAAATACCAAGGACAGAGATGAGGAGAATTGTATTAAATACCAAGGCCATAGATGAGGAGAATTGTATTAAATACCAAGGACAGAGATGAGGAGAATTGTATTAAATACCAAGGACAGAGATGAGGAGAATTGTATTAAATACCAAGGACAGAGATGAGGAGAATTGTATTAAATACCAAGGACAGAGATGAGGAGAATTGTATTAAATACCAAGGACAGGGATGAGGAGAATTGTATTAAATACCAAGGACAGAGATGAGGAGAATTGTATTAAATACCAAGGACAGAGATGAGGAGAATTGTATTAAATACCAAGGACAGTGATGAGAAGAATTGTATTAAATACCAAGGACAGAGATGAGGAGAATTGTATTAAATACCAAGGACAGAGATGAGGAGAATTGTATTAAATACCAAGGACAGAGATGAGGAGAATTGTACTAAATACCAAGGACAGAGATGAGGAGAATTGTATTAAATACCAAGGACAGAGATGAGGAGAATTGTATTAAATACCAAGGACAGGGATGAGGAGAATTGTATTAAATACCAAGGACAGAGATGAGGAGAATTGTATTAAATACCAAGGACAGAGATGAGGAGAATTGTACTAAATACCAAGGACAGAGATGAGGAGAATTGTATTAAATACCAAGGACAGAGATGATGAAAATTGTATTAAATACCAAGGACAGAGATGAGGAGAATTGTATTAAATACCAAGGACAGAGATGAGGAGAATTGTATTAAATACCAAGGACAGAGATGAGGAGAATTGTATTAAATACCAAGGACATAGATGAGGAGAATTGTATTAAATACCAAGGACAGAGATGAGGAGAATTGTATTAAATACCAAGGACAGAGATGAGGAGAATTGTATTAAATACCAAGGACAGAGATGAGGAGAATTGTATTAAATACCAAGGACAGAGATGATGAGAATTGTACTAAATACCAAGGACAGGATAAGGAGAATTGTACTAAATACCAAGGACAGAGATGATGAGAATTGTACTAAATACCAAGGACAGCGATAAGGAGAATTGTATTAAAGACCAAGGACAGAGATGAGGAGAATTGTATTAAATACCAAGGACAGAGATGAGGAGAATTGTATTAAATACCAAGGACAGAGATGAGGAGAATTGTATTAAATACCAAGGACAGAGATGAGGAGAATTGTATTAAATACCAAGGACAGAGATGAGGAGAATTGTATTAAATACCAAGGACAGAGATGAGGAGAATTGTATTAAATACCAAGGACAGAGATGAGGAGAATTGTATTAAATACCAAGGACAGAGATGAGGAGAATTGTATTAAATACCAAGGACAGAGATGAGGAGAATTGTATTAAATACCAAGGACAGAGATGAGGAGAATTGTATTAAATACCAAGGACAGAGATGAGGAGAATTGTATTAAATACCAAGGACAGAGATGAGGAGAATTGTATTAAATACCAAGGACAGAGATGAGGAGAATTGTATTAAATACCAAGGACAGAGATGAGGAGAATTGTATTAAATACCAAGGACAGAGATGAGGAGAATTGTATTAAATACCAAGGACAGAGATGAGGAGAATTGTATTAAATACCAAGGACAGAGATGAGGAGAATTGTATTAAATACCAAGGACAGAGATGAGGAGAATTGTATTAAATACCAAGGACAGAGATGAGGAGAATTGTACTAAATACCAAGGACAGGATAAGGAGAATTGTATTAAATACCAAGGACAGAGATGATGAGAATTGTACTAAATACCAAGGACAGCGATAAGGAGAATTGTATTAAATACCAAGGACAGAGATGAGGAGAATTGTATTAAATACCAAGGACAGAGATGAGGAGAATTGTATTAAATACCAAGGACAGAGATGATGAGAATTGTATTAAATACCAAGGACAGAGATGAGGAGAATTGTATTAAATACCAAGGACAGAGATGAGGAGAATTGTATTAAATACCAAGGACAGAGATGAGGAGAATTGTATTAAATACCAAGGACAGAGATGAGGAGAATTGTATTAAATACCAAGGACAGAGATGAGGAGAATTGTATTAAATACCAAGGACAGAGATGAGGAGAATTGTATTAAATACCAAGGACAGAGATGAGGAGAATTGTATTAAATACCAAGGACAGAGATGAGGAGAATTGTATTAAATACCAAGGACAGAGATGAGGAGAATTGTATTAAATACCAAGGACAGAGATGAGGAGAATTGTATTAAATACCAAGGACAGAGATGAGGAGAATTGTATTAAATACCAAGGACAGAGATGAGGAGAATTGTATTAAATACCAAGGACAGAGATGAGGAGAATTGTATTAAATACCAAGGACAGAGATGAGGAGAATTGTATTAAATACCAAGGACAGCGATAAGGAGAATTGTATTAAATACCAAGGACAGAGATGAGGAGAATTGTATTAAATACCAAGGACAGAGATGAGGAGAATTGTATTAAATACCAAGATCAGAGAGGAGGAGAATTGTATTAAATACCAAGGACAGAGATGAGGAGAATTGTATTAAATACCAAGGACAGAGATGAGGAGAATTGTATTAAATACCAAGGGCAGAGATGCGGAGAATTATATCAAATCCCAAGGACAGAGATGAGGAGAATGGTATTAAATACCAAGGACAGAGATGAGGAGAATTGTATTAAATACCAAGGACAGAGATGAGGAGAATTGTATTAAATACCAAGGACAGAGAGGAGGAGAATTGTATTAAATACCAAGGACAGAGATGAGGAGAATTGTATTAAATACCAAGGACAGAGATGAGGAGAATTGTATTAAATACCAAGGACAGAGATGAGGAGAATTGTATTAAATACCAAGGACAGAGATGAGGAGAATTGTATTAAATACCAAGGACAGAGAGGAGGAGAATTGTATTAAATACCAAGGACAGAGATGAGGAGAATTGTATTAAATATCAAGGACAGAGATGAGGAGAACTGTATTAAATACCAAGGATAGAGATGAGGAGAATTGTATTAAATACCAAGGACAGAGATGAGGAGAATTGTATTAAATACCAAGGACAGAGGTGCGGAGAATTATATCAAATGCCAAGGACAGAGATGAGGAGAATTGTATTAAATACCAAGGACAGAGATGAGGAGAATTGTATTAAATACCAAGGACAGAGAGGAGGAGAATTGTATTAAATACCAAGGACAGAGATGAGGAAAATTGTATTAAATACCAAGGGCAGAGGTGCGGAGAATTATATCAAATGCCAAGGACAGAGATGAGGAGAATTGTATTAAATACCAAGGACAGCGATAAGGAGAATTGTATTAAATACCAAGGACAGAGATGAGGAGAATTGTATTAAATACAAAGGACAGAGAGGAGGAGAATTGTATTAAATACCAAGGACAGAGATGAGGAAAATTGTATCAAATACCAAGGGCAGAGGTGCGGAGAATTATATCAAATGCCAAGGACAGAGATGAGGAGAATTGTATTAAATACCAAGGACAGAGATGAGGAGAATTGTATTAAATACCAAGGACAGAGATGAGGAGAATTGTATTATATACCAATGACATAGATGAGGAGAATTGTATTAAATACCAAGGACAGAGATGAGGAGAATTGTATTAAATACCAAGGACAGAGATGAGGAGAATTGTATTAAATACCAAGGACAGAGATGAGTATAATTGTATTAAATACCAAGGACAGAGATGAGGAGAATTGTATTGAATATCAAGGACAGAGATGAGGAGAATTGTATTAAATACCAAGGACAGCGATAAGGAGAATTGTATTAAATACCAAGGACAGAGATGAGGAGAATTGTATTAAATACCAAGGACAGAGATGAGGAAAATTGTATTAAATACCAAGGGCAGAGGTGCGGAGAATTATATCAAATGCCAAGGACAGAGATGAGGAGAATTGTATTAAATACCAAGGACAGAGATGAGGAGAATTGTATTAAATACCAAGGACAGAGATGAGGAGAATTGTATTAAATACCAAGGACAGAGATGAGGAGAATTGTATTAAATACCAAGGACAGAGATGAGGAGAATTGTATTATATACCAATGACATAGATGAGGAGAATTGTATTAAATACCAAGGACAGAGATGAGGAGAATTGTATTAAATACCAAGGACAGAGATGAGGAGAATTGTATTAAATACCAAGGACAGAGATGAGGAGAATTGTATTAAATACCAAGGACAGAGATGAGGAGAATTGTATTAAATACCAAGGACAGAGAGGAGGAGAATTGTATTAAATACCAAGGACAGAGATGAGGAGAATTGTATTAAATACCAAGGACAGAGATGAGGAGAATTGTATTAAATACCAAGGACAGAGAGGAGGAGAATTGTATTAAATACCAAGGACAGAGATGAGGAGAATTGTATTAAATATCAAGGACAGAGATGAGGAGAACTGTATTAAATACCAAGGATAGAGATGAGGAGAATTGTATTAAATACCAAGGACAGAGATGAGGAGAATTGTATTAAATACCAAGGACAGAGGTGCGGAGAATTATATCAAATGCCAAGGACAGAGATGAGGAGAATTGTATTAAATACCAAGGACAGAGATGAGGAGAATTGTATTAAATACCAAGGACAGAGAGGAGGAGAATTGTATTAAATACCAAGGACAGAGATGAGGAAAATTGTATTAAATACCAAGGGCAGAGGTGCGGAGAATTATATCAAATGCCAAGGACAGAGATGAGGAGAATTGTATTAAATACCAAGGACAGCGATAAGGAGAATTGTATTAAATACCAAGGACAGAGATGAGGAGAATTGTATTAAATACAAAGGACAGAGAGGAGGAGAATTGTATTAAATACCAAGGACAGAGATGAGGAAAATTGTATCAAATACCAAGGGCAGAGGTGCGGAGAATTATATCAAATGCCAAGGACAGAGATGAGGAGAATTGTATTAATTACCAAGGACAGAGATGAGGAGAATTGTATTAAATACCAAGGACAGAGATGAGGAGAATTGTATTATATACCAATGACATAGATGAGGAGAATTGTATTAAATACCAAGGACAGAGATGAGGAGAATTGTATTATATACCAAGGACAGAGATGAGGAGAATTGTATTAAATACCAAGGACAGAGATGAGTATAATTGTATTAAATACCAAGGACAGAGATGAGGAGAATTGTATTAAATATCAAGGACAGAGATGAGGAGAATTGTATTAAATACCAAGGACAGCGATAAGGAGAATTGTATTAAATACCAAGGACAGAGATGAGGAGAATTGTATTAAATACCAAGGACAGAGATGAGGAAAATTGTATTAAATACCAAGGGCAGAGGTGCGGAGAATTATATCAAATGCCAAGGACAGAGATGAGGAGAATTGTATTAAATACCAAGGACAGAGATGAGGAGAATTGTATTAAATACCAAGGACAGAGATGAGGAGAATTGTATTATATATCAATGACATAGATGAGGAGAATTGTATTAAATACCAAGGACAGAGATGAGGAGAATTGTATTATATACCAATGACATAGATGAGGAGAATTGTATTAAATACCAAGGACAGAGATGAGGAGAACTGTATTAGATACCAAGGACAGAGATGAGGAGAATTGTATTAAATACCAAGGACAGAGATGAGGAGAATTGTATTAAATACCAAGGACAGTGATGAGGAGAATTGTATTAAATACCAAGGACAGAGATGAGGAGCATTGTATTAAATACCAAGGACAGAGATGAGGAGAATTGTATTAAATACCAAGGACAGAGATGAGGAGAATTGTATTAAATACCAAGGACAGAGAGGAGGAGAATTGTATTAAATACCAAGGACAGAGATGAGGAGAATTGTATTAAATACCAAGGACAGAGATGAGGAGAATTGTATTAAATACCAAGGACAGAGATGAGGAGAATTGTATTAAATACCAAGGACAGAGATGAGGAGAATTGTATTAAATACCAAGGACAGAGATGAGGAGAATTGTATTAAATACCAAGGACAGAGATGAGGAGAATTGTATTAAATATCAAGGACAGAGATGAGGAGAACTGTATTAAATACCAAGGACAGAGATGAGGAGAATTGTATTAAATACCAAGGACAGAGATGAGGAGAATTGTATTAAATACCAAGGACAGAGATGAGGAGAATTATATCAAATGCCAAGGACAGAGATGAGGAGAATTGTATTAAATACCAAGGACAGAGATGAGGAGAATTGTATTAAATACCAAGGACAGAGATGAGGAGAATTATATCAAATGCCAAGGACAGAGATGAGGAGAATTGTATTAAATACCAAGGACAGCGATAAGGAGAATTGTATTAAATACCAAGGACAGAGATGAGGAGAATTGTATTAAATACCAAGGACAGAGATGAGGAGAATTGTATTAAATACCAAGGACAGAGATGAGGAAAATTGTATCAAATACCAAGGACAGAGATGAGGAGAATTATATTAAATACCAAGGACAGAGATGAGGAGAATTGTATTAAATACCAAGGACAGAGATGAGGAGAATTGTATTAAATACCAAGGACAGAGATGAGGAGAATTGTATTAAATACCAATGACATAGATGAGGAGAATTGTATTAAATACCAAGGACAGAGATGAGGAGAATTGTATTAAATACCAAGGACAGAGATGAGGAGAATTGTATTAAATATCAAGGACAGAGATGAGGAGAATTGTATTAAATACCAAGGACAGCGATAAGGAGAATTGTATTAAATACCAAGGACAGAGATGAGGAGAATTGTATTAAATACCAAGGACAGAGATGAGGAAAATTGTATTAAATACCAAGGGCAGAGGTGCGGAGAATTATATCAAATGCCAAGGACAGAGATGAGGAGAATTGTATTAAATACCAAGGACAGAGATGAGGAGAATTGTATTAAATACCAAGGACAGAGATGAGGAGAATTGTATTATATACCAATGACATAGATGAGGAGAATTGTATTAAATACCAAGGACAGAGATGAGGAGAATTGTATTATATACCAATGACATAGATGAGGAGAATTGTATTAAATACCAAGGACAGAGATGAGGAGAACTGTATTAGATACCAAGGACAGAGATGAGGAGAATTGTATTAAATACCAAGGACAGAGATGAGGAGAATTGTATTAAATACCAAGGACAGAGATGAGGAGAATTGTATTAAATACCAAGGACAGAGATGAGGAGCATTGTATTAAATACCAAGGACAGAGATGAGGAGAATTGTATTATATACCAAGGACAGAGATGAGGAGAATTGTATTAAATACCAAGGACAGAGATGAGGAGAATTGTATTAAATACCAAGGACAGAGATGAGGAGAATTGTATTAAATATCAAGGACAGAGATGAGGAGAACTGTATTAAATACCAAGGATAGAGATGAGGAGAATTGTATTAAATACCAAGGACAGAGATGAGGAGAATTGTATTAAATACCAAGGACAGAGGTGCGGAGAATTATATCAAATGCCAAGGACAGAGATGAGGAGAATTGTATTAAATACCAAGGACAGAGATGAGGAGAATTGTATTAAATACCAAGGACAGAGATGAGGAGAATTGTATTAAATACCAAGGACAGAGATGAGGAGAATTGTATTAAATACCAAGGGCAGAGGTGCGGAGAATTATATCAAATGCCAAGGACAGAGATGAGGAGAATTGTATTAAATACCAAGGACAGAGATGAGGAGAATTGTATTAAATACCAAGGACAGAGATGAGGAGAATTGTATTAAATACCAAGGACAGAGATGAGGAGAATTGTATTAAATACCAAGGACAGAGATGAGGAAAATTGTATTAAATACCAAGGGCAGAGGTGCGGAGAATTGTATTAAATACCAAGGACAGAGATGAGGAGAATTGTATTAAATACCAAGGACAGAGATGAGGAGAATTGTATTAAATACCAAGGACAGAGATGAGGAGAATTGTATTATATACCAATGACATAGATGAGGAGAATTGTATTAAATACCAAGGACAGAGATGAGGAGAATTGTATTAAATACCAAGGACAGAGATGAGGAGAATTGTATTAAATACCAAGGACAGAGATGAGGAGAATTGTATTAAATACCAAGGACAGAGATGAGGAGAATTGTATTAAATACCAAGGACAGAGATGAGGAGAATTGTATTAAATACCAAGGACAGAGATGAGGAGAATTGTATTAAATACCAAGGACAGAGATGAGGAGAATTGTATTAAATACCAAGGACAGAGATGAGGAGAATTGTATTAAATACCAAGGACAGAGATGAGGAGAATTATATCAAATACCAAGGACAGAGATGAGGAGAATTGTATTAAATACCAAGGACAGAGATGAGGAGAATTGTATTAAATACCAAGGACAGAGATGAGGAGAATTGTATTAAATACCAAGGACAGAGATGAGGAGAATTGTATTAAATACCAAGGACAGAGATGAGGAGAATTGTATTAAATACCAAGGACAGAGATGAGGAGAATTGTATTAAATACCAAGGACAGAGATGAGGAGAACTGTATTAGATACCAAGGACAGAGATGAGGAGAATTGTATTAAATACCAAGGACAGAGATGAGGAGAATTGTATTAAATACCAAGGACAGAGATGAGGAGAATTGTATTAAATACCAAGGACAGAGATGAGGAGAATTGTATTAAATACCAAGGACAGAGATGAGGAGAATTGTATTAAATACCAAGGACAGAGATGAGGAGAATTGTATTAAATACCAAGGACAGAGATGAGGAGAATTGTATTAAATACCAAGGACAGAGATGAGGAGAATTGTATTAAATACCAAGGACAGAGATGAGGAGAATTGTATTAAATACCAAGGACAGAGATGAGGAGAATTGTATTAAATACCAAGGACAGAGATGAGGAGAATTGTATTAAATACCAAGGACAGAGAGGAGGAGAATTGTATTAAATACCAAGGACAGAGATGAGGAGAATTGTATTAAATATCAAGGACAGAGATGAGGAGAATTGTATTAAATACCAAGGACAGAGATGAGGAGAATTGTATTAAATACCAAGGACAGAGATGAGGAGAATTGTATTAAATACCAAGGACAGAGGTGCGGAGAATTATATCAAATGCCAAGGACAGAGATGAGGAGAATTGTATTAAATACCAAGGACAGAGATGAGGAGAATTGTATTAAATACCAAGGACAGAGATGAGGAGAATTATATTAAATACCAAGGACAGAGATGAGGAGAATTGTATTAAATACCAAGGACAGAGATGAGGAGAATTGTATTAAATACCAAGGACAGAGATGAGGAGAATTGTATTAAATACCAAGGACAGAGATGAGGAGAATTGTATTAAATACCAAGGACAGAGATGAGGAGAATTGTATTAAATACCAAGGACAGAGATGAGGAGAATTGTATTAAATACCAAGGACAGAGATGAGGAGAATTGTATTAAATACCAAGGACAGAGATGAGGAGAATTGTATTAAATACCAAGGACAGAGATGAGGAGAATTGTATTATATACCAATGACATAGATGAGGAGAATTGTATTAAATACCAAGGACAGAGATGAGGAGAATTGTATTAAATACCAAGGACAGAGATGAGGAGAATTGTATTAAATACCAAGGACAGAGATGAGGAGAATTGTATTAAATACCAAGGACAGAGATGAGGAGAATTGTATTAAATACCAAGGACAGAGATGAGGAGAATTGTATTAAATACCAAGGACAGAGATGAGGAGAATTGTATTAAATACCAAGGACAGAGATGAGGAAAATTGTATTAAATACCAAGGGCAGAGGTGCGGAGAATTATATCAAATGCCAAGGACAGAGATGAGGAGAATTGTATTAAATACCAAGGACAGAGATGAGGAGAATTGTATTAAATACCAAGGACAGAGATGAGGAGAATTGTATTATATACCAATGACATAGATGAGGAGAATTGTATTAAATACCAAGGACAGAGATGAGGAGAATTGTATTATATACCAATGACATAGATGAGGAGAATTGTATTAAATACCAAGGACAGAGATGAGGAGAACTGTATTAGATACCAAGGACAGAGATGAGGAGAATTGTATTAAATACCAAGGACAGAGATGAGGAGAATTGTATTAAATACCAAGGACAGAGATGAGGAGCATTGTATTAAATACCAAGGACAGAGATGTGGAGAATTGTATTAAATACCAAGGACAGAGATGAGGAGAATTGTATTAAATACCAAGGACAGAGATGAGGAGAATTGTATTAAATACCAAGGACAGAGATGAGGAGAATTGTATTAAATACCAAGGACAGAGATGAGGAGAATTGTATTAAATACCAAGGACAGAGATGAGGAGAATTGTATTAAATACCAAGGACAGAGATGAGGAGAATTGTATTAAATACCAAGGACAGAGATGAGGAGAATTGTATTAAATACCAAGGACAGAGATGAGGAGAATTGTATTAAATACCAAGGACAGAGATGAGGAGAATTGTATTAAATACCAAGGACAGAGATGAGGAGAATTGTATTAAATACCAAGGACAGAGATGAGGAGAATTGTATTAAATACCAAGGACAGAGATGAGGAGAATTGTATTAAATACCAAGGACAGAGATGAGGAGCATTGTATTAAATACCAAGGACAGAGATGAGGAGAACACACGTGTCATGCG
>CM067359.1:75854380-75933934 GCA_034401795.1 Chaetoderma sp. LZ-2023a | reverse complement strand
CCAAGGACAGAGATGAGGAGAATTGTATTAAATACCAAGGACAGAGATGAGGAGAATTATATTAAATACCAAGGACAGAGATGAGGAGAATTGTATTAAATACCAAGGACAGAGATGAGGAGAATTGTATTAAATACCAAGGACAGAGATGAGGAGAATTGTACTAAATACCAAGGACAGAGATGAGGAGAATTGTATTAAATACCAAGGACAGAGATGAGGAGAATTGTATTAAATACTAAGGACAGAGATGAGGAGAATTGTATTAAATACCAAGGACAGAGATGATGAGAATTGTATTAAATACCAAGGACAGAGATGTGGAGAATTGTATTAAATACCAAGGACAGAGATGAGGAGAATTGTATTAAATACCAAGGACAGAGATGAGGAGAATTGTATTAAATACCAAGGACAGAGATGAGGAGAATTGTATTAAATACCAAGGACAGCGATAAAGAGAATTGTATTAAATACCAAGGACAGAGATGAGGAGAATTGTATTATATACCAATGACATAGATGAGGAGAATTGTATTAAATACCAAGGACAGAGATGAGGAGAACTGTATTAGATACCAAGGACAGAGAGATGAGGAGAATTGTATTAAATACCAAGGACAGAGATGAGGAGAATTGTATTAAATACCAAGGACAGAGATGAGGAGAACTGTATTAGATACCAAGGACAGAGATGAGGAGAATTGTATTAAATACCAAGGACAGAGATGTGGAGAATTGTATTAAATACCAAGGACAGAGATGAGGAGAATTATATTAAATACCAAGGACAGAGATGAGGAGCATTGTATTAAATACCAAGGACAGAGATGTGGAGAATTGTATTAAATACCAAGGACAGAGATGAGGAGAATTGTATTAAATACCAAGGACAGAGATGAGTAGAATTGTATTATATACCAATGACATAGATGAGGAGAATTGTATTAAATACCAAGGACAGAGATGAGGAGAACTGTATTAGATACAAAGGACAGAGATGAGGAGAATTGTATTAAATACCAAGGACAGAGATGAGGAGAACTGTATTAGATACCAAGGACAGAGATGAGGAGAATTGTATTAAATACCAAGGACAGAGATGAGGAGAATTGTTTTAAATACCAAGGACAGAGATGAGGAGAATTGTATTAAATACCAAGGACAGAGATGAGGAGAATTGTATTAAATACCAAGGACAGAGATGAGGTGAATTGTATTAAATACCAAGGACAGAGACGAGGAGAATTATATTAAATACCAAGGACAGAGATGAGGAGCATTGTATTAAATACCAAGGACAGAGATGAGGAGAATTATATTAAATACCAAGGACAGAGATGAGGAGCATTGTATTAAATACCAAGGACAGAGATGAGGAGAATTGTATTAAATACCAAGGACAGAGATGAGGAGAATTGTACTAAATACCAAGGACAGAGATGAGGAGAATTGTATTAAATACCAAGGACAGAGATGAGGAGAATTGTATTAAATACCAAGGACAGAGATGAGGAGAATTGTATTAAATACCAAGGACAGAGATGATGAGAATTGTACTAAATACCAAGGACAGAGATGTGGAGAATTGTATTAAATACCAAGGACAGAGATGAGGAGAATTGTATTAAATACCAAGGACAGAGATGAGGAGAATTGTATTAAATACCAAGGACAGAGATGAGGAGAATTGTATTAAATACCAAGGACAGCGATAAGGAGAATTGTATTAAATACCAAGGACAGAGATGAGGAGAATTGTATTATATACCAATGACATAGATGAGGAGAATTGTATTAAATACCAAGGACAGAGATGAGGAGAACTGTATTAGATACCAAGGACAGAGAGATGAGGAGAATTGTATTAAATACCAAGGACAGAGATGAGGAGAATTGTATTAAATACCAAGGACAGAGATGAGGAGAATTGTATTAAATACCAAGGACAGAGATGATGAGAATTGTACTAAATACCAAGGACAGAGATGTGGAGAATTGTATTAAATACCAAGGACAGAGATGAGGAGAATTGTATTAAATACCAAGGACAGCGATAAGGAGAATTGTATTAAATACCAAGGACAGAGATGAGGAGAATTGTATTAAATACCAAGGACAGCGATAAGGAGAATTGTATTAAATACCAAGGACAGAGATGAGGAGAATTGTATTATATACCAATGACATAGATGAGGAGAATTGTATTAAATACCAAGGACAGAGATGAGGAGAACTGTATTAGATACCAAGGACAGAGAGATGAGGAGAATTGTATTAAATACCAAGGACAGAGATGAGGAGAATTGTATTAAATACCAAGGACAGAGATGAGGAGAATTGTATTAAATACCAAGGACAGAGATGAGGAAATTTGTATTAAATACCAAGGGCAGAGGTGTGGAGAATTATATCAAATGCCAAGGACAGAGATGAGGAGAATTGTATTAAATACCAAGGACAGAGATGAGGAGAATTGTATTAAATACCAAGGACAGAGATGAGGAGAATTGTATTATATACCAATGACATAGATGAGGAGAATTGTATTAAATACCAAGGACAGAGATGAGGAGAATTGTATTAAATACCAAGGACAGAGATGAGTGGAATTGTACTAAATACCAAGGACAGAGATGAGGAGAATTATATTAAATACCAAGGACAGAGATGAGGAGAATTGTATTAAATACCAAGGACAGAGATGAGGAGAATTGTATTAAATACCAAGGACAGAGATGAGGAGAACTGTATTAGATACCAAGGACAGAGATGAGGAGAATTGTATTAAATACCAAGGACAGAGATGAGGAGAATTGTTTTAAATACCAAGGACAGAGATGAGGAGAATTGTATTAAATACCAAGGACAGAGATGAGGAGAATTGTATTAAATACCAAGGACAGAGATGAGGTGAATTGTATTAAATACCAAGGACAGAGACGAGGAGAATTATATTAAATACCAAGGACAGAGATGAGGAGCATTGTATTAAATACCAAGGACAGAGATGAGGAGAATTATATTAAATACCAAGGACAGAGATGAGGAGCATTGTATTAAATACCAAGGACAGAGATGAGGAGAATTGTATTAAATACCAAGGACAGAGATGATGAGAATTGTATTAAATACCAAGGACAGAGATGAGGAGAATTGTATTAAATACCAAGGACAGAGATGAGTGGAATTGTATTAAATACCAAGGACAGAGATGAGGAGAATTGTATTAAATACCAAGGACAGAGATGAGGAGAATTGTATTATATACCAATGACATAGATGAGGAGAATTGTATTAAATACCAAGGACAGAGATGAGGAGAATTGTATTAAATACCACGGACAGAGATGAGTGGAATTGTACTAAATACCAAGGACAGAGATGAGGAGAATTATATTAAATACCAAGGACAGAGATGAGGAGAATTGTATTAAATACCAAGGACAGAGATGAGGAGAATTGTATTAAATACCAAGGACAGAGATGAGGAGAATTGTATTAAATACCAAGGACAGAGATGAGGAGAATTATATTAAATACCAAGGACAGAGATGAGGAGAACTGTATTAAATACCAAGGACAGAGATGAGGAGAATTGTATTAAATACCAAGGACAGAGATGAGGAGCATTGTTTTAAATACCAAGGACAGAGATGAGGAGAATTGTATTAAATACCAAGGACAGAGATGAGGAGAATTGTATTAAATACCAAGGACAGAGATGAGGTGAATTGTATTAAATACCAAGGACAGAGACGAGGAGAATTATATTAAATACCAAGGACAGAGATGAGGAGCATTGTATTAAATACCAAGGACAGAGATGAGGAGAATTATATTAAATACCAAGGACAGAGATGAGGAGCATTGTATTAAATACCAAGGACAGAGATGAGGAGAATTGTATTAAATACCAAGGACAGAGATGATGAGAATTGGATTAAATACCAAGGACAGAGATGAGGAGAACTGTATTAGATACCAAGGACAGAGATGAGGAGAATTGTATTATATACCAATGACATAGATGAGGAGAATTGTATTAAATACCAAGGACAGAGATGAGGAGAACTGTATTAGATACAAAGGACAGAGATGAGGAGAATTGTATTAAATACCAAGGACAGAGATGAGGAGAACTGTATTAGATACCAAGGACAGAGATGAGGAGAATTGTATTAAATACCAAGGACAGAGATGAGGAGCATTGTTTTAAATACCAAGGACAGAGATGAGGAGAATTGTATTAAATACCAAGGACAGAGATGAGGAGAATTGTATTAAATACCAAGGACAGAGATGAGGTGAATTGTATTAAATACCAAGGACAGAGACGAGGAGAATTATATTAAATACCAAGGACAGAGATGAGGAGCATTGTATTAAATACCAAGGACAGAGATGAGGAGAATTATATTAAATACCAAGGACAGAGATGAGGAGCATTGTATTAAATACCAAGGACAGAGATGAGGAGAATTGTATTAAATACCAAGGACAGAGATGATGAGAATTGTATTAAATACCAAGGACAGAGATGAGGAGAATTGTATTAAATACCAAGGACAGAGATGAGGAGAATTGTATTAAATACCAAGGACAGAGATGAGGAGAATTGTATTAAATACCAAGGACAGAGATGAGGAAATTTGTATTAAATACCAAGGGCAGAGGTGTGGAGAATTATATCAAATGCCAAGGACAGAGATGAGGAGAATTGTATTAAATACCAAGGACAGAGATGAGGAGAATTGTATTAAATACCAAGGACAGAGATGAGGAGAATTGTATTAAATACCAAGGACAGAGATGAGGAGAATTGTATTAAATACCAAGGACAGAGATGAGGAGAATTGTATTAAATACCAAGGACAGAGATGAGTGGAATTGTATTAAATACCAAGGACAGAGATGAGGAGAATTATATTAAATACCAAGGACAGCGATAAGGAGAATTGTATTAAATACCAAGGACAGAGATGAGGAGAATTGTATTAAATACCAAGGACAGAGATGAGGAGAATTGTATTAAATACCAAGGACAGAGATGAGGAGAATTGTATTATATACCAATGACATAGATGAGGAGAATTGTATTAAATACCAAGGACAGAGATGAGGAGAACTGTATTAGATACCAAGGACAGAGAGATGAGGAGAATTGTATTAAATACCAAGGACAGCGATAAGGAGAATTGTATTAAATACCAAGGACAGAGATGAGGAGAATTGTATTAAATACCAAGGACAGAGATGAGGAGAATTGTATTAAATACCAAGGACAGAGATGAGGAGAATTGTATTAAATACCAAGGACAGAGATGAGGAGAATTGTATTAAATACCAAGGACAGAGATGAGGAGAATTGTATTAAATACCAAGGACAGAGATGAGGAGAATTGTATTAAATACCAAGGACAGAGATGAGGAGAATTGTATTAAATACCAAGGACATAGATGAGGAGAATTGTATTAAATACCAAGGACAGAGATGAGGAGAATTGTATTAAATACCAAGATCAGAGAGGAGGAGAATTGTATTAAATACCAAGGACAGAGATGAGGAGAATTGTATTAAATACCAAGGACAGAGATGAGGAGAATTGTATTAAATACCAAGGGCAGAGATGCGGAGAATTATATCAAATCCCAAGGACAGAGATGAGGAGAATTGTATTAAATACCAAGGACAGAGATGAGGAGAATTGTATTAAATACCAAGGACAGAGATGAGGAGAATTGTATTAAATACCAAGGACAGAGATGAGGAGAATTGTATTAAATACCAAGGACAGAGATGAGGAGAATTGTATTAAATACCAAGGACAGAGATGAGGAGAATTGTATTAAATACCAAGGACAGAGATGAGGAGAATTGTATTAAATACCAAGGACAGAGATGAGGAGAATTGTATTAAATACCAAGGACAGAGATGAGGAGAATTGTATTAAATACCAAGGACAGAGATGAGGAGAATTATATTAAATACCAAGGACAGAGATGAGGAGCATTGTATTAAATACCAAGGACAGAGATGAGGAGAATTGTATTAAATACCAAGGACAGAGATGAGGAGAATTGTATTAAATACCAAGGACAGAGATGAGGAGAATTGTATTAAATACCAAGGACAGAGATGAGGAGAATTGTATTAAATACCAAGGACAGAGATGAGGAGAATTGTATTAAATACCAAGGACAGAGATGAGGAGAATTGTATTAAATACCAAGGACAGAGATGAGGAGAATTGTATTAAATACCAAGGACAGAGATGAGGAGAATTGTATTAAATACCAAGGACAGAGATGAGGAGAATTGTATTAAATACCAAGGACAGAGATGAGGAGAATTGTATTAAATACCAAGGACAGAGATGTGGAGAATTGTATTAAATACCAAGGACAGAGATGAGGAGAATTGTATTAAATACCAAGGACAGAGATGAGGAGAATTGTATTAAATACCAAGGACAGAGATGAGGAGAATTGTATTAAATACCAAGGACAGAGATGAGGAGAATTGTATTAAATACCAAGGACAGAGATGAGGAGAATTGTATTAAATACCAAGGACAGAGATGAGGAGAATTGTATTAAATACCAAGGACAGAGATGAGGAGAATTGTATTAAATACCAAGGACAGAGATGAGGAGAATTGTATTAAATACCAAGGACAGAGATGAGGAGAATTGTATTAAATACCAAGGACAGAGATGAGGAGAATTGTATTAAATACCAAGGACATAGATGAGGAGAATTGTATTAAATACCAAGGACAGAGATGAGGAGAATTGTATTAAATACCAAGGACAGAGATGAGGAGAATTGTATTAAATACCAAGGACAGAGATGAGGAGAATTGTATTAAATACCAAGGACAGAGATGAGGAGAATTGTATTAAATACCAAGGGCAGAGATGCGGAGAATTATATCAAATCCCAAGGACAGAGATGAGGAGAATTGTATTAAATACCAAGGACAGAGATGAGGAGAATTGTATTAAATACCAAGGACAGAGATGAGGAGAATTGTATTAAATACCAAGGACAGAGATGAGGAGAACTGTATTAGATACCAAGGACAGAGATGAGGAGAATTGTATTAAATACCAAGGACAGAGATGAGGAAATTTGTATTAAATACCAAGGGCAGAGGTGTGGAGAATTATATCAAATGCCAAGGACAGAGATGAGGAGAATTGTATTAAATACCAAGGACAGAGATGAGGAGAATTGTATTAAATACCAAGGACAGAGATGAGGAGAATTGTATTATATACCAATGACATAGATGAGGAGAATTGTATTAAATACCAAGGACAGAGATGAGGAGAATTGTATTAAATACCACGGACAGAGATGAGTGGAATTGTACTAAATACCAAGGACAGAGATGAGGAGAATTATATTAAATACCAAGGACAGAGATGAGGAGAATTGTATTAAATACCAAGGACAGAGATGAGGAGAATTGTATTAAATACCAAGGACAGAGATGAGGAGAATTGTATTAAATACCAAGGACAGAGATGAGGAGAATTGTATTAAATACCAAGGACAGAGATGAGGAGAATTATATTAAATACCAAGGACAGAGATGAGGAGCATTGTATTAAATACCAAGGACAGAGATGTGGAGAATTGTATTAAATACCAAGGACAGAGATGAGGAGAATTGTATTAAATACCAAGGACAGAGATGAGGAGAATTGTATTAAATACCAAGGACAGAGATGAGGAGAATTGTATTAAATACCAAGGACAGAGATGAGGAGAATTGTATTAAATACCAAGGACAGAGATGAGGAGAATTATATTAAATACCAAGGACAGAGATGAGGATAATTGTATTAAATACCAAGGACAGAGATGAGGAGAATTGTATTAAATACCAAGGACAGAGATGAGGAGAATTGTATTAAATACCAAGGACAGAGATGAGGAGAATTGTATTAAATACCAAGGACAGAGATGAGGAGAATTGTATTAAATACCAAGGACAGAGATGAGGAGAACTGTATTAGATACCAAGGACAGAGATGAGGAGAATTGTATTAAATACCAAGGACAGAGATGAGGAGAATTGTATTAAATACCAAGGACAGAGATGAGGAGAATTGTATTAAATACCAAGGACAGAGATGAGGAGAATTGTATTAAATACCAAGGACAGCGATAAGGAGAATTGTATTAAATACCAAGGACATAGATGAGGAGAATTGTATTAAATACCAAGGACAGAGATGAGGAGAATTGTATTAAATACCAAGGACAGAGATGAGGAGAATTGTATTAAATACCAAGGACAGAGATGAGGAGAATTCTATTAAATACCAAGGACAGAGATGAGGATAATTGTATTAAATACCAAGGGCAGAGATGCGGAGAATTATATCAAATCCCAAGGACAGAGATGAGGAGAATGGTATTAAATACCAAGGACAGAGATGAGGAGAATTGTATTAAATACCAAGGACAGAGATGAGGAGAATTGTATTAAATACCAAGGACAGAGATGAGGAGAACTGTATTAGATACCAAGGACAGAGTTGAGGAGAATTGTATTAAATACCAAGGACAGAGATGAGGAAATTTGTATTAAATACCAAGGGCAGAGGTGTGGAGAATTATATCAAATGCCAAGGACAGAGATGAGGAGAATTGTATTAAATACCAAGGACAGAGATGAGGAGAATTGTATTAAATACCAAGGACAGAGATGAGGAGAATTGTATTATATACCAATGACATAGATGAGGAGAATTGTATTAAATACCAAGGACAGAGATGAGGAGAATTGTATTAAATACCACGGACAGAGATGAGTGAGAATTGTATTAAATACCAAGGACAGAGATGAGGAGAATTATATTAAATACCAAGGACAGAGATGAGGAGAATTGTATTAAATACCAAGGACAGAGATGAGGAGAATTGTATTAAATACCAAGGACAGAGATGAGGAGAATTGTATTAAATACCAAGGACAGAGATGAGGAGAATTATATTAAATACCAAGGACAGAGATGAGGAGAATTATATTAAATACCAAGGACAGAGATGAGGAGCATTGTATTAAATACCAAGGACAGAGATGTGGAGAATTGTATTAAATACCAAGGACAGAGATGAGGAGAATTGTATTAAATACCAAGGACAGAGATGAGGAGAATTGTATTAAATACCAAGGACAGAGATGAGGAGAATTGTATTAAATACCAAGGACAGAGATGAGGAGAATTGTATTAAATACCAAGGACAGAGATGAGGAGAATTATATTAAATACCAAGGACAGAGATGAGGAGAATTGTATTAAATACCAAGGACAGAGATGAGGAGAATTGTATTAAATACCAAGGACAGAGATGAGGAGAATTGTATTAAATACCAAGGACAGAGATGAGGAGAATTGTATTAAATACCAAGGACAGAGATGAGGAGAATTGTATTAAATACCAAGGACAGAGATGAGGAGAACTGTATTAGATACCAAGGACAGAGTTGAGGAGAATTGTATTAAATACCAAGGACAGAGATGAGGAAATTTGTATTAAATACCAAGGGCAGAGGTGTGGAGAATTATATCAAATGCCAAGGACAGAGATGAGGAGAATTGTATTAAATACCAAGGACAGAGATGAGGAGAATTGTATTAAATACCAAGGACAGAGATGAGGAGAATTGTATTATATACCAATGACATAGATGAGGAGAATTGTATTAAATACCAAGGACAGAGATGAGGAGAATTGTATTAAATACCACGGACAGAGATGAGTGGAATTGTACTAAATACCAAGGACAGAGATGAGGAGAATTATATTAAATACCAAGGACAGAGATGAGGAGAATTGTATTAAATACCAAGGACAGAGATGAGGAGAATTGTATTAAATACCAAGGACAGAGATGAGGAGAATTATATTAAATACCAAGGACAGAGATGAGGAGAATTGTATTAAATACCAAGGACAGAGATGAGGAGAATTGTATTAAATACCAAGGACAGAGATGAGGAGAATTATATTAAATACCAAGGACAGAGATGAGGAGCATTGTATTAAATACCAAGGACAGAGATGTGGAGAATTGTATTAAATACCAAGGACAGAGATAAGGAGAATTGTATTAAATACCAAGGACAGAGATGAGGAGAATTGTATTAAATACCAAGGACAGAGATGAGGAGAATTGTATTAAATACCAAGGGCAGAGATGCGGAGAATTATATCAAATCCCAAGGACAGAGATGAGGAGAATTGTATTAAATACCAAGGACAGAGATGAGGAGAATTGTATTAAATACCAAGGACAGAGATGAGGAGAATTGTATTAAATACCAAGGACAGAGATGAGGAGAACTGTATTAGATACCAAGGACAGAGATGAGGAGAATTGTATTAAATACCAAGGACAGAGATGAGGAAATTTGTATTAAATACCAAGGGCAGAGGTGTGGAGAATTATATCAAATGCCAAGGACAGAGATGAGGAGAATTGTATTAAATACCAAGGACAGAGATGAGGAGAATTGTATTAAATACCAAGGACAGAGATGAGGAGAATTGTATTATATACCAATGACATAGATGAGGAGAATTGTATTAAATACCAAGGACAGAGATGAGGAGAATTGTATTAAATACCACGGACAGAGATGAGGAGAATTGTATTAAATACCAAGGACAGAGATGAGGAGAATTATATTAAATACCAAGGACAGAGATGAGGAGAATTGTATTAAATACCAAGGACAGAGATGAGGAGAATTGTATTAAATACCAAGGACAGAGATGAGGAGAATTGTATTAAATACCAAGGACAGAGATGAGGAGAATTGTATTAAATACCAAGGACAGAGATGAGGAGAATTGTATTAAATACCAAGGACAGAGATGAGGAGAATTATATTAAATACCAAGGACAGAGATGAGGAGCATTGTATTAAATACCAAGGACAGAGATGTGGAGAATTGTATTAAATACCAAGGACAGAGATGAGGAGAATTGTATTAAATACCAAGGACAGAGATGAGGAGAATTGTATTAAATACCAAGGACAGAGATGAGGAGAATTGTATTAAATACCAAGGACAGAGATGAGGAGAATTGTATTAAATACCAAGGACAGAGATGAGGAGAATTGTATTAAATACCAAGGACAGAGATGAGGAGAATTGTATTAAATACCAAGGACAGAGATGAGGAGAATTGTATTAAATACCAAGGACAGAGATGAGGAGAATTATATTAAATACCAAGGACAGAGATGAGGAGCATTGTATTAAATACCAAGGACAGAGATGAGGAGAATTGTATTAAATACCAAGGACAGAGATAAGGAGAATTGTATTAAATACCAAGGACAGAGATGAGGAGAATTGTATTAAATACCAAGGACAGAGATGAGGAGAATTGTATTAAATACCAAGGACAGAGATGAGGAGAATTGTATTAAATACCAAGGACAGAGATGAGGAGAATTATATTAAATACCAAGGACAGAGATGAGGAGAATTGTATTAAATACCAAGGACAGAGATGAGGAGAATTGTATTAAATACCAAGGACAGAGATGAGGAGAATTATATTAAATACCAAGGACAGAGATGAGGAGCATTGTATTAAATACCAAGGACAGAGATGAGGAGAATTGTATTAAATACCAAGGACAGAGATGAGGAGAATTGTATTAAATACCAAGGACAGAGATGAGGAGAATTGTATTAAATACCAAGGACAGAGATGAGGAGAACTGTATTAAATACCAAGGACAGAGATGAGGAGAATTGTATTAAATACCAAGGACAGAGATGAGGAGAATTGTATTAAATACCAAGAACAGAGATAAGGAGAATTGTATTAAATACCAAGGACAGAGATGAGGAGAATTATATTAAATACCAAGGACAGAGATGAGGAGAACTGTATTAAATACCAAGGACAGAGATGAGGAGAATTGTATTAAATACCACGGACAGAGATGAGTGGAATTGTATTAAATACCAAGGACAGAGATGAGGAGAATTATATTAAATACCAAGGACAGAGATGAGGAGAATTGTATTAAATACCAAGGACAGAGATGAGGAGAATTGTATTAAATACCAAGGACAGAGATGAGGAGAATTATATTAAATACCAAGGACAGAGATGAGGAGAATTATATTAAATACCAAGGACAGAGATGAGGAGCATTGTATTAAATACCAAGGACAGAGATGAGGAGAATTGTATTAAATACCAAGGACAGAGATAAGGAGAATTGTATTAAATACCAAGGACAGAGATGAGGAGAATTGTATTAAATACCAAGGACAGAGATAAGGAGAATTGTATTAAATACCAAGGACAGAGATGAGGAGAATTGTATTAAATACCAAGGACAGAGATGAGGAGAATTGTATTAAATACCAAGGACAGAGATGAGGAGAATTGTATTAAATACCAAGGACAGAGATGAGGAGAATTGTATTAAATACCAAGGACAGAGATGAGGAGAATTGTATTAAATACCAAGGACAGAGATGAGGAGAATTGTATTAAATACCAAGGACAGAGATGAGGAGAATTATATTAAATACCAAGGACAGAGATGAGGAGCATTGTATTAAATACCAAGGACAGAGATGAGGAGAATTGTATTAAATACCAAGGACAGAGATGAGGAGAATTGTATTAAATACCAAGGACAGAGATGAGGAGAATTGTATTAAATACCAAGGACAGAGATGAGGAGAATTATATTAAATACCAAGGACAGAGATGAGGAGAATTGTATTAAATACCAAGGACAGAGATGAGGAGAATTGTATTAAATACCAAGGACAGAGATGAGGAGAATTATATTAAATACCAAGGACAGAGATGAGGAGCATTGTATTAAATACCAAGGACAGAGATGAGGAGAATTGTATTAAATACCAAGGACAGAGATGAGGAGAATTGTATTAAATACCAAGGACAGAGATGAGGAGAATTGTATTAAATACCAAGGACAGAGATGAGGAGAATTGTATTAAATACCAAGGACAGAGATGAGGAGAATTGTATTAAATACCAAGGACAGAGATGAGGAGAATTGTATTAAATACCAAGGACAGAGATGAGGAGAATTGTATTAAATACCAAGGACAGAGATGAGGAGAATTGTATTAAATACCAAGGACAGCGATAAGGAGAATTGTATTAAATACCAAGGACATAGATGAGGAGAATTGTATTAAATACCAAGGACAGAGATGAGGAGAATTGTATTAAATACCAAGATCAGAGAGGAGGAGAATTGTATTAAATACCAAGGACAGAGATGAGGAGAATTCTATTAAATACCAAGGACAGAGATGAGGATAATTGTATTAAATACCAAGGGCAGAGATGCGGAGAATTATATCAAATCCCAAGGACAGAGATGAGGATAATGGTATTAAATACCAAGGACAGAGATGCGGAGAATTGTATTAAATACAAAGGACAGAGATGAGGAGAATTGTATTAAATACAAAGGACAGAGATGAGGAGAATTGTATTAAATACCAAGGACAGAGATGAGGAGAATTGTATTAAATACCAAGGACAGAGATGAGGAGAACTATTAAATACCAAGGACAGAGATGAGGAGAATTGTATTAAATACCAAGGACAGAGATGAGGAGAACTATTAAATACCAAGGACAGAGATGAGGAGAATTGTATTAAATACCAAGGACAGAGATGAGGAGAATTGTATTAAATACCAAGGACAGCGATAAGGAGAATTGTATTAAATACCAAGGACATAGATGAGGAGAATTGTATTAAATACCAAGGACAGAGATGAGGAGAATTGTATTAAATACCAAGGACAGAGATGAGGAGAATTGTATTAAATACCAAATACGGAGATGAGGAGAACTGATTAAATACCAAGGACAGAGATTATGAGAATTGTATTAAATAATAGGCCAGAGATGAGGAGAATTGTATTAAATACCAAGGAAAGAGATGAGGAGAATTGTATTAGATACCAAGGACAGAGATGAGGAAAATTATATTAAATACCAACGACAGAGATGAGGAGAATTGTATTAAATACCCAGGACAGAGATGAGGAGAATTGTATTAAATACCAAGGACAGAGATGAGGAAAATTGTATTAAATACCAACGACAGAGATGAGGAGAATTGTATTGAATACCAAGGACAGAGATGAAGAGAATTGTATTAAATACCAAGGACAGAGATGAGGAGAATTGTATTGAATACCAAGGACAGAGATGAGGAGAACTGTATTAAATACCAAGGACAGAGATGAGGAGAATTATATTAAATACCAAGGACAGAGATGAGGAGCATTGTATTAAATACCAAGGACAGAGATGTGGAGAATTGTATTAAATACCAAGGACAGAGATAAGGAGAATTGTATTAAATACCAAGGACAGAGATGAGGAGAATTGTATTAAATACCAAGGACAGAGATGAGGAGAATTGTATTAAATACCAAGGACAGAGATGAGGAGAATTGTATTAAATACCAAGGACAGAGATGAGGAGAATTATATTAAATACCAAGGACAGAGATGAGGAGAATTGTATTAAATACCAAGGACAGAGATGAGGAGAATTGTATTAAATACCAAGGACAGAGATGAGGAGAATTATATTAAATACCAAGGACAGAAATGAGGAGCATTGTATTAAATACCAAGGACAGAGATGTGGAGAATTGTATTAAATACCAAGAACAGAGATAAGGAGAATTGTATTAAATACCAAGGACAGAGATGAGGAGAATTGTATTAAATACCAAGGACAGAGATGAGGAGAACTGTATTAAATACCAAGGACAGAAATGAGGAGCATTGTATTAAATACCAAGGACAGAGATGTGGAGAATTGTATTAAATACCAAGAACAGAGATAAGGAGAATTGTATTAAATACCAAGGACAGAGATGAGGAGAATTGTATTAAATACCAAGGACAGAGATGAGGAGAACTGTATTAAATACCAAGGACAGAGATGAGGAGAATTGTATTAAATACCACGGACAGAGATGAGTGGAATTGTACTAAATACCAAGGACAGAGATGAGGAGAATTATATTAAATACCAAGGACAGAGATGAGGAGAATTGTATTAAATACCAAGGACAGAGATGAGGAGAATTGTATTAAATACCAAGGACAGAGATGAGGAGAATTATATTAAATACCAAGGACAGAGATGAGGAGAATTGTATTAAATACCAAGGACAGAGATGAGGAGAATTGTATTAAATACCAAGGACAGAGATGAGGAGAATTATATTAAATACCAAGGACAGAGATGAGGAGCATTGTATTAAATACCAAGGACAGAGATGTGGAGAATTGTATTAAATACCAAGGACAGAGATAAGGAGAATTGTATTAAATACCAAGGACAGAGATGAGGAGAATTGTATTAAATACCAAGGACAGAGATGAGGAGAATTGTATTAAATACCAAGGACAGAGATGAGGAGACTTGTATTAAATACCAAGGACAGAGATGAGGAGAATTATATTAAATACCAAGGACAGAGATGAGGAGAATTGCATTAAATACCAAGGACAGAGATGAGGAGAATTGTATTAAATACCAAGGACAGAGATGAGGAGAATTATATTAAATACCAAGGACAGAGATGATGAGCATTGTATTAAATACCAAGGACAGAGATGTGGAGAATTGTATTAAATACCAAGGACAGAGATGAGGAGAATTGTATTAAATACCAAGGACAGAGATGAGGAGAATTGTATTAAATACCAAGGACAGAGATGAGGAGAATTATATTAAATACCAAGGACAGAGATGAGGAGAATTGTATTAAATACCAAGGACAGAGATGAGGAGAATTGTATTAAATACCAAGGACAGAGATGAGGAGAATTATATTAAATACCAAGGACAGAAATGAGGAGCATTGTATTAAATACCAAGGACAGAGATGTGGAGAATTGTATTAAATACCATGAACAGAGATAAGGAGAATTGTATTAAATACCAAGGACAGAGATGAGGAGAATTGTATTAAATACCAAGGACAGCGATAAGGAGAATTGTATTAAATACCAAGGACATAGATGAGGAGAATTGTATTAAATACCAAGGACAGAGATGAGGAGAATTGTATTAAATACCAAGATCAGAGAGGAGGAGAATTGTATTAAATACCAAGGACAGAGATGAGGAGAATTCTATTAAATACCAAGGACAGAGATGAGGATAATTGTATTAAATACCAAGGGCAGAGATGCGGAGAATTATATCAAATCCCAAGGACAGAGATGAGGAGAATGGTATTAAATACCAAGGACAGAGATGAGGAGAATTGTATTAAATACAAAGGACAGAGATGAGGAGAATTGTATTAAATACAAAGGACAGAGATGAGGAGAATTGTATTAAATACCAAGGACAGAGATGAGGAGAATTGTATTAAATACCAAGGACAGAGATGAGGAGAACTATTAAATACCAAGGACAGAGATGAGGAGAATTGTATTAAATACCAAGGACAGAGATGAGGAGAATTGTATTAAATACCAAGGACAGAGATGAGGAGAATTGTATTAAATACCAAGGACAGAGATGAGGAGAATTGTATTAAATACCAAGGACAGCGATAAGGAGAATTGTATTAAATACCAAGGACATAGATGAGGAGAATTGTATTAAATACCAAGGACAGAGATGAGGAGAATTGTATTAAATACCAAGGACAGAGATGAGGAGAATTGTATTAAATACCAAATACGGAGATGAGGAGAACTGATTAAATACCAAGGACAGAGATTATGAGAATTGTATTAAATAATAGGCCAAAGATGAGGAGAATTGTATTAAATACCAAGGAAAGAGATGAGGAGAATTGTATTAGATACCAAGGACAGAGATGAGGAAAATTATATTAAATACCAACGACAGAGATGAGGAGAATTGTATTAAATACCCAGGACAGAGATGAGGAGAATTGTATTAAATACCAAGGACAGAGATGAGGAAAATTGTATTAAATACCAACGACAGAGATGAGGAGAATTGTATTGAATACCAAGGACAGAGATGAAGAGAATTGTATTAAATACCAAGGACAGAGATGAGGAGAATTGTATTGAATACCAAGGACAGAGATGAGGAGAACTGTATTAAATACCAAGGATAGAGATGAGGAGAATTGTATTAAACACCAAGGACAGAGCTGAGGAGAATTGTATTAAATACCAAGGACAGAGATGAAAAGAATTGTATTAAATACCAAGGACAGAGATGAGGAGAATGGTATTAAATACCAAGGACAGAGATGAGGAGAATGGTATTAAATACCAAGGACAGAGATGAGAAGAATTTTATTAAATACCAAGGATAGGGATGAGGAGAATTGTATTAAATACCAAGGAGAGAGATGAGGAGAATTGTATTAAATACCAAGGACAGAGATGAGGAGAATTGTATTATATACCAATGACATAGATGAGGAGAATTGTATTAAATACCAATGACATAGATGAGGAGAATTGTATTAGATACCAAGGACAGAGATGAGGAGAATTGTATTAAATAACAAGGACAGAGATGAGGAGAATTGTATTAAATACCAAGGGCAGAGATGCGGAGAATTATATCAAATTCCAAGGACAGAGATGAGGAGAATGGTATTAAATATCAAGGACAGAGATGTGGAGAATTGTATTAAATACCAAGGACAGAGATGAGGAGAATTGTATTAAATACCAAGGACAGAGATGAGGAGAATTGTATTAAATACCAAGGACAGAGATGAGGAGAATTGTATTAAATACCAAGGACAGAGATGAGGAGAATTATATTAAATACCAAGGACAGAGATGAGGAGAATTGTATTAAATACCAAGGACAGAGATGAGGAGAATTGTATTAAATACCAAGGACAGAGATGAGGAGAATTGTATTAAATACCAAGGACAGAGACGAGGAGAATTTTATTAAATACCAAGGACAGAGATGAGGAAAATTGTATTAAATACCAACGACAGCTATGAGCAGAATTGTATTAAATACCAAGGACAGAGATGAGGAGAATTGTATTAAATACCAAGAAAAGTGATGAGGAGAATCGTATTAAATACCAAGAAAAGTGATGAGGAGAATCGTATTAAATACCAAGGACAGAGATGAGGAGAATTGTATTAAATACCAAGAAAAGTGATGAGGAGAATCGTATTAAATACCAAGGACAGAGACAAGGAGAATCGTATTAAATACCAAAGACAGAGATGAGGAGAATTTTATTAAATACCAAGGACAGAGATGAGGTAAATTGTATTAAATACCAACGACAGCGATGAGCAGAATTGTATTAAATACCAAGAAAAGTGATGAGGAGAATCGTATTAAATACCAATAAGAGGGATGAGGAGAATTGTATTAAATACCAAGGACAGAGATGAGGAGAATTGTATTAAATACCAAGGACAGAGGTGAGGAGAATTATATTAAATACCAACGACAGAGATGAGGAGAACTGTATTAAATACCAAGGACGGAGATGAGGAGAATTGTATTAAATACCAAGGACAGAGATGAGGAGAATTGTATTAAATGCCAAGGACAGAGATGAGGAGAATTGTATTAAATACCAAGGACAGAGATGAGGAGAATTGTATTAAAAACCAAGGACAGAGATGAGGAGAATTGTATTAAATACCAAGGACAGAGATGAGGAGAAGTGTATTAAATACCAAGTGCAGAGATGAGGAGAATTGTCTTAAATACCAAGGGCAGAGATGAGGAGAATTGTATTAAATACCAAGGACAGGAATGAGGAGAATTGTATTAAATACCAAGCACAGAGATGAGGAGACTTGTATTAAATACCAAGGACAGAGATGAGGAGAATTGTATTAAATACCAAGGACAGCGGTGAGGAGAATTGTATAGAATACCAAGGACAGAGATGAGGAGAATTGTATTAAATACCAAGGACATAGATGAGCAGAATTGTATTAAATACCAAGGACAGAGATGAGGAGAATTGTATTAAATACCAAGGACAGAGATGAGGAGAATTGTATTAAATACCAAATACGGAGATGAGGAGAACTGTATTAAATACCAAGGACAGAGATTAGGAGAATTGTATTAAATAATAGGCCAGAGATGAGGAGAATTGTATTAAATACCAAGGAAAGAGATGAGGAGAATTGTATTAGATACCAAGGACAGAGATGAGGAAAATTATATTAAATACCAACGACAGAGATGAGGAGAATTGTATTAAATACCAAGGACAGAGATGAGGAGAATTGTATTAAATACCAAGGACAGAGATGAGGAAAATTGTATTAAATACCAACGACAGAGATGAGGAGAATTGTATTGAATACCAAGGACAGAGATGAAGAGAATTGTATTAAATACCAAGGACAGAGATGAGGAGAATTGTATTGAATACCAAGGACAGAGATGAGGAGAACTGTATTAAATACCAAGGATAGAGATGAGGAGAATTGTATTAAACACCAAGGACAGAGCTGAGGAGAATTGTATTAAATACCAAGGACAGAGATGAAAAGAATTGTATTAAATACCAAGGACAGAGATGAGGAGAATGGTATTAAATACCAAGGACAGAGATGAGGAGAATGGTATTAAATACCAAGGACAGAGATGAGAAGAATTTTATTAAATACCAAGGATAGGGATGAGGAGAATTTTATTAAATACCAAGGATATGGATGAGGAGAATTGTATTAAATACCAAGGAGAGAGATGAGGAGAATTGTATTAAATACCAAGGACAGAGATGAGGAGAATTGTATTATATACCAATGACATAGATGAGGAGAATTGTATTAGATACCAAGGACAGAGATGAGGAGAATTGTATTAGATACCAAGGACAGAGATGAGGAGAATTGTATTAAATAACAAGGACAGAGATGAGGAGAATTGTATTAAATACCAAGGGCAGAGATGCGGAGAATTATATCAAATTCCAAGGACAGAGATGAGGAGAATGGTATTAAATATCAAGGACAGAGATGAGGAGAATTGTATTAAATACCAAGGACAGAGATGAGGAGAATTGTATTAAATACCAAGGACAGAGATGAGGAGAATTGTATTAAATACCAAGGACAGAGATGAGGAGAATTATATTAAATACCAAGGACAGAGATGAGGAGAATTGTATTAAATACCAAGGACAGAGATGAGGAGAATTGTATTAAATACCAAGGACAGAGATGAGGAGAATTGTATTAAATACCAAGGACAGAGACGAGGAGAATTGTATTAAATACCAAGGACAGAGATGAGGAAAATTGTATTAAATACCAACGACAGCGATGAGGAAAATTGTATTAAATACCAACGACAGCGATGAGCAGAATTGTATTAAATACCAAGGACAGAGATGAGGAGAATTGTATTAAATACCAAGAAAAGTGATGAGGAGAATCGTATTAAATACCAAGGACAGAGATGAGGAGAATTGTATTAAATACCAAGAAAAGTGATGAGGAGAATCGTATTAAATACCAAGGACAGAGACAAGGAGAATCGTATTAAATACCAAAGACAGAGATGAGGAGAATTTTATTAAATACCAAGGACAGAGATGAGGTAAATTGTATTAAATACCAACGACAGCGATGAGCAGAATTGTATTAAATACCAAGGACAGAGATGAGGAGAATTGTATTAAATACCAAGAAAAGTGATGAGGAGAATCGTATTAAATACCAATAAGAGGGATGAGGAGAATTGTATTAAATACCAAGGACAGAGATGAGGAGAATTGTATTAAATACCAAGGACAGAGGTGAGGAGAATTATATTAAATACCAAGGACAGAGATGAGGAGAATTGTATTAAATGCCAAGGACAGAGATGAGGAGAATGGTATTAAATACCAAGGACAGAGATGAGGAGAATTGTATTCAAAACCAAGGACAGAGATGAGGAGAATTGTATTAAATACCAAGGACAGAGATGAGGAGAAGTGTATTAAATACCAAGTGCAGAGATGAGGAGAATTGTCTTAAATACCAAGGGCAGAGATGAGGAGAATTGTATTAAATACCAAGGACAGAGATGAGGAGAATGGTATTAAATACCAAGGACAGAGATGAGGAGAATTGTATTAAAAACCAAGGACAGAGATGAGGAGAATTGTATTAAATACCAAGGACAGAGATGAGGAGAAGTGTATTAAATACCAAGTGCAGAGATGAGGAGAATTGTCTTAAATACCAAGGGCAGAGATGAGGAGAATTGTATTAAATACCAAGGACAGGAATGAGGAGAATTGTATTAAATACCAAGCACAGAGATGAGGAGACTTGTATTAAATACCAAGGACAGAGATGAGGAGAATTGTATTAAATACCAAGGACAGAGGTGAGGAGAATTGTATAGAATACCAAGGACAGAGATGAGGAGAATTGTATTAAATACCAAGGACAGAGATGAGGAGACTTGTATTAAATACCAAGGACAGAGATGATGAGAATTGTATTACATACCAAGGACAGAGATGAGGAGAATTGTATTAAATACCAAATACGGAGATGAGGAGAACTGTATTAAATACCAAGGACAGAGATTAGGAGAATTGTATTAAATAATAGGCCAGAGATGAGGAGAATTGTATTAAATACCAAGGAAAGAGATGAGGAGAATTGTATTAGATACCAAGGACAGAGATGAGGAAAATTATATTAAATACCAACGACAGAGATGAGGAGAATTGTATTAAATATCAAGGACAGAGATGAGGAGAATTGTATTAAATACCAAGGACAGAGATGAGGAAAATTGTATTAAATACCAACGACAGAGATGAGGAGAATTGTATTGAATACCAAGGACAGAGATGAAGAGAATTGTATTAAATACCAAGGACAGAGATGAGGAGAATTGTATTAAATACCAAGGACAGAGATGAGGAGAACTGTATTAAATACCAAGGATAGAGATGAGGAGAATTGTATTAAACACCAAGGACAGAGCTGAGGAGAATTGTATTAAATACCAAGGACAGAGATGAAAAGAATTGTATTAAATACCAAGGACAGAGATGAGGAGAATGGTATTAAATACCAAGGACAGAGATGAGAAGAATTTTATTAAATACCAAGGATAGGGATGAGGAGAATTGTATTAAATACCAAGGAGAGAGATGAGGAGAATTGTATTAAATACCAAGGACAGAGATGAGGAGAATTGTATTATATACCAATGACATAGATGAGGAGAATTGTATTAAATACCAATGACATAGATGAGGAGAATTGTATTAAATACCAAGGACAGAGATGAGGAGAACTGTATTAGATACCAAGGACAGAGATGAGGAGAATTGTATTAAATAACAAGGACAGAGATGAGGAGAATTGTATTAAATACCAAGGGCAGAGATGCGGAGAATTATATCAAATTCCAAGGACAGAGATGAGGAGAATGGTATTAAATATCAAGGACAGAGATGTGGAGAATTGTATTAAATACCAAGGACAGAGATGAGGAGAATTGTATTAAATACCAAGGACAGAGATGAGGAGAATTGTATTAAATACCAAGGACAGAGATGAGGAGAATTGTATTAAATACCAAGGACAGAGATGAGGAGAATTGTATTAAATACCAAGGACAGGGATGAGGAGAATTGTATTAAATACCAAGGACAGAGATGAGGAGAATTGTATTAAATACCAAGGACAGAGACGAGGAGAATTTTATTAAATACCAAGGACAGAGATGAGGAAAATTGTATTAAATACCAACGACAGCGATGAGCAGAATTGTATTAAATACCAAGGACAGAGATGAGGAGAATTGTATTAAATACCAAGAAAAGTGATGAGGAGAATCGTATTAAATACCAATAAGAGGGATGAGGAGATTTGTATTAAATACCAAGGACAGAGATGAGGAAATTGTATTAAATACCAAGGACAGAGACAAGGAGAATCGTATTAAATACCAAAGACTGAGATGAGGAGAATTTTATTAAATACCAAGGACAGAGATGAGGTAAATTGTATTAAATACCAACGACAGCGATGAGCAGAATTGTATTAAATACCAAGGACAGAGATGAGGAGAATTGTATTAAATACCAAGAAAAGTGATGAGGAGAATCGTATTAAATACCAATAAGAGGGATGAGGAGAATTGTATTAAATACCAAAGACAGAGATGAGGAGAATTGTATTAAAAACCAAGGACAGAGATGAGGAGAATTGTATTAAATACCAAGGACAGAGATGAGGAGAAGTGTATTAAATACCAAGTGCAGAGATGAGGAGAATTGTCTTAAATACCAAGGGCAGAAATGAGGAGAATTGTATTAAATACCAAGGACAGGAATGAGGAGAATTGTATTAAATACCAAGCACAGAGATGAGGAGACTTGTATTAAATACCAAGGACAGAGACAAGGAGAATCGTATTAAATACCAAAGACTGAGATGAGTAGAATTTTATTAAATACCAAGGACAGAGATGAGGTAAATTGTATTAAATACCAACGACAGCGATGAGCAGAATTGTATTATATACCAAGGACAGAGATGAGGAGAATTGTATTAAATACCAAGAAAAGTGATGAGGAGAATCGTATTAAATACCAATAAGAGGGATGAGGAGAATTGTATTAAATACCAAAGACAGAGATGAGGAGAATTGTATTAAAAACCAAGGACAGAGATGAGGAGAATTGTATTAAATACCAAGGACAGAGATGAGGAGAAGTGTATTAAATACCAAGTGCAGAGATGAGGAGAATTGTCTTAAATACCAAGGGCAGAAATGAGGAGAATTGTATTAAATACCAAGGACAGGAATGAGGAGAATTGTATTAAATACCAAGCACAGAGATGAGGAGACTTGTATTAAATACCAAGGACAGAGATGAGGAGAATTGTATTAAATACCAAGGACAGAGGTGAGGAGAATTGTATAGAATACCAAGGACAGAGATGAGGAGAATTGTATTAAATACCAAGGACAGAGATGAGGAGACTTGTATTAAATACCAAGGACAGAGATGATGAGAATTGTATTACATACCAAGGACAGAGATGAGGAGAATTGGATTAAATACCAAGGACAGAGATGAGGAGAATTGGATTAAATACCAAGGACAGAGATGAGGAGAATTATATTAAATACCAAGGACAGAGATGAGGAGAATTGTATTAAATACCAAGGACAGAGATGAGGAGAATTGTATTAAATACCAAGGACAGAGATGAGGAGAATTGTATTAAATACCAAGGACAGAGACGAGGAGAATTTTATTAAATACCAAGGACAGAGATGAGGAAAATTGTATTAAATACCAACGACAGCGATGAGCAGAATTGTATTAAATACCAAGGACAGAGATGAGGAGAATTGTATTAAATACCAAGAAAAGTGATGAGGAGAATCGTATTAAATACCAAGGACAGAGATGAGGAGAATTGTATTAAATACCAAGAAAAGTGATGAGGAGAATCGTATTAAATACCAAGGACAGAGACAAGGAGAATTGTATTAAATACCAAAGACAGAGATGAGGAGAATTTTATTAAATACCAAGGACAGAGATGAGGTAAATTGTATTAAATACCAACGACAGCGATGAGCAGAATTGTATTAAATACCAAGGACAGAGATGAGGAGAATTGTATTAAATACCAAGAAAAGTGATGAGGAGAATCGTATTAAATACCAATAAGAGGGATGAGGAGAATTGTATTAAATACCAAGGACAGAGATGAGGAGAATTGTATTAAATACCAAGGACAGAGGTGAGGAGAATTATATTAAATACCAAGGACAGAGATGAGGAGAATTGTATTAAATGCCAAGGACAGAGATGAGGAGAATGGTATTAAATACCAAGGACAGAGATGAGGAGAATTGTATTAAAAACCAAGGACAGAGATGAGGAGAATTGTATTAAATACCAAGGACAGAGATGAGGAGAAGTGTATTAAATGCCAAGTGCAGAGATGAGGAGAATTGTCTTAAATACAAAGGGCAGAGATGAGGAGAATTGTATTAAATACCAAGGACAGAGATGAGGAGAATGGTATTAAATACCAAGGACAGAGATGAGGAGAATTGTATTAAAAACCAAGGACAGAGATGAGGAGAATTGTATTAAATACCAAGGACAGAGATGAGGAGAAGTGTATTAAATACCAAGTGCAGAGATGAGGAGAATTGTCTTAAATACCAAGGGCAGAGATGAGGAGAATTGTATTAAATACCAAGGACAGGAATGAGGAGAATTGTATTAAATACCAAGCACAGAGATGAGGAGACTTGTATTAAATACCAAGGACAGAGATGAGGAGAATTGTATTAAATACCAAGGACAGAGGTGAGGAGAATTGTATAGAATACCAAGGACAGAGATGAGGAGAATTGTATTAAATACCAAGGACAGAGATGAGGAGACTTGTATTAAATACCAAGGACAGAGATGATGAGAATTGTATTACATACCAAGGACAGAGATGAGGAGAATTGTATTAAATACCAAATACGGAGATGAGGAGAATTGTATTAAATACCAAGGAAAGAGATGAGGAAAATTATATTAAATACCAACGACAGAGATGAGGAGAATTGTATTAAATACCAAGGACAGAGGTGAGGAGAATTGTATAGAATACCAAGGACAGAGATGAGGAGAATTGTATTAAATACCAAGGACAGAGATGAGGAGACTTGTATTAAATACCAACGACAGAGATGAGGAGAATTGTATTAAATACCAAGGACAGAGATGAGGAGAATTGTATTAAATACCAAGGACAGAGATGAGGAAAATTGTATTAAATACCAACGACAGAGATGAGGAGAATTGTATTGAATACCAAGGACAGAGATGAAGAGAATTGTATTAAATACCAAGGACAGAGATGAGGAGAATTGTATTAAATACCAAGGACAGAGATGAGGAGAACTGTATTAAATACCAAGGATAGAGATGAGGAGAATTGTATTAAACACCAAGGACAGAGCTGAGGAGAATTGTATTAAATACCAAGGACAGAGATGAAAAGAATTGTATTAAATACCAAGGACAGAGATGAGGAGAATGGTATTAAATACCAAGGACAGAGATGAGGAGAATGGTATTAAATACCAAGGACAGAGATGAGAAGAATTTTATTAAATACCAAGGATAGGGATGAGGAGAATTGTATTAAATACCAAGGAGAGAGATGAGGAGAATTGTATTAAATACCAAGGACAGAGATGAGGAGAATTGTATTATATACCAATGACATAGATGAGGAGAATTGTATTAAATACCAATGACATAGATGAGGAGAATTGTATTAAATACCAAGGACAGAGATGAGGAGAACTGTATTAGATACCAAGGACAGAGATGAGGAGAATTGTATTAAATAACAAGGACAGAGATGAGGAGAATTGTATTAAATACCAAGGGCAGAGATGCGGAGAATTATATCAAATTCCAAGGACAGAGATGAGGAGAATGGTATTAAATATCAAGGACAGAGATGTGGAGAATTGTATTAAATACCAAGGACAGAGATGAGGAGAATTGTATTAAATACCAAGGACAGAGATGAGGAGAATTGTATTAAATACCAAGGACAGAGATGAGGAGAATTGTATTAAATACCAAGGACAGAGATGAGGAGAATTGTATTAAATACCAAGGACAGGGATGAGGAGAATTGTATTAAATACCAAGGACAGAGATGAGGAGAATTGTATTAAATACCAAGGACAGAGACGAGGAGAATTTTATTAAATACCAAGGACAGAGATGAGGAAAATTGTATTAAATACCAACGACAGCGATGAGCAGAATTGTATTAAATACCAAGGACAGAGATGAGGAGAATTGTATTAAATACCAAGAAAAGTGATGAGGAGAATCGTATTAAATACCAATAAGAGGGATGAGGAGATTTGTATTAAATACCAAGGACAGAGATGAGGAAATTGTATTAAATACCAAGGACAGAGACAAGGAGAATCGTATTAAATACCAAAGACTGAGATGAGGAGAATTTTATTAAATACCAAGGACAGAGATGAGGTAAATTGTATTAAATACCAACGACAGCGATGAGCAGAATTGTATTAAATACCAAGGACAGAGATGAGGAGAATTGTATTAAATACCAAGAAAAGTGATGAGGAGAATCGTATTAAATACCAATAAGAGGGATGAGGAGAATTGTATTAAATACCAAAGACAGAGATGAGGAGAATTGTATTAAAAACCAAGGACAGAGATGAGGAGAATTGTATTAAATACCAAGGACAGAGATGAGGAGAAGTGTATTAAATACCAAGTGCAGAGATGAGGAGAATTGTCTTAAATACCAAGGGCAGAAATGAGGAGAATTGTATTAAATACCAAGGACAGGAATGAGGAGAATTGTATTAAATACCAAGCACAGAGATGAGGAGACTTGTATTAAATACCAAGGACAGAGACAAGGAGAATCGTATTAAATACCAAAGACTGAGATGAGGAGAATTTTATTAAATACCAAGGACAGAGATGAGGTAAATTATATTAAATACCAACGACAGCGATGAGCAGAATTGTATTAAATACCAAGGACAAAGATGAGGAGAATTGTATTAAATACCAAGAAAAGTGATGAGGAGAATCGTATTAAATACCAATAAGAGGGATGAGGAGAATTGTATTAAATACCAAAGACAGAGATGAGGAGAATTGTATTAAAAACCAAGGACAGAGATGAGGAGAATTGTATTAAATACCAAGGACAGAGATGAGGAGAAGTGTATTAAATACCAAGTGCAGAGATGAGGAGAATTGTCTTAAATACCAAGGGCAGAAATGAGGAGAATTGTATTAAATACCAAGGACAGGAATGAGGAGAATTGTATTAAATACCAAGCACAGAGATGAGGAGACTTGTATTAAATACCAAGGACAGAGATGAGGAGAATTGTATTAAATACCAAGGACAGAGGTGAGGAGAATTTTATAGAATACCAAGGACAGAGATGAGGAGAATTGTATTAAATACCAAGGACAGAGATGAGGAGACTTGTATTAAATACCAAGGACAGAGATGATGAGAATTGTATTACATACCAAGGACAGAGATGAGGAGAATTGGATTAAATACCAAGGACAGAGATGAGGAGAATTGGATTAAATACCAAGGACAGAGATGAGGAGACTTGTATTAAATACAATACAGTTCAAAATCGATCCAGAATGTTATGATTACCCGGATCTATATCAAGCACGATAATGGATATATTGTATTATTAATAGCAGAGCTCGCAATTCACATCCTTGTTTACCGTGATTCAGCATCTGAAATACCATTTTGGCTATTGATCATGCTTCAATCAAAATAGTGAGTGAAATATTTTATATGGCATAACATATTATCTTTCCAACTCGTTCCATTTTGTCAAACATTTGATATTCGCGGTAGAGGTGCATATCCACACCAGAATGGTTCAAAATAAAATCATAACAATTTTATACTTGTAGAGGCTTAAATGGTGTGCCTAGATGTAATGAAACGAAATAAATCTTAGCATATGATGATTTCATTACGTATACATTAATATATATTTTTAAGTTGTCAAATTGAATTAGATGCACGAGTCCCTATTTCAAATTCACAACTAAACCTTCGAAATTTATTTTTAGGGAATAAAATCATCATATTGTAAATATGGGATTGTCTTGTGGGAAGTCATGACCCCGCAGGATGTCTTATAATTCACCTAAGACCCAAAAGAGATTATGTTTTGAAAATACCAGGTGAGTTAAAAGTCCAGGTGAGCTAAAGATGGGTGCCATAGATGTACATCAATGGTAATTGCGACATACAATTCAGTTAGGATGACGAATTATACTATGGCTGTGTCGACCACCTGTTGTTTTCTAAATACGTCAATCAATTGGGACGGTGGAAAGTCGAGCAAGCCGGGTCATCTCTTTGTATGTAATAGAAACGTACTAATGCTAAATGAATAGGATGCTGTTTATAGAGTTATAAAACCAGCAGATAAAACTAATAGAATAATGTTTGAAATGGACGAATTGATTGGAAAAGGTTCTATGGTTCTGGGTTGATGTGTATTTGGAAATGGTTTGCATAAAAGTTGTTGCTGTGCGGCCAGCATTTACTTTTAAAATATTCAGCAGTTGTTGGTAATCGTAGTTTTAAAAATAATCAATGTATATTAATCAGTGTTGGGATGAGTGAAACTGAACGTGATAAACGGATTTAGTTGAAAACGTAAGCAATCTAGTTTCTCACACTAGGCTAGAGCAGCACCACCTGGTAATGATATTATCCAGCACATGTGCCTTGCACCCTCGTATTCTCGAGGCTTCTCCATTATTAGGCAATGGACAGGATATGGACATTGTAGCGTCCTTTAGGAATTAATAACAGAATCGAAATTTATTGATAAACTATATTTCACTCATTTGATGGCATGCGACAACAACACTTTCCGTAATGTTGTTAGTTAGCTGACAGATCACATCAAACCAGAACCGGTCTCCACCGCTTTGTCTATATGAGGCGCAATTTTCATGGAAGAATTGGGCAGAGCATGATTGGTTAGAATGACGTCATAACCAACCATCATCGATCAGACTCTGCAGTAAAGACATATAGAGAGTAGACTTGTGCGCCAGGCAAAGGATGGAGGAATCACTGATTTGCTGAGAGGACCGATTAGTTATCAGGTCAGAACTTCTAGGAAGAAATAAGCAGAGGTTGATTGGTGGATTGATTGTTTGGCCAGTCAAAGTGTGCTTATGGAATACCCAGAAGAGTGGTAGGAATAGATAGGAATAGATTCTGAGAGAAGTTGTACGTTTCTGCAAAATGTATAGAGGCATTGATTAAGAGTATATAAGGCGAGATTTCACTTAGATAAGTTAATCCATCACCATCTGTGATTCACTAAGAACCTCGTGCGTGCTTAGTTTTGAGCTGTGGCTTGTACGCCTAGAGAAGCTTTGATAGTAGTAGAGCAGGATTAGGACTTAAGATAATTAGCTATTGCTAGATTGTACAACGAATTTGTAGCAAGTATTCATTGTGAACGATTTTGCTCTAGGTCACGAACTTGTTATATCTTGTAAATAGTATTAATCTTATGTATATGTAAGACCCGCCTTTGTTGGTCAATTAGGATTATAAATCTAGCTGAGCTGGGAGTAACACCCAGTCCTTACTCGGAACTTAGAATAGTCAGATAGGCCCAGCAGTCTCGAGATAAATATCGTTTATCCACCATCAGCCAGACGAGGCGAGCCGACTGCAGTTATCCTTCCTCTCCACCGACGACCGTTGTCGCAGCAACACTTTCCAGTCACCGGTGGTGAAGCGGGATCCGTCATCGTACATTGTTAGCAGTAAGAAGTTCCCGAACCCCGTGAAGAGGGATCTCAAATCTTCAATATGTTAAGATTTATTTCGTGTCATTACATTGAGGTGAAAAATTCAAGACTCTAAGTGTACATAATTTCAACAATTTTATTATCAATCATTTTGGTGTGAATGTGCACCGGTAATTGTATGATTTTTGTAGTGGAATCAACATCTTTCAGTAAAGCTCGCTTCTTCTTATTGAAAACAACTGGTGCACCGGGCTGATGCTATAGAACAGGGCCATCACTGGCCAGTAGAATCGATGTTATGTTAGCATGTATGTCATTACCCTGCTACATTACAAACACGATTTCCGAGGTTGTTTACCCGGGATTAGACGCAAGAAAATAACATTTTCTAACATTAATTTCAGTTTTGTACAAAATGTGACTGGTTAGTGAAATCATTGTCACGTGACAGTGAATATGTCAAATTCGATATTCAGCAATGTGTGGTCGGGTTCATTTTTAGATAAAACCAAACAATTCATCCGATCACAATTCATATTTTACACGAAGTATCATGTTGCTATCGACTATGACAGCTTCGATGACAAATGCAGCTTAGAAAGAGCAAACATTCTCTTCCACTGCACGTCTTTTCCTGTCTATGGAGTAGCTTTCAGTTTCTTATCTTATGTATTTTATATTATAAATGAGACACGGTTGCACTAAGTATCCATTCAAAGGATAATATACACAATTATCTGGCGGGCATGCTATAGTTAGCAAGCCAATGGCTGAACCCGGTTTTAGGTATACCATGCGCATCTCTCGCTAAGCTCCACCTACGTGTTGCCCAGCTTGGAAACAAGCGTTCCAGAGTAAGGATTTTGCTTCTGTCTTGCATAGTATGAAGTCTATTTGGTTGCAGCCTTAGACCCTTTTGGGGCTGTGTGCTCGCAAATGTGTCCAGTCCATGTTATCCGGTGACGGCATGGGTGTTTGAAAGACGTATTTGTGACAAATAGGCCAGTGGAACTAAGGAATGTCACCAGTGCATCTATATTACTGTTGCGTGTGCCCTCTCCTTAGGACCCCATGCATAAGCCAAGTCCTGAAATTTTGTCTGCAATTCCGAGTTTACCCTGCTTGGAGTTGAAATCTCCACACATGAACAGTTGCCTTCTAGCTGGGATTGTAATGGCGGAGCTCAGTTATGCATAGAAGGAATTTAATATTGCTGGATTTTCTTTGGCTTTTTCGGTAGTTGGGCCGTATGCGTTGACAATTCGACACTTAGTGGCGGTATGTTTTCGCGTAGGTATAGACAGGTCGATGAATGCAATGCGATCACTGACGTATCCAAAACTAATGACATGATCCAAGACCCTTGGTCCGATTACGAAGCCTACTCCCCGGTATGTGGCCTGTGTTTGCTCCATGAGGACTAGCTTATGGCCTGTCTGTAGTTGCTGCTCTGAGTGTTTAGATACTTTAGTCTCTTAAATGCATGCAATATCGATGTTATAGCTAACATACACTACACATACAGATATCAATATATACGGTAAATACACTGTAGAGAGATATACCCGATGGGAATTAGAGAAATAAAATATATTTTGATTCAATATAGTTTAATGTATATTTGCTTTTTCTCTGTGGTGTGTGGTTACCTGTAGTGCATTTATAATATCATCAATATGTATTTACATATTCTAACATAAAACTGCACTGACAATATATGTATTTGTGTCCCATTTTAATCAATATGTTCATGATTCTCATTTAAACTTGACAAGGTACACGAAAACTCCATCAAAATCATATAACATTTCCAGCTGTGGTTATAATCAGCTACGTTATGTGTGTCATGTTACACAACCCGCTTTCAGGGGTATGATGTTAACATAGTGTTACAATTACTTTATTTGACATCTTATTGATCTTATTTCATTGGCCTGTCACACAGGAGGCAAATGTCAAAGCATCATTAGAACTGACTGTATGAGACTGGTCCTAAGTATGAAGAATCGATTAGACTGATGTGCTGAATGAAGGAGATATGGTGAAAACCATTGTTGCAAGTGACTAGTCATGTTTTGCAATGCATTACATGCTCATAGGCTAAACCACAGGGCTGGTTGTGGGCCAATTCCTGGACATGTTGGTCTAGTTTTGCTCTGGTACCAGAGTTATTAGGTTACAATTTGTTTATTAGATGCAATGTAATAAAGATAGCTGCCATGTGAGCTGGATAAATCTTTAGCAAGCATATCTCTGAGATGGTGCCACTCATTGATCACACACTAAACTATGGTGTTTGTGTTATCTTCTGTTTGGGTTCATGTCCATCGACGTAGGGTGGTGACGTTCTTCGAGCAATTGGAATGTGTGTACCCATTCTTATCTAACACAATGTCTTCATAAGTGGTCGTCTATGAACAGCAATCTCCGTAATGGTGGTAATGCTTTCGAAAACCCGAATGCCTGAAATTAAAAATGACTCCAATCTAAGTTGCACCACGTTTTGATACAAATGTGATTAGATGCAACACCTGACGTGTGCATGTTACTCAGAAAGCCGGATTCATATCGAAATTGTGAAACTGGTAAAACAATAATTCTAACATTGTCCATAGGCCGCTCTACCAGATCTTTGCCCATGTTGAAAACAGATACAATATCCTAGTACATGTACATGCACGACAAATACCATCCATGAATTGTGTGATTTAATTTCCTGCACATATCGCTATACATATAGGTTGCTATATTTGTTGATGCTATAAAATACTCCATGAGGAAAGCGTCTTTCGTGAGACATATTAGTACGCTAATTATTGAATATAACAAGAGCGTTTTATAGATATAAACGTGTCAAGTTTCTAGAACGGCTGTATACCATGATTTATTCTGGCAGTAAACGGTTAATATATAATTCGCATATTAGTTATAAACTACGATGTATGATATTTCATTTGCAACAATGAATTTCTATCAGTCGTTGTTGTTAATCCGAAATACTATGTTTCAGCATACAATTTCTGCTTATAGCATGATGTCTGAACTATTTGCACAATTACTAGGGGTATTCATATTCCACTGACTTTGGTTTATGCTCTTATGCCACTTGGTTTACACGATTATTAAATTTTTCTTTCAAGATGCTATGTAATTATTCACTAAATTGAGGTAACCTAATCAGTTAAATTGTAGTGGAAATATGTATTAAAAGCAGGAGTTCATGTTTTATATTACTCAACATTATATATAATGAACAAGACTACAACGAGACATATATATATATATATATATATATATATATATATATATATATATATATATATACAAATTATATCTTGTCAATTGTTAAAATAGCATGCAAATCTCTCTCACTCAGTGACGCCTTCTAATGGCATTGTTTATTGGGAAAGTGTGGTAATCTAAGAGCAGATGTGGCGTAGCCACTACTTTGTATGAACATTGGCTGTGAGGGGCACTGAAGGTAGAGTGGCGTCAATTGAGTCTTTCAATTAGGAAAACCTTTGCGGCCACTCACCCAAATTATAGGGAGTCACATGATGTCGGGACGTGTGCTGTTAGTGAAATCTTTTCACAGGTATTTTTTGAGCTGGGGAATAGTTTATACTTTAACATTATTCAACATAGATTTGTTGAAGAATATTTACATTCTCATTGCTCCATGTGTACCTCAAGCCATTGCAATTTAAGTGTCTAACATTTCACTTTTAACAAACATGGCCATAAATAATAAACTAATAGAACAATTAATTTACAATCAGCGGACTATTTAACAGCTGCCCTTTATATCTCCCTCAAAGCTTAACTATATTAAGTTCAGTGTTGCATAGATCAATACACAGGGAGATGCATGTTCTCAAGAAGTAACATATAAAATGATAGTTTATCATAAGCACTGGTATGTGCATGCTAATATATTAAGGGGTATTAATGTTGGGAATATGACGATGGGTCACTGATTTTATGTTACTTAAATGCTTTAGAAATATACTGAATAATTTGTATTCAACATAGCCTTTAATAGAATCTGAGAGAGTATTATGGGTTTAAATAATAAAACAACAGAGATATAATAGTGATATGCTTTGGATGAAATGCATTGCCCTGTAACAACTACTGTGTGTTCTGTAATTGGATTTCCATATTTGTCAGTTCCAGTTTTATATTAAGAAACAAACATTACATTAAATGCACTGCATTTTGTATAGTAACATCAGTCAATAATTGTGTGATTGTCCTTTTATTATATCTACTAAGCGTGATATTTAGCGAGACACCCCCCCCCCCACATCATTCTACAGAACACGAAAACTACATAAAATAGTTTGTGCAAATAAGGGTTGCACACGAAAAATGGAATGGATTTTGAAAATAAGACGTGTTTGCTCTTAGATTAAATTGTATTGTTATTGGCAATTAGCTATAGAATCAATAATGATGCTATTATTTACGTTCTTCCTCTGATAAATATTACTTGCGGCATGAAATGAAATATGTAAATGCCACTTGTTGAGCATAATAATGCATGCAACTTCCATACCTATAACGTGATGCAACCCATTTATCTCGAGAAGACACATACCTATAACGTGATGCAACCCATTTATCTCGAGAAGACACATACCTATAACGTGATGCAACCCATTTATCTCGAGAAGACACATACCTATAGCGTGATGCAACCCATTTATCTCGAGAAGACACATACCCATAACGTGATGCAATCCATTTATCTCGAGAAGACACATACCTATAACGTGATGCAATCCATTTATCTCAAGAAGACACATACCTATAACGTCATGCAATCCATTTATCTCGAGAAGACACATACCTATAACGTCATGCAATCCATTTATCTCGAGAAGACACATACAAACTCCGCAGCAATGCAAAATAACAAGCAGCTATACTGATCATTAAATTAAATTGCTGAGTTGGAGCAAGACAATTTAGCAATCATATGTGTGTGTTGGTATAGACCATGCTTACCTCAAAGAGAATGTCGGCGAGATGGGAACACATGCACAGAAAATTTAGAAAGGATGAATCACGCATACATATATACACTCGCTGACCTAGAAAGCATGTATTGTACAGCTAATTACCTGGATAACGGTCACATTACTGTGCAGAAAACACCTTCAGCAATGAAGATATGCTTATATAACATATATATATATATATATATATATATATATATATATATATATATATATATATATATATATATATATATATATATATATATATATATATATATATATATATATATATATATATATATATATACACCTGTGCAAAAGTTAAGCACCAGCAAAAACAATAGAACGTAGAAACATGATGGTACAACTAGGCTGCCATACTTTTTGTCCCCGCGTTAGCTGACATAATTCCAAGTACGAAATGCACATGCATGCATGACTTCACACCGCTTGATGTCCGTGCGTGGCGGGAAACAGCACACGTGTTCAGTTATGTAAAAGTCCAGTTTGAGGTATAGAACATTACATACAGATTTAGGCGACAAGATTAGGAATTTTGTGTTCATGACCGTGGTTTATTTGTACAGAGAGAATTAGCTCTTGATTGTGAACCGCTATGGCAAGACGAAGGTTAAGTGATCGTGTGAAATGGCAAATCATAGGCATGCATACCACTGGTATGTCATGCAGAGAGATTGGCAGACAGCTGAACATTAACCATACTGTAATCAGTCGTTTGATTGCAAAACATGGGCAAACTAACGAGGTGAAGGACAGGCCTAGATCTGGAAGACCGAAGAAGACTACTGCCCGTGATGATCGAGCCCTAGTACGGCTTGTTAGGAGATCTCCATTCACCAACAGCCGAGTGCTCAGCCAGCAATGGGAAACGCGCAAAAGAGTGTCAATGTCTACCGTCAAAAGGAGACTGTATGCTGCTGGCATGAAAGCTAGGAGACCTGTCAGACGTCCTCTCCTCACTGCACACCACAAAGAGGAGCGTCTGAGGTGGTGCAACGAAAGAAGACACTGGAACATGAGATCCTGGAGACGGGTACACTGGTCCGATGAAAGTCGGTTCCTGCTTCATGCCACAGATGGTCGAACTCGTGTATGGAGGTCCAGACGCACGGCATACGACCAACGTAACATCATGGAAGAAGTTCCATTTGGTGGAGGTTCCGTTATGATATGGGGGTGCATCTCATTTGATTGTAAGCTGGATCTGTTGACTGTACCTGGAACACTAAATGGACAAAGATATCAAGATTCCATACTGGATAGAGTTGTGGTCCCTCATTTTGTAATTCATGCACCTGGAACCCACCCTATATTCATGGATGACAACGCCCGCCCACATCGTGCTAGAGCTGTGCATGAATACCTCCGCCAGAATGCCATCGAAACCCTACCATGGCCAGCAAGGAGCGATGACATGAACCCTATTGAGCATATCTGGGACATTCTGGGAAACATGGTGAGAAGGAGGGATCCTTCTGTGCAGAACCTACAGGAATTAACAGACGCACTCCATCTTGAATGGCAACGAATACCACAATGGCGTATCAGTCGGTTGGTGACCAGCATGAGACGTCGTGTCCAGGCCGTCATCCAGGCACAAGGTGGATATACCCGGTATTAATAATGACAGTCTCAAACTCGTGCACAGATGTTAAACTTCGTTTTCAGACACCATTAATGACAATCTAGCCACGTGTGTCAACTGTAGGGCAATAGTTGTCAGTTGTGTCAACGTAACCATATTCAGGCCTCGTTTTCAAGTTCAAACAAAAACATACAGTGTTTCCCCACCATCATAATCAGCATTCCTCTAGTTGCATTATTACCTCTTGCACTAAGATGGATGGGTACATAAATGTTTATGCTATTGCTTTCTTCATAGCACATGAATATACCCTCGCATGTGCGTAAAAATAGGGTGGTGCTTTTGCACAGGTGTATATATATATATATATATATATATTATATACACTGAACAACAGTACAACTAGATACTACTACAGCAGTTATTAGAACCCAGATACTAGTTGTAATGATCGGTGTAAGTTGGCATCTGTCTCAATGTAAGAACGTTGACTTATCTAGTGATATGCGTATCAAACAAGGCAGTAGGTACATTTTCTATGCTACATATATATATATATATATATATATATATATATATATATATATATATATATATATATATATATATATATATATATATATATACATTAACACAGTCATTCTTCTATTAGTGTCCTCTAGATCAGGGCATAGGGTATCAGAGACATGTGTTGAATCTTGATTCCCCTTTCGATTTTCTCTAATGTGCACGAGATGCACCCAGGAGCTCACTTGCCACGCATTTGATACTACTGTCTAAGTCTGCAACGCATTTGGCTGAATTTTGATATCTGTAGCAAAGCTTCAGCGACGCTTTGCTCGTGTTGGATCGATCGATCCCTACACTCTATGAATCTCAATTTTCTGATAACTATACAGGTAATGCTGGTAAGCTGTTTTACTTGATAATGTTTCAAAATATTCACCGTTATGTTTAGTAAATATTAAAGACTTACACTTCGTAGAACTTAGAACGTAGAATGTTTATGCGTTTATGACTGCCTGAATCGCGTCATTCATGTCTTTTCATGCCTGTGATACCAGGATCAAACCCTGCAATATATATATATATATATATATATATATATATATATATATATATATATATATATATATATATATATAATGATATATTCAATTGCGTATTGATTACTAACGCGCACGGTAATAACAAAAACTGCAATGCTGCACATGGCATACTTATCCTTATAAATGCATCAAAGTTGTATGCTTAAGTTTGACACGAAGCCTTTCTCCAATAAACCAACAGTATACTGAAGATGCTGTTCAATCGAAACGGAAATTGAAAAAGTGTTGATGAGATCCAGAACGGTAAATATGATCTTTTAACTAGGATATGTATATCCGTATTTGAAAGTAGTATTACTGAAAGCTATCAAACATTTAATCAGCAAACAACGCAATTACAGCAAGATAAACATCAAAATCTTTGTGGTGGATCATAAAATGATAAAAATGGCCTGTGATCATGTCAGAAATATAACATAGCCAGGCATATTACACTTTATGATAATGATCGTGTCCTTAGATTTTGGATTTCTGAATAATATATACTCTATATCAGCAATATCATTTAAAAAATCCCTCAGATCAGTATAACAATGATGAAGAAAAGCTGCACGTGTTATTATGCTTGAGAGTTCACTTTGAAAAATGTATATTAGACAGCATAAAAGAAAGTATGCATGATTTGCATTGCAGCCACATCGCCACAATGTATTGTGTTCAATGCTGATGTTGATGTAAAAGAAGCAGGTTTTCTAACAGTGGTACCATTGCACTCAGCTGAGAAAACAGACTGCGTGCCCTTAGATTAAAGAACCCTGAGAGGGTTATTGTCGCCAGCACATTACTTAACGTTGTGAAGATAGAGGCTGTGGCGAAGTGAAATCCTAGATACACACCCAGATATATTTATCTATAAAACAATTTGAGATGACGATCACTGATTATTTAATGTTGCTAAATGACAGTGCTCGAAATAGTTTTTGCAAAAATAGTGGAATATGCAGACATATATTGTCCGACTTGAAATACCATGCGCGCGTGTGCATGCGCGTTAGATCGACAGCCAGATTGACAGACAGATGGATGGACGGATGAACATAATGATATTTGGACATACGCACATGCACAAGTACAGACAGACGGGTGGGCAGACAGGCGGATGGATGGATAAACCGATTAGTTAAAAATTTGCTTCCTTGAAAATGTGATTGCATCCTTGACTCGCAACCTAATATTTGTTAGTCGGCATTTATGTACACGTTAAGGGCAATCTCTTTATACATATAAGTATAAACAGATTGGCATTGGCCTGCACATGAATTAATTATTTTTAAAACGTATAACTACATATGCCTCAGAACGTTACTGTTGCGACATTGTATCATAACCGCCCTGGCTTATTTTAAAATCATAGTTGGCAGCAACAGCGCTCAATCACATTAGTTTGAAACAAGTCAACAGCATGTTTATTAATAAGTAAAGACATATAATTTGTACAACAACGCTTAGTTGGCCATCAATTGAGCCTGCGTGACGGACGTATCTATATCATTTATGACGTACAGCAAATCCATCGCAATAACACGTTCATATTGTGTGACAGAGTAGACATGGCATTACAAATCGTGTCAACTTATCGGCTAATGAGCATAGAATATACGAATTTCACCTTTCCATAGCCAGTGCGCACTGATTCTCAAACATTTTGTGCAAACATATAAAAAAACTACATAATTACATATGCCGCTGAACATTAATTGACCTGCATTGTATTGTAATCACCCAGGCACAGTTATGATGCTGGCATGACTATTTTGGAACTAATTTGACTGGGTGCTGTAGCTGGCTATTACATAGTAGAGGGATAGAATTCGTACAACGCGTCGGACTAGTAAGAGCTAAACACGGGCCCAGTAGATCCATTTATCACTTACTGATTATGACGTCAGATTGATAGATGGATACTCTCGAAAGTTGAATTGGATCTGATTAATCATCGTATCATTATGGCATCGTGAGTGCTTTCAACATACAGAGATCTGTATCCATAAGAAACCAGACAACATGGGCATCTGCAGTCCAGATATACGAAAACATGCAGAGAATAATTGGTAATCTGCTTTATACAAAGAGAAATGTGAATACAATTTTCCATATATCACTACAGAGGCTATGCAAGCTATTTTTGTATGCTTTTGCTCCTAGCTCACAATACAGCGATATTTTTCATTCTAAGCGAATCTCTAAGTTCTGGTCAAAGGAGAGATAATTATCCTTGTATGCCGAATAGCAATATGAGATCAAACCAGTCAAAATAACACATCCGACAGCAGGCCAGAACTTAAGAGAAAGTTTTACTTTAGCGTACTGTTTTGATTTGAAGAAAAATGAGTAGCTTTTCTATGCACAAACCATGCTTGTGATTGAATGTTTCATCTCTATGTTTCTGCCAGACATACCTGTCATTACAAAGACAGGGATATATACAGCATCTCTTCTCAATCTTTATCATCAGACCTAATTCATTACACATCACGATTGTGACAAAAGGTGTTTTTATTCAAAGCCTGAATCCATATTGAAAATTTAAAAAAATATAATCAGGTGTCTGTATTCCCTCACATTGTTCAAGTTGCCAAGAATAGAGACCTCAATTGTTACTTCATAGTACTTCTGCTGCTGAAACACATAACCCTCACCGTGAGAATAACGATGTTAATGACAAGTGTCTTATAAAGGCATGTATACAGGGTTCCTTATCAGAATAACTTGTATAATACACGTGTAGGCATATGTTCAAAGCGGAAAATATCCTTGAACAATATCCTTGAACAATACTAGAATAAATCAAAGTTATGTTCATTGTAATAAATAAACAAAGATTGTGCACTATAATGTCGGATACAATATAATACAATACGTAACATACAATGCTATCCACTGTGCTTTGCTAAGAATCTCTCTCGCCTATATTATGTTTTGAGATTACGGTATGAACATACCTTAACCCCTCATGTGTCAACCGCGCCTAAAAACGCCCAAAAGGCGACCGTTATCTATTAAGCCTTTAAGTTGTCAAGAGTTTTCAAGCAAATCGAATTTTTGCTAAGTGAATGGCATTTGCTGGCCAGGAGAAGACCGTTTTTGTAATATTATAACTGGGATTTAGGAAAATCGTTTTTAAGTGGTGTTTATCTAAATTTGTGTTTAGTCAGTGTTCATTTGCAGAAGATTGTTTAAAAACAATTGTCACGGTAACTGAACCAGTCATTCCTGTGGTAAATTTTTTTTAATAGTCTTCTCTTAACCTGCAAATAGACAGTCCTCAAGGAGAAGTATTGCCCTGTTTTACCAATATAAACCACAAGTTGACACAAGTGTGGTTAACAAGCCACGCTGCATCATACATAGGTGTAGTACATTTGCCTCATAATATTATGTCTTAAATAGCTAATAGCTAAAGTGAAAAATCATTTTATACTGCCAAACATGTCGTCATTAAAGACGAAACATCTTAATGTCTAAGAGGACCATGGTTAGTGACACGTTTACGAATTATCTTGTAGGATTATTTAACACCGCGTAGGCTGAAAGAGAAAATATCTGAAAACGTATTAAACAGTCTTCTCTTGGTCTGCAAACAGATATTCACTGAGCAATTATTTTGCTTATATTCTTATATTAATTTCCCTTGGTATGCGAATAACTGTGCCTTTCCAATCTTTAACCATTCATGACGAAGCCGGCCAAATTCAGCCTCTGCTGCAATTTTTAGGGATGTATATTTGCAGGGCAAGGTGCTATTTTAAAACCCTTACCGCTGGAATGACTGGCTCGATAACCGAGCCAGTCATTTCAGTTAGTAAATCATTAAAAAATAGTCTTCTCTTTGCCTGCAAACAGACATTCAATAAGGAATTATCATTCGAATTGGTGATAAACTACTGCTTGAGATTTTATCTCCTAACAACAATCATTTTCATAAAACGTAGTTATCAAAGGCGGTACATCGTGAGGAAATATATAAATGATGCTATCGCTTTACACGCCTGCTCTTATTTTATTGGATCCGGTGCCATGAAGTAACTATTGGCGTGTTAATCATATGCGACTAAGGATGACAGAATATGTCTGATGCGTAGAAAGATGCAGCTTACAGCATACCGGAAAGAACAATGTTCGTTTTTATACCTTCATTTATTTCTGAGTGGTTGATGTACTAACATTGGAGATGCATGGTAAAGCCAGACTTCACAGGGTTTTTTACCTGTACTATGAATATCTACGATGCGTTAAGAGTTGTTAACCATGGACTAGTATTAGTATGCAATATAAATGTCATGTGGTGCATTGAATATATTATTTTTCATAAAATCCTTTGCTTGAATCTAGGATATACATTATACACAGATTCCCCCTCATCCCCTAATAATCACATCGCAAGTAGTGGCTCGGACATTACACATCACATACACTATACAGGTGACATAACAGGAATATGTTCAGAAAAGGTATATATAATACGTATTTGTCTCATATACTGCATATCAGTTGGGTGTTGATTTATATGTGAATTGTTGAGGAGATTGCTTTAAGTTTGTATTGCAGTATCTTTATCCATGAACTTTATTGTTTGCATTTTCATTGTTAACATCGTATGTGATACAGCACATAAACAACAGGATAACACATGGATGCACATACTATGCACGGTACCATTAATTGATTCCCAACTCGTTTGTAATACATGTATGTTCTATTAGCAGTAGCTGTAGTCGTATATGTTAGCATTGCACCTCTAATGATCGGATACACATACATCATTCTAAAAGCATCGTGATAATTATTGTTTTAGCTGTTTTAAACTGTTTGAAATATGTAATTTCATATAACATACTAATATCAGTAGAGTAGATTCTTGGCAAATTGGTTTCATGGAAGCAACAGCACCCAGTCAAATTAGTTTCAAAATATTCAACAGCATGTTTATTAAATAGTAAATACGTACTCTTCATACAATCCGACTATTACGCATTTAAGACGGACAGAATCGATTTATTCATGATGTAATGATTATTACGCGTCAGTCTGCACGTCACGTAGTTGATTATGACCTCATACGTGTGGTAGATCCGTGTCACATGACCAGGTGAGCTGATTCTGCTCGTCATTAATCTATTGATTGGTTGTTGGCAAGAATTCGTGTCAAAACACATTTACTGGTACATTGTTTTGGTTTATGGCCATGTTTTAATACAAGGGTTGTCGAAGCATAATCGCGCATGTGCCATTAACGTGACATATTATATATCCATGCGCGCATTTGCTAGTGAAGCTATTGATATTTACGCAGATACTGTTATTACAAGGTGTTGTAATCTAGCATATACAAATATCACATAAACTGCAGAACGGCCCTAAGCAATTAGATGTTATTTATAGAGCGAACCCATGCAGAGAATTACCGTGCTTCTGAATATCTGCGTAATAAATTGTCATTTGACACGCATTTTCATGATGGTATTGTTGTTGAATAAAGAGCATTGTGTGACATTTAATTTAATATCTATTTTAGAGGGCATCATCACACGAGAAGACAGCCTCCACTCGCTTATTAGACAGACGCAAGTGATGATCCTCGGACTCCGATCTGCGGCTGACTAAATGCCCACCTCCACAGACTAAGGCTACGCTCGGCAGCTAACTGCCCATGTGTCACGCCCTTCCAAAGAGTGGAGCATATAATACAAGACGTTCCTATCTTAGATGAGCTTCTTTAAATGAAATATTCTGGGACCTATTCACACAAACAGGCGACGTCATCATAGACAGTAATATTAAATTTTGATTGCAAAGCCAATACTATTTTAACACAGAAAAGCAAGAAGAGGAAGAAAATCTGTTTTGGGCAGCATAGCTGTCATGAATACATGACAACATCATATCTTGCTCGAGTTACCTTGTTGCGAAACAGATTGTGCTTAACGTATACCAGTCTTGTCAATATCCATATAAAAGACGCAATCTGTTTAAACGTGACATGGGTTTCCGACCTTGTGATGGTCGAGACAACAGGGAGCTCTCCAGGAGAGTATTGAGATCTGACAGGCCGATTGACGCCAATATCTGACTCAATGGGGGGAATCCAGGTTTAATTATTCCCCCCGCCCATCTCTAGCTAAACTCCACCCACACGTTATCCGTGTTGAGAACAATCGATCCTGGCACTCTTAAATCTCAATTTCCAGAAACTTATACCGGTAAGGGGTTGAATCTTTTGAAACTATTTTGACTGGTTGATGTTGCTGCCTATGTTTATTACATAGTAAAGGCATGCAATTCGATAAGTTGACGAACTATTATGAGTTTATGACGGACCTTATCACATCATTCATGACTTAATTGATTATGACGTCAATCTACGCATGGTGTCGTTGATTATGACGTCATATGATTGATCGATAAACTGAGTCCACCATAGTAATAAGGGGTGCTGATGTGTGAAACTTGGTTGCACTCTGACAGATAAGCGATAGGTATCAGATTTTACCAATGATATTATTAAATAGTTTGTATACCTTTCAGTTGCAACAGGAATTAAAGTTTATTTGATATTACTAATTGTGCTTAACTCTTTGAACCATGCCCAGAAGTACGGTGGGGCCAGATCATGTAGGCACTTGAACACCAACAAAGCCACCTTGTACCATCTACGTTGTCTTATAGGCAACCAGTGCAGCTCCAATAGGACAGGTGTGATATGATCGAATCTTTTGCCATTCAGTATGGTGATACCAATTTTAGATGAACATGCAATTAAACTAACCCATGCCATTGTGAATTCTCAATAAATCTTGGACATTCTATTATCAAATAAATTTCAAATGTACCGATTGTATATATGTATGATTACTCTGTTCTGCGACTGTAGTAGTAGAAGTATCCTACATCTACACTCAGTCCTTCTTCGCTTTTGTCCACTGTGTATTGTCCTCAGCCGAAATCCTTAGCTTCCTCAGGCCCATTTTGACCTGAGTGTACCAAGTCCTGCTTTCTTGAGGTCACCTCGTAGCACGCTTAGCAGATTTATGCAATGACGTCATCTCCTGACTTTGTATTTGTTGGCTCCGAGTAGGGCGAATTCCAATGCTCTCTGTGCTGGTGTCTTTTCTGGCATCCTAAGCACATGGCAAAACATGGACCATCTTTACTGGGCGACGTTTACAAGCAGCAGCGACGTATTACAGACCGTGTATAGTGCATCACTGGAAATTATGGTGTCTGGTCATCAGTGTCCAGTGGTGGCGCGTACGTATTTGCAGTACCGGGCATCGAGTTTGTCTAGATCTGCCTTTGGAGCTGCCCAGCTGTTACAGTTATACAGCATCAACGGTACGCAGGCTGCATTGTATAAACGTAGCCTTTTAATCAAGGACATCTTATATCTACGAATCCATAGCTTCCAGAAGGACAGGAAAGCTATGTTTCCCATGTGAAACCAACGATTTTGCATTTCCTCCATGGTTCGCCGCCACGAAGTGGATCGGCATTTTCTTTAGTGTTATGCTTTGTAGATAGGTATATGTGGATGAACTCTGTTTTGGATTCATTCATAAAGAGATTCTCAATTTTTAATTTGCTTGCAGCTATTAGGAGAAGTTTGTCAAGGGCTTTCTTTTCCTCGTCTATGAAGTCCACATCATAGGCATATTCCATCTGTAGCGGCATACCAAGTATTGACACTGAGGTGTTTTGGACTTCTGGCACTTTCCCGCATGGATTTCAATGCAGCAGCAAGGTAAGTGGTGAAAAGCACCGGAGATAGACCATCACCCTGTGGGGAATCGATTGATGTCTCAAACTCTACAGACTGACTTTACTCGTGCTCTCAGCTTGGTGTCTGCAAGCAATAGTCTTACTAGTCGTAGCTCATCCTCATCGCAACTATCCTGGAGTAGTACATCTTGGATATTTGGGCGTTTAATTGTGTCGAAGTCTTGTGAAATGTCAATGCCCATTTTTTTGGAAATCGCAGGGTTTGGACAGGACTACCGACACAAGCATGCATTGAGACTACTTTGACATCGATCTTGAAACTTGTCATTAGTTTCGGATACGTAAGTGACCGCGTTGCATTCACCGACCTGCCTATACATACGCGAAAACACACCACTACTATGTGTCGCATCCGCAACGCATATGGCCCTATTATGGAAAAAGCCAAGGAGAATCCAACATTATTAGATTCCTGCTATGCAGAACTGAGCTCCGCTATTACAATCCCAGCTAGATGGCAACTGTCCGTGTGTGAAACTGGATAACCTCTGAATTGCGGACAAAAGTTCATGGCTTGACTTATGCATGGCATCGTATGAAGAGGGGTCACGCAACAGCAATTAAGATGTATTGGTTGCATTCTTTAGTTCCAATGGCACATTTCCCACAAATACGGCCATTAAGCACACATGCCGTCACCGGACAACATGGACTGGACACAATGCTGATCGCAAAGCCCCAAAATGTTCCAAGGCTACTACACATGTCTTCAAGCAGATAGACATCATACTATGCAAGACGGAAGCAAACCCCTACGTCGGAATGCTCGTTACTCTGGACGCACAGATCTCAATTCTAACAACAGGTCAGTCATTACACGCCTTCAGATACCCAATCTATATGGCCTGCCATGTTAAAAAAAAGCCGCGTTCAGAGTAGGAGTTTGACATAGCGTTACAATTACGATATTTGACATGTTATCGATTTAATTTCATTGGCCTGTCACCCAAGCTCATCAGCGACACCGACACTCAAATCTCATGCAAATAAACATCCTACACGCTGCTTATTATGATTATGACGCCATATGACGTCAGATGAGCTATGGATAAACTTGGAAAGGACCATTGGCCTCATGCTGGAGAGAGGTTTGGGTCGTTTCTTGGTGGTTGACAGTGCGATGGGTGTTCGCTCTCCAATACCACCTGGGTATGTGTTGTTTAAATAACAGTGTTGGTTTGTGCGATGTCTCAGCAGATGATAACATACCTGAGGAGTGCATGGTTGATGATACGTGCCATCTCCTGCTCCGTACTTCTGTCAATTTAAGGAGTAGATTTCAGATTCAGAGTATGTATTTAATATTAGAAAATATGAAAAATAACACAAAAGAACGCAAACGTCATGTTAACATGACAGGCGCATTTACTATATACACACACATATATTTTAATATGTGGATACGATAAAAAAAACAACAACATGGGAAGTGAGATATATTTATACTGATTCATAAATTGTTATTTGATTTTTTCAGTATGGCTTGCAAATACATGTAGTACACACACTCGCTGTCATACAAAACGCCACTGACGCTACGCATTTTGTGTGCCCAATTTTAATCAATATGTCCATGATTACGTATGACCTCGACAAGGTACAAGAAAACACCATCAAACTCGCTTAACCTTTTCAGCTTTGGTTATTATAAGCCACTTTCGGCCTGCCATGTTAAAAAAAACGCGTTCAGAGTAGGAGTTTGACATAGCGTTACAATTACGATATTTGACATTTTATCGATTTAATTTCATTGGCCTGTCAGACACGAGGAAAATGTCAAGGTATCATTAGAACTGACTTATGAGCCTGATGCTAGCTTTGAGGAATCGATGCAATGGGTGTGTTGTGTGACGTATCATGGTGAAAGCCATTGTTGTATTAGTCATATCTTACAACACATCTCATAATAACACACATTACTGGACAAGCACTGGACCAACACTAATCCGCATTGGCCAGTTATTTGTCCATTTCCAGTTCTGAATTATCAAGGAACAATGCGACTATTAGAAGCAATTTTACAGAAGTAGCTGCCATCTGAGCAAGTTAAATCTTTCGGCAGCAACATCTCTGTGAGAAGAGTTCATACATTGATCTCAAATACACTTATGTTGCTCCTGAGAAACTATGTTTTAGATTAAGTCAAGCAAGCAAAACAACGTGTATCACATGCGTGAATCAGTCAATTGTCAATTAGCATTTCGCGCCAGCGCGAGTTCTATGTTAGATCTCTGGTATGAGCAGCGATCATAATAATGGCGGTAACCATTTCAATCATAACTTTTAAGTGCCGGCATTTCAAAACAATTTCAACAAACTTATACAATGTTCTGAAACAAATTTGAGTAGAAGCTGTTCCTAGCCGTTTTATGTTACTTATAACGATAGATTTCGGTCAAATAAAATCTGTAAATGGTAATTCTTGCAGGCTGCTGTATGCTATATTTAGGATTTAAAAGGCTAACATATACTAATGTGGGCCTATCAACAACTAAATCATCAAGTTATTGAAAATAGGGGATTCTATTCCCTGCACATGCTTTAAGATAGTTGGGTTTGCTCAACCTCCATAGTGATCCAAAAGCATATCTACTGGCATTAACATTGTTTACAAAGCACTTTTTCTTATCCGACAAGAATCTTCAATCTGTGTTGAACTGTAGAGAAGTGAGCCCAAAATGCATATATATTCCTCCTATGGACCTTTCCACTTTATCCAACAATCATATGCGGCCATAATCAAATACGTGACGTATAGGATGACTTCATAATTAATGACGATACGAATGGCGTAGATAGGATCGTCACGAACGCTTAAATAATGACGGACTAAGCGTTGTTGTACAAATTGTATGTCATTACTCATTCATAAATATGATGTTGAATATTTTGAAACTAATTTGACTCCCAGTCAAATTAGGTTCAAAATATTCAACAGATTATCTGTGTTGTTTTCTGGAAATTAATAGTTAAGGAGATCAGGGATCGATTGCTCCCAAACGGTATCCTATGTATGGTGTGCCAGACAATGGATATATGTTTGACACTTATTAAATAAATTGCATTGCATTTAATGTGTTACTTTGCACAAGAATTATTATATTAATAACGTGAGTTTGTATTTTATTGAACCGAGCACTACACAAATTTCAATTTTGTGAAAATGCGCTCCTGAACACGGATGTGTGCTATCGGTGCTCTTTTTAATCTGTAGCGTTCCCCAGTAGACAATTCGCTTTTCATATGTTCATCGTAAACACCCTGCTAGCACAGGTTGTTGGTCCTGTACTGGGAAAATACCGGGCCATATTGCGTTATCAGAGCAAATGCCAAATGAAATGCCATTACTTTTGGGAAGAAAAATACGATGAACTTTTAGCTGTTTGTTTTATGCGTACTACTGTATTTATATGTCAAGACTGTGTTTATTTGAGTGGTGTATTTGAATAACTATCTTAACTGCCACACTGATGTGTATTTGCTCCAGTATAAATTTGTTCTCAAGCAAACATTATGCATAATTTTGTTGTGGTTAGACGTTAGTTTCATATACAGCAGCTAATTGCGTTAGTTTCTAATACAAGTATAAACCTACACTTCTCGGAACCGCATTTGTGACAGGTAACATTATACAAGCTTCATTTCACATAAGAAGTGCATGCTTCATTGGCCATACCTCAGGATTGACTGCGTGTATCGATGAATTTAGTGTTCTCCTGGTTATCGAATGTATGGAGCTATCAAATATGCTTCATGGTAAGGTTCAAAACCTTTCCCGTTCGTTTTTAGGGATATAGATAATAAACAGTTACTAAATCGTATAATATACTATTTTATTAATAAACTCCATTTGAGAGTGTGATAATTTAAGCTTAAACGTGGCATATCCTGGTTTTCTTTTTCTTTTAGTTTCTTTGGGACACATATTTATGAAGAGTATCCTCTGTTGTACATTACCTTTTCTGGTGTTTTCTTGAAATACAGATTCAGCGTGTGCATGGATTAATCGATCCAAATACGGGAAAAGAGTGGGTGGAGCTTAGCTAAACTGGATTCATCCATTGCATCACATCTGGGTCTCAGTTATGATGTGATTAAACCTTCGAATTATCGATTACGTCAACCATTAACTAGTGACATAACATTGAGTGCCATCAGTTGATTTCCTTCCGCTGCAACATTTGAGTTAGGGCATGCATTATGTTAGCATATTTATGGAAAAATCGACTTAAAGTATTGACGTTTATTTGAATATTGCAATTTAAAAGTGTTGTATTATTACTTTATATGCCCACATTAGCACCATAATAAAATACAATTCTTTAAATTGTGTGCATGTAGAGGCTTCAAATGTGTACCTCGACGTTGAAATAAATCTTAATATATGATGTGTGTATTCCATATAAATTAATTAAACATTTTAGTAGTGATATTGACCTAAGACGTGAACATGTATCCTTTGACTATGGAATATTGGAATTCCGAGCTTCCAGATAATATTATACATGAGGTAATATTTATTGAAATAAGCACGATATATATCGACATATTGTCATAAAGATTGGCATTAAAAGTATTACTGTTGACATTTCACATATTCACGGATGCAATTCTATATTATTTATGTTCCAGTACTATATAGATGGATTCATTTCTAGCTATCCCCCGCCCCATTCATAGCTACGCTCCACCCATGCGTTGCCAGTATTAGATTTGATTTGGGGTCACCATAATCTACATTTCAGCGTAAGTATACAGGCAAGTTGTTGAATAGTTTGAATCTAATTAGACTGGGAGATGTTGCTGACTATGCAAGAGAATGTTTATTAAATTGTATCTTAATCAAATACAATTCATACAACTACGTGGTGGACAATTGCCACATTGATTGTGACGTCAACTAACAAGTGACTTATTTGGTCATGACGTCAGATACTTAAGTGACAGATCTTGGGTATTTTCTGGGTAACCTTTGATAGAAAAGATATCATCTCTGAGAGTTGTAGCATGTGTTAAACAATAATGCACCTGAGATTCAATTCTACTAATTATTGGATCGGCCATGCCACGCAATTGCACTGTATCGCCTAAAACAGTACTTTAATTGTTTTTGCTGCTGTGTCTAATCGAATTAAAAATTAAAATAAACGTTGGATTAAACACACACCATCGAAAAAGAAATTATGTTATTATGTTCTCCTTGGATTATGTACCGAACTTTAGATGTAGTTAGATTTGCTCAACACACGTCATTCCTCAGAGCACTAATGGTATATAAATTGCTTCGGGCAACTGATTGTGCTCTATACAAATTGAATGCAAATCGAAAATAATAATAATAGAAAGCAATTACGTGCCAGATCTCCAGGTATTATTATAATATTACTATTGACAAGTATATATTGAACCAATTCTTACATAATGATAATAATGTAGATCCGACATTCTTCCTCTGATAAACATTACCCAAGAGCATGTACATGCCACGTGCCATGCATAATACTATATTCAACGTTCGCCATGCACACATATACTGCGACACAATCCAATAGAAGGATGCAATCTGTCACTCAATAATATGGTATTATAATCAATAAAGAAATCCAGTTTCAGCTATACCACGCCCATCTCTAAGATTCACCTACGTCTTGCCCGTGTTAGGGTCGATCGGTTCCTACACTCTCTGAATCTCAATTTCCAGAATGCTATGCAGGTAAACTATTGAACATTTGGAAAGTAATTTGACTGGGTGCTGTTGCTGCCTATGTTTATGAAATAGCAACGGCATACAATTGGTACAACTTAACGGACTATTAAGCATCTAAAACGGACTAAATATAACTATGTCTGACTTAATTGATTATGGTGTCACCCTACACGTCCCGCATGTGATTATGATGTCATATAACTGACTGAGAAACGGGATTCATGAATTACGACACTTGTTAACTGACATCACAATCGAGATGATGCCTATCCGTCACAAAAATCGAAAAGAATTGAAGGTCATGGATGGATTTACATTTACAATTCAATGAACATTTTGTTGAATAGTTTATCATTATGATTACCTTGAAATTTAGATTCTGCGTATTCAGGTTTAAAAAATTAAAATCTATTCCAACTGGCATAGCTAGAATTGAATCCATCTTTCTAGTACTGGAACATACACAATATGTATTTACATACGTGAACATGTGCCATGCCAAGAGTAACATTCTTAATGTCCATCTTTATGACAACCTGCCAATATATATATATATATATATATATATATATATATATATATATATATATATATATATATATATATATATATATATAGTGCTTATTTCAACAAATATCACCTCGTGTATTGTATGGAACTTTCCAGTTTATCGATCCATCATATCACGTCATAATCAACTACGTGTCGTATAGAGTGAAGTGTTGATCAATGACGTCATGAATGACGTATATGTGTTCGTCAGGAACGCATAATTGGTGAGGGGGCTAAGCGTTTTTGTACGAATTGTATGTCTTTACTATTTAATAACGGTGCTGTTGAACATTTTGAAACTAATTTGACTGGGCAATGGTGCTGCCATGGGCAGCAACAGCACCCAGTCAAATTAGTTTCAAAATATTCAACAGCTTACCTGTGTAATTTTCTGGAAATTGATTTAGTCACGGAGTTCAAGGATCGCTCGATCCCACACGAGCGTGATGTGAGTGGAGCTTAGCTAACGATTAGCTGGGCATAGCTAAAACTGGAATGTTCATTTCCTTGAAATTTCGATTCTCGGTTTTCAGGTTTCTAAAATTCACATTAATTCCATCTCATCTAAAAAGGTTGGCGAAGCCTAGCTATAAATCGTGCATAGATAGATATGGGGCATCTATGTTCCGTACGTTAAAATGGTTGCCATTTGTGACAGAATATTGTAAAATTTAATTTTTCTACTTGTTTCTGCTTATTTTTTGCAGAGATTATCGCGGATATTTGTTGATTATCATTTGATTTATATTTAGCCATTTCAGAGTTTGATTTACGACAGAAAATTATATACTATAATCTGAACCAGCAATACTTGTTAATTTATTGTTAAATATATATTAATTACACACATATATGTATACACGTGTACATGGTAATATATGTACTATCAATACGGCTACACATGGCCTTCTATCTTTGGTAATTTATCGAAAAAAGATTTAACGAGTGTAGCGATGGAAAATAACATGTTTTACAAAGTGAAATTACGGCCGTGTACAATCTTACATCAAGAGTTCCTCCTAAATTATACTAACCATAGCAGCAACTGGATCTTAACAGCTATCAAGAAACGGAACTATTTCAAGCAGCAAGGGAAGACGTACAATTATTATTGTCATGTATGCTGATAGATAGACAGGTTGTAAGAGACAGAAGGGCAGAGAGATCTACACGTGTGTGCGCGCACGCACGCGCGCGCAAGAGACAATTTCGAACAATCTTTTACAATTATTGTCGAGAATTAGCAAGGCCAGAGGAAAGAGGTGTCATTCGTCTTAGCATGTTCCTATAGACCGATATCTACGAGTGTGTTTCCAGGATTCGTTTAGCCGCAGCTTCTGTGTCCTCACCATTAGGTCAGTTGAGGGCAGCAATTATCCTCTCAGAGCTCCATAATCAAAAGATATGTTCCGCCTTTTTCTCAACTGCTGCAGACTGTAATTGAGCCACTGTTGATATTTTGTTTCTTTTAAATCGCCATCGACAAGTATTGTATGCATTGAGTCCACTGCATTCTACACGAGGTATACTTGTGATGCCAAATCTCCTGTCCTCAAAGTGAAATATCAATCAGAAAGTCACGCCAGCGTTATCTTTCTCTATCATTATTAGCATCATCATCATCGGGAAAGCTCTTGGACAGTTCTGTACCATTCAGAAATTCACAATCCATGGACAAGATCACGTGATCAAATAGTTATTTACTAGAGGAATCCAGTTTTAGCTATTCCCCAACCATCTCTAGGTAAGCTCCACCCTCACTTCGCCCGTGTTACAATCGATCAGTTTCTGAATTCCCTAACTCAATTTCCAGAAAGCTATGCTGGTAAGCTGTTGAATCTTTCGAAACTAATTGCCTGGTTTCTGTCGCCCAGTCAAATTTGTTTCAATATGTTCAACAACAGTAAAGATATACAATTCGTACAACAATTCTTAGCCGGTCGTCAATTACGCGTTTCTGATGAACTTAAGCTACACGATTCATGGTATAATTGATCATGACGTCATCCAACACGTCTTGTGGTTGATTATGACGTGATATGATTAGCGGATAAACCGCCCTTCACAGCTTTATATTAGAGACCTCTCACAACACAAACGCGTTTTCTACTGAACACAGGGATCGGATCTAATCCTCAAGTAGCTGACGCCATAATCAAATAGATCCCATGTTAGAGGAGGTACCAATGAAAATGGTGTAGATCCGTCGTGAAAAGCGAAAGGTCCGTCACAAAAATGTATGAATTTAGTTTTGGAAGTATTTAGAATGTAGTTTCATTATGTTGAATAATATGAAACTAATTGGACTGAGGGCCGTAGCTGCTATTGGCAGGAACAACCGTCAGTCAAATCAGTTTCAAAATATACAGCATCGCACTTGTATGTTTGCCTAGGAATTTCGATTTTTGCATTTCAGGTTTCAATGTTTGAACTTGATTCAAACAGCCGTAAACAGTGGTTCAAGCTTAGCAAGCAAAGGGTGCGAAATACCCAGAAATGTACCCCCACCCCCCACCTATAGCGCCGTGTATCTGGCGAAATATTAACCCTTCAATGACCAAATTTGAGAGGAAAATAAACAAATTGCTTTTTGGATGTCAATTTGCAGGCCAAGAGAAGGCAATTTTTCTTTATTTTACCGCTGAGTAACCGGTAAACGAGCCAGTGGTAAATTTTCAAGAAATAGTGTTCTCTTGACCTGTAAATGAACATTCCTCAAGATCACTACAGAGGCCGGTTTTGGCCGTCTTCGTCACGAAACGGTTAAATAGATACTGATCAGGCGCTATTTCCCACGGTAACTGACTTGTAGTAAGCGAATAATAGAAACGATTAACCTGGGCTTTCACGAAGATTATGTAACACAAAATCGCGCGCCAAATCAGATAGCGTGTGAAAAACATGTCACCAAGAGAGCAGACAGACGACGTGGGAAATAAGATTGCTTTCACTAATGACTGTCGTTAGATGTTCAGAGATTATTATGAATTACGAATCTTCACTACCTGTGTATAATACTAACGCCGTAATTGTAAATGCTCCAAAAATCTCCAGAGATTTACAGGTTGGATGATAGAAACCGCCCAAATCGCCAAATTATACTACATCATGACAGCAATGAAATAAGTTATATAATACTGGTTTTTGTTTGTATATATATATATAGAGCCTGCGACGAATCGCAAGCGCCCAATAAATAGCGATGTATTCGCATCTTTTTGGATATTGAGTGGTCGTGCACTATGTATACGAATTGTTGTTAAGATGCTAGTATTGACCCATGAGATGGTATCTTACAGACATAGTTACGTGCATAACATTTCTCCCTTGGATACATATTTTAGCTGTAGCCTCTTTAACAATCAGCCCAACCTTGTGCTTGACTTTCAGAATAGTACAATCTCTCGATAAGCATCTGTTCCAGTACATTCGCGATGATGATGATGATGATGATGATGATAATGATGATGATAATGATGATGATGATGAAATGGTCAACAATACCATTCACGGTTATAAGTACTTCATCGTTGATGATTCATTTAACTTCATAGATTTAACAGCAACTAATTTAAATCATAGCTTGCTCGCCTTGTGCTGTGAGAGAACATATTGTGTTCGTTCACGGTAGGTGATTCTTGTCGATATCGATTTAAAAGAAGCAATTTTTCTAAGATTGGTATGAATATCAGACTCTGTGATGGGTGAGAAGAGGGGTGGAGCGGAATTGCCTTTAGATTGTGGATTTCTGAGGGGATGATTGTCGCCAGCACCTGGCTCAATGCTAATAAGATCGAAGTGCCTACAATACGAAGCGTGTAGCCACATTCGCTGGTATCAGTTTATCAGACGACGTTGCTGCGAACCTCATTCCTAAAGCAAGGTAAAACTGTTCTCTATATAGTCCGTAGATGAATGATAGATCGCATAAGCAGATTATCTAGGCAGATACTTATTATTCATTCATGTATCCGTGCAAATTATATTTCAAAAAGAAATTCGCACCTTAGCACGTTCTAGACACCAAAGGGAGCGTAAGAGACACAATTACTGGCCTTCTTTTACCTGCATCGACAGGTATGTGCATTAAAAAACTATGCCGAGGACATACCGAAATAATATACTTTATTATTGTAATATAATCATGTCTTATTTGGAGCTATATAAATAGTAGTAGTAGTAGACAGGTGCGAGTATTGGTGCCAGTAAGCCGCAAACAATACACTGATTAGATCTGATTCAGTTATCGTAAGCAATGCGTGTTACTAGTTATTGATGCTATTTAGCCAGTTAACTATTTAACACTCAAGCTGTCAAAACAGATTCCGCCGTGGTATTGAGTAATGTTCATTTGCAGACCAAGAGAACGTTATTCTTTTTTTAAAACTTACGTTGAAATCAAGCCAGTCATGTAAGTATACATTTTCAAAAAATAAAGTTCTCTTGGTCTGCAAATAGGGACAGTTCCTATGTAAAAACTACAGCTTTCTTGGATGAATTTGACCATTACCGTGCTATGGTCAAGCTGACCAAGACCGATAACTGCGGGTCTCCATGTGCAGCGAGAGAGAAGACAACTCTCTGAAAATTCACCACTGGAATCGCTGCATCGAGATCTAGTTATTCAAGAGGAGATTCGTTTAAAAAATTATCCTCTCCGTGTTTTCAAATGTCCATTCACTAAGCAACACTCGTAGTAGCGCATATGGTTTACAATTCTGATCATTAGGTGATTATATGCGATGATATGAGTGTTTGTGTTGGATATTTAACATCAGTTCATGCCACAGGTAAGCATTATAAGAAGAATGATAGTTTATTCTCCTCTGGTCCAATGTATCGACATAATTATACTTTATCATCTGCCTTATCCGTATTACCATCATGCCAATCCATATTTTGTGTATTGTGGTTGCATAGAGCAGATCTAAGACATTGATCACTAATTTTGGTCAAGATAAAAAATAATAAAATATGAAAAATGTGCTTATTGAATGTCCATTTTCAAGCCAAATGAACTGCTATTTTAATGAATTTACCAGAGGAGTGTTTGGCTCGGTTATCAGCCAGGCATTCCCTTGTTAATTTTCAAAAATAGTCTGTTTGGGGGCAGGCGAATGGACATTCCTCAATGCCATTACGGAAACATGTTTGGCTCGGTTTCACGATGAAAGGGTTGAGCATTTTATGATACTTTAAAACGAGACTAACTGCTTCATCTACAGGCTGCTATTAAATATTCTAACTCCATTCCACAGAAACCGCATACGATGATGAATGTCTTTCTCATTGAAATCTGACTGTACACAAGTAATTTTGAGTATCGTCTTTGCTTAAGATTTAACCCAAATATAAAGGTATGTGAAAAGCAATGCGTGCAACCTGTTAATATATCACCATTTGTCCAAACCATATGATAGCACTTTAGACGATACACTGATAACGATACCCTAATACTGTTACTGTTACTGGGCCGATGCTGGGCCAATACCGTGCCGATACTTTCAGAGTGTGTTTATGAATACATATACAGTCAGATGTATGCACGTATTTGATAATGACGTCAGATAATTGAGTGGCAGATCGGATAAGGCTCTATTCGTGTAATATCCCCTATTATGTCCAGTTAGTGTAGAATAAACTGATAAGTTTATGTTCTAGGGATATACGTCATAAGTAATGCATTACGTCAGCCAGTGTTACATCTGTCACTCACGTATCTGAGTCCTGATGAAAACCATCACCTGCTAAAGCGAGCGTCACAATCTAAATGCCGTATTTCCCTGGCGAAAGTAGAAAAGTCAGTCACGAATATCTATGAATTGTATATTTCCTTTCTGGTGAACTCACAACTGAAAACAAATGTTCTTTTGAATACTTTGAAACTAATTTGTCTATCAAATTAATCTCAAAATATTCACCAGCTTGCCTTAAAATTTCGATTCTGGGATTTACCGTTTCAAAGTTTCAAATCGATTCCAGTACGGGTACAAAGTCTGCTCTGGGCAGCTAGATGCCCATATTTGTGCAGCATCGACATGTGGGAAATATGATCGAGGAATAGTAAATGGCGATAGCGTGTGATGCCATGTAATTGCCAATACATTACATTCTTTATTATGTAATAATGAGTTCGTTGAATATTGTGAAAGTAATTTGACTGGGAGTTCTTGCTGCCTATGGCAGCAATAACTTCCAGTCAAATTACTTTCAGAAATATTTAACTACTTACCTGTATGAATCTTTTATACCACATTGCCAAACTATATTGTCTGATTGGTTTGTTTGGCGTATAGATTTGGTTCCTGTTAAACAGGTCCCATTCACGCCACGTCCCAAAACGGTAATAATTTCTTTGCTGTGCTGATTTTTTGTGTTTTCGCGACACCAACGGACCTACATCCAAGAGTCGGAAAATGGAAGGGATTGGGGTTGACTGCGTCATGTGAAATGGAGAAAGGACGGTTGGTGTTGTATATCCAGGCCTAATCTAACTTAAATTACTGATCATCGATTCACCACATTGTTCAGTTAAGCCAACTCTGTACTACCCTGATCACTTAGCTCTTTCGACCTCTGGATCATCACAAAGAGATGCGTCACTCAGTGCATCCGTGCCACAGTGCCATTAATTCTAAAGCTTCCTCAGTCATAGAACTAACCATCTATTCTTTTGACATACCGTTGCCGAGTATTTGAACGTTGACATTGTAATTTTACCAGCTGTGGTTGCTTATTAGTAGATAGAAGAAGAATAGAATATATTAAATGGTAGTTTCGTAGATGACGGCAGGGCGATGGGCTGTTTGTTATGTAGGGTTAGTCGGTACATGTAAAAGATCCACTCTGAACATGTTCTTGGTGCAACATATTTATTTTATTCACGTATGTACAGTTTTAAGAGCTCCTGTCTCAACTTAATCCTATGACTACATTATGGCGCAGCCGATCAGAAAGGGCTATGGCATTGTGATGAGGAATGTTCGCTTGAAGGGCAAGAAAATATTAGGTTCTTTATAAAAGTCTTACCAATATCATCCATATCCTGTCACATTCCCTTATCTGTATTACAATTATCTGCTTTGTAATATCGCATATATGTTGAACAGTGATCGCAACCATTTTGTCTACTCAAGCGATAATGTGTGATGTCATGTGGGTGCCAATGTATTATATTCTTTATTACATAATAATCATCTTGTTGAATAGTTTTAAACTAAATTGAAGTGTTAGCTGCCTTTTGCAGGCTTGCGGCATCGACTTCCTGACAAATTAGTTTGAAAATATTCAACAGCTTTCCTGTATGATTGCTTTTATACCACATTACCAAACCATAGTCGTGCACCCTATGACTGATCCCGTTTATCGAGGCGGACACTCTAAGTATTTTCTGATTGGTTGAAAAGTAAATCATGACAATAAGCATAGGCTACAGAAATGTAGCGACATTTTGCTACTAAAGCCTGAATATCTTTCGTTGTTGGCACGAGAAAATTCTAAAATGGTAATGATTGAGTATGGGTGAAAAATGCTATTACCTGAATGATTAGTATAGGATCAGGTTAGTTGTCCTTTAACGATTTGTGGGATAACAACGCGTGGTGGGTTTTTTGTAGCTTCCAGTGGTACATTTACAGAAATAGTAAACACAAAATGATATTGAAATAATTTAATCATTAATTATTGATTATATCATTTATATTATATCATTTAATCATTGGCCGGCTTCACAACGAAGCCGGCCAAGACCGGAGTCTTGAGGAATGTCCATTTGCAGGCAAAGAGAAGACTATTTTATAACCGGGCCAGTCAATCCAGTGGTAAATTTTCCGAAATTGTCTTCTCTTGGCCTGCAAATGGACATTCAATAGGTAAATATTTGAATTTATTTTTTTTAGGGTTATTTGAATTAAGTAATATTTCGATAGCTTTGAGGTGTGACAAAATATAGCAGTTAATCCACGATATCCATGTAAACTCAACATTGTATGTGTTCAGTTTACCATTGCCATAATTAACTCTTTCATGCTGGAGACTACCTCTACAGTCCTCTTGATGAATGTCTAATTGCAGGGCAAGAGAAGAACAATTTATGAAAGTTTACCACGTGAATGACTGGCTCGATAACGGAGCCAGTCATTCCAATCGTATATTTTCAAAAAGAGTCTTCTATTAGCGTGCAAATGGTCATTGAATAAGCACATATTTATAAAAGATGTTGGCAAATTTAGCCATTAATCAGTTAATGCATGGTGGTATCGTATAACTCGCTTTGTGTCTGCCACTAAATGCGACCAGGACGTCAACTTTTACCAGGCTAATAGATTATGTAGCCACATCTGACGGTATAATCGATTGTATTTCAAACTGTTGTTGAACATGAAGCTAATGTCAAGATCCTTGAAATTGACTGAAAGAAAACTGCGTCCGTGTACAAATGCTATTTGGAAAGCACTCTGAATGAGAAACGACTGGCGTGTCTATTTATAACTATATCCTTTCCTAGCTAACCTCGGCATTCGCTTATACCCATGTTTAAACAGATCGGAAACTTTGAAATTTGAATTCCCACACCTATAAGTAAGCTAATGCATATTCTGAAATTAATTTTATTTGGAACTGTTGCTGCCTGTTGATAAAAATTCTCAATAACCTAGCCAGTCATTCGAGTGATACATTTTCAAAAACTATCCTCTCTCAAGTTACAAATGGGCATTTAATAAGCACATGTTTTAGTTTTCTTGACCAAATTAGGTCATTTAAGCGTTACTCGAGCGGTGGTTTACACAATAGAAACATGATTTTGTACATAATATTAGCCGTCTTATTATAGATGACAGCGAAATGAATACATTGAAAACGCAGATAGCGCAGAGTTGAAGCTACGGAATAGAACATGCTAGTATAAAAATAGATGGTGGATTTAGGAGGCTAGTTTTCTTCCATTCTTCTGAATGTGAGGTTTTCCTTGGTGAACGTGCGTTGTGGGCTATGGCCTCAGGATTCCAGGTCTGGAAATTATTTAAATTGTCCAATATCAATGTACACTGGCAGAGAAGTCAGAAGTGTGAATACCTGACTATTTATTTCTCATTTCCATAATGCAATTCTTTGGACCTGATATTTGTTGGTTTGGAGTAGAGTTGGCAGTGGAGAGGATAATGATCTGTTGTTCCATGTTGATAGTTACTGGGGGAGACGGTGGAGGCGGGGACATTCTTACTAATTTTTACCCCATACTGTCACTGACACATCACTGGCATCTAAATTATATTAAGAGACATCATTTATCAACTGCATGACGACACAATAGAGTAGTGGTGTTCCGATTAATCGATTTGATCGATGATTGATTGGTTTGCATGTTCAACCAACCGATTGATCATGATTTCAGAAATCAATTTTGGTTGTTTATAAATAGACGTTATTAATATCTTTTGGCTGGTCGAGCTAAAAAATGGATATTTTTGGGGAAAATAATTTAAATTTAATTGTTACAACTATATGGTATTACTCCTTAGTCTAAGACATTAATTCTTTCAGCACTGAAATAGTATGTTAATTTCAAAGCAACCATACCAATAACATGTTGAATATTGTTTTACTTATTTGACTGGATGCTGTTGGCTGCTTATGGCAGCAACAGCTTTCAGTCAGTTAAGTTTCAAAATATTCAACAAATTATTTCTTAAATTATTAAGAATCAGTCATACATGCGATTGGTTTGAAATGGGTTATTATCCTTGAACATGCTATAATTACTGCATCCAAAATGGGTAAAAAATGAGAACCTGTTATGATCAATTATTAATTGATCATCGGTTAGTTTATAAAACCAATCATCGAACACAAAAATAGTACCAATTCCCAACACTACAATAGAGGTATCCGATCTGACACTTATACATCTGACGTCATAATGACATGCACCACTGCTGGGGCGACATCATAATCAAAATGGCGTAGCCCTGTCAAGAATGTCGAAAAGTGTGTCACGAGAACCGATGAATTGTATATCTTTGGTGAATTAATACATTTTCCATTTAATCTATTGCAAATAATTTGACTATGGCTGTTTCAAAAGTAAAATTAGTTTGTAGACATTCAAAAGCTTGGCTTGAAATTTAAATTCTGGGAATTCAGATTTCAATGTTTCAAATCGATTATAATGTTTATAATAAAATACGAATATTTTGGGAGCAAATATGCATTTAATTCGCAACATTTCCTCTGATATTATGTCGGTTTTTTTAGAATGTGCATCTAAGAATAGTGTATGTGTTTTATGATAATTTCAATGTATTTAGATACATGTGTTGATTATCAGCAATGGACGTTATCTGACAGACAATACATGACATCGATCACTAAGATGGATTAAATAAACCAATAATGTGATATACAATTGAAACTATCTGCCTTTGGGGATTATGTGCACGTCTTAGAATATGATAAGCGGCCATTTTTTTATAAAACTACTGCCAAAAATAAATTAGGCTGGATTATTCATTCAGTGTTTCTTGATCAGCGCACGTTTACAATCCCATTACTTGCCATTTTGTGTGCTGGTAAGGCAATACATTTTCCACTGATTCATCCTATTCAATATAATTCCTGAACTGGTGTTGGTAGAACTGTATGGAGGAATATTGCGAACACAACGGAGGACTCTAGTTTCTCAGTTAATCATATGACGTCATAGTGAACTTCTTGACGTATAGTATGGCGTCATAATCATTTATGTCATGAAGGGCATAGATGAGTTCGTCACGACCTCTTAATTGATGACGGACTAAGGGTTGTTGTCCGAATTGTATGTCTTTACTATTTAATAAAGACGCTGTTGAATATTTTGAAAATAATTTGACTGGGAGCTGTTGCTGCCATAGGCAGTAACAGCACTGAATCAACTTACTTTACAGCTTACCTGTAGAGTCTTCCGGAAATTGATAGTTAGAGAGTTCAGTGAGTTATCGATACCAGCGCATCGAAGTGTGTTTGTAGAGCTTAGATACAGATGGGCGGGACATATCTAAAACTGGATTCCTCCATTGTCTCTCATGTACAAATACGTTCCTAAATTGAACGCAGTTTATGTCAATAAATTATGTAACACTGCAATGTAATCCTATTCTTAGCTATGCCAATGTACCCCGCCGATCTCACATTCTAGACAAGCCAATACAACAGGAAATTACAGACAGGGATACATTTCCCTCTTGACATAAAACAGATTAAGTCGTATGTAGGAGAGAATGCGGGTTGATGATTGTAAAACGAGAACATGCATGGAGATAAAAGTGTTTCGTCCAGGAGTGATACGGCATAGTATTCTTTGTACCTGTATCTCCCTGCATCAATATGTGTGTACAATGTAAAGTATGCAGAGAATATAGTAAAAATACTAATATAAATCACATTATGGATTTAACAGAAATATTGTTGTAAAATTATCACGACAGTGACATCTTTACCTAGAGCTATTTACAGAGCAACCATAGAATGTGTAATTCCTGATATCATGAACCGATAAACACGCGTTGATTAGATCTGATTAGGTAGTTGACATAATCCTTGCTAATTTTTTTTATGTTATCTTATTATCATTCTATCCATGTTCCCAATGCATATATATATGACATAGCAATAGTACATGTGAATATCGTAAATACAAAAACCAATTATCATCCTTTATGTATTCACATAAGCATAGTTTAAGCCATGATACATTCACTCCAGAATGCTTGAAAATAAACATGCTAAAAATGTATCAGGTTAAAGGTATAAACTGTGTACCTCCATGTCATGAAATAGAATACATGTATGTATGATTACTCTATTCTGCGGCTGTAGTCATAGAAACATCCTACAGCGGCAATCAGTCCTTCTTCGCTTTGCTCACTGTGTATTGTCCTCATCCGAAATCCTTAGCTTCCTCCGGTCCATTCTTGACTTGAGTGTACCTATTCCTGCTTTCTTGAGGTCACCTCGTAACACGCTTAGCAGATTTATTTTTACGAATTAGCATCAAATTTAGCCATTTCAGAATATGTTTTAGAAAGAATATGATACCATAATCTGAACCAGCGATATATATACATATACATATATATATATATATATATATATATATATATATATATATATATATATATATATATATATATATAAATATATATATATATATATATATATATATATATATATATATATATATATATATATATATATATATATAGATATATATATATATATATATATATATATATATATATATATATATATATATATATATATATATATATATATATATATATAGATATATAGATTACAAACATATATATATATATATATATATATATATATATATATATATATATATATATATATATATATATATATATATTTATATATATATACATTTTGTGAAATCTGAAAAGGATTTGATGAGAGCAGAATTGGAAATATTATATTTTATAAATATTATGGGCGTGTATAATCTTACATCAAGAGATCTTCCTAAATTATACAAAGCATAGCAGTAACGGAATCTTAATCGCTATCAAGAAACGGAACTATTTCACGCTGCAAGGACTGACGTACGATTATTATGCTGATAGAGAGATACACTGAAAGAGACAGAAAGGCAGAAAGATCTGCATGTGTGTGCGCGCACGCACTTAGTGCAAGAAACAATTTCGACCAATCTTTTATAATTATAGCCGAGAATTAGCAAGGCCAGAGGAAAGGGTTGTCATTCGTCTCAGCATGTTCTTATAGACCAATATCTACGAGTGTGTTCCCAGGATTCACTTAGCCGCAGCTTCTGTTTTCTCACCATTAAGTCAGTTGATGGCAGCAATTATCCTCTCAGAGCTCCATAACCATAAGACATGTTCCGCCTTTTTCTCAACTGCTGCAGACTGTAATTGTGCCACTGTTGAAATTGTGTTTCTTTTAAATCACCATCGACAAGAATTGTATACATTGAGTCCAATGCGTTCTGCTGAAGTCCCAGCAACGCAAATCGAACACGCCTTATGCTTGTGATGTTCATTCTTGTGTGCTCAATTGGAAATATCAATCAGTAAGTCACACCAGGGTTATCTTTCTTCAAAGTCGCGACATGGTTATCTTTCTATATCATTATTATCATTATCGGGAAAGTGCTTGGTCAGATGCTGGTCTAGGGTCTGTACCATTCAGAAATTCACAATCCATGGACACAGATCACGTGATCAAATATTCAAATACAGATTTAGCTATGCCACGCCCATCTCTAGCTAAGCTCCACCTTCATTGATCGATCACTGAACTCACTGATTAGCAATTTCAAGAAAACTATACAGGTATATATATATATATATATATATATATATATATATATATATATATACATACTGTTGAATATTTTGAAACTAATTAGACTGCAACAGCGCTCACTCAGATTTGTTTAAAATATTCAACAGCATGGTTATTCAATATTAAAGACATAAAATTCGGACACCAATGCTTAGTCTGTCATCAAATTATGCGTTCGTGACGAACATAGCTACACCATCCATGAAGTAATTGATTATGACGTCATCCAACACGTCACGTTGTTGACTATGACGGGATATGATTGACGGATAAACTGAAATCCGCCCCTTACAGGTGTCAGGTGCTATTTTCCACGGGAACTGGCTTGTAGTAAGCGAATAATAGAAAAAAATTAACATGTGCTTTCTTGTAGATTATGTAAGAATAATGGTACGCCAAATCAGATAACCTGCGCCAATCTGTAGTGGAGAGAGCCTATGGCGTGATAAAAAGATTGTCTTCACCGATGGCTGTCGTAAGATGTTCAGAGATGCTCGATCAGTACGAATCTTCACTACCCGCATATAATATTAACGTCGTAATCGTAAACGATCCAAACATTTCCAGTGATTTCCAGGTCGGGAGGACAGAAACCGCCAAATTATAGTCAATCATGACAGGAATGAAATAAGTTACTATATAATAATGGCGTGTGTTTATATAAAGTGAGCACCATAACATACACGGTTATTAGTATCTAATCATTGATGTTTCCTGTGGCTATATAGATTTAACAGCAACTAATTGAAATCACAGACTGCTCGCCTTGTGCTGTGAGAGAGCATATTGTGTTCACTGCAGGTGATTCGTGTCGATATCGATCTAGAAGAAGCACATTTTCTCAAAGTGACATGAAAATCAGAGCCTGTGATGCGTCAGAAGAGGGGGGGGTTGCTCTTAGATTATCGATTTCTGAGTGGATGTTTGTCGACATCACCTGTCTCAATGCTAATAAGATCGAAGCGGCTACAGTATGATGCTTGGAGACACATTCGCTGATATCAGTTTATAAGACGTTGCTACGAACCTCGCCATTGGAATTTAGTAAAGCACGGTGAAAGTGTTCTCAGTATAGGTCGGTAGATGAATGATAGTGCGCATAAGCAGAGGATCTGGGCAGATTTCCTATTATTCATTCATTTATTTGTGCAAATACGTTTTTCAAAGAGAAAATTCGCACCTTAGCACGTTATAGATAACCAAAAGGAGCGTAAGAGACACGATTACTGACCTTCTTTCACCTGTATCGACAGGTATGTGCATTACAAACTATGCCGAGGACATACTGAAAATAGTAACATAAAAGATTATTATTGATTTAACATATATTTATTATTTTAATATAATCACGACTGCGGCGTCCTTATTTTGAGATATAAATAGTAGTAGTAGACCGGTGCGAGTATTGATGTATTAAAGCGGCAAACAAAGCTGTAATTATATCTGATTCACTTATCTTAATCAATGCTTGTTACTAGCACCGTTATTGAAACTATTTAACCAGTTAACTATGTAATCAACCTGCCAAAAACAGATTCTGCCGTGGTATTCGGTAATGGCCATTTGTAGACCAAGATAAGTATCTTATTTTTTAGAAAACTTACCACTGAAATAAAGCCAGTCATTCGAGTGTACATTTTTAAGAATAAACCTGTCTTGGTCTGCAAATGAGGACAGTTCCTATGTGAGAATTTAAATTTTCCTGGATGAATTTGAGCATTATAGCGCTAGGTTCGAGTTGACCAAAACTGACATCTGCGGGTCTCCATTTGCAGACAGAGAGAAGACAACTCTCTGAAAGTTCACCACTGAAATCACTGCATTGCTTCGAGATCCAGTTATTCAACAGGGGATTTCTTTCAAAGATAATACGCTCCTTGTCTTCAAATAGACAGTCACTAAGGAAAACTCGTGAAAGCGCATATGCTTTACAATTTTGATCATCACAGGATTAAATGCGAAGTTATGAGAGCTTGCGTTGAATATTTAACAACAGTTCATGGCCACAGGTAAGCATTATAAGAAGAATAATCGTTTATTCTCCTCTGATTCAATGTAGTGACGTAATTATAAAATATCATGTGTCTTAGCCGTATTGGCATCGAGTCAATGCGCATTAGGTGTAGTGCGGTTGTATACAGCAGGTCTACCACCTTGTTCGCTAAATCTGATTAAGAAAATACAAAATCTGATTATTGAATGTCCATTTTAAGGCCAATAGTACGTCTGTTTTAATGGATTTACCAGAGGAACGTATGGCTCGGTTGTCAGCCAGGCATTCATTTGTAAAAAATTTTAAATAGTCTTTTGGGGCTGGAAAATGGACATTCCTCAAGGCCATTACGGAGACATGTTTTGGCCGGTTCCGCCATGAAAGGGCTGAGAACTTTATGATACTTTAATACGAGAGAAACTGCTTCATCCACAGACTGCTATTAAATATTCCGAGGATCCTTTTTTCCAGCAACAGTCCGCGCATGGAATACTCTCCCACCGCCGGTCACGTGTTCCGTTACTCTCACGGAATTCAAGAGCAAACTTAAAGCCATGTCGCCTATACGACCGCCTCCTCCCTGGTATTATGTCGGCCAAAGGTTAGCTAATGTAATCCTATGTAGGCTTCGTAATGGCTGTAGTAATTTAAATCGGCATCTATTTGAAAATTTTCTGTCAAACTCAGCCAGCTGCCCATGTGGATACACTGATGAATCCACAAATCACTATTTCCTCCTCTGCCCTTTTTTTAACGACTAAAGAGTCTCTCTCCAAAATCAGCTCGTCCTAAAGAATATCTCTCTTGCCACACTGACAGCTAATCAACTTCTATACGGCATTAACAATGTCGACTTGGAAAAGAATATTACAATATGTAACGCCGTATGCCAATACATAGTCAATACCAACCGCTTTAAGTAACTTCCTATTTGTTAAATTCGCAACTATAAGAGCGAAATGCAAACAGCCCAACATATACAAGCAAATTCTTAGTTTATACCCTGTTTCTCATATTCTCCTCTCCTCTCTTTTTGTCTCTCCTTCCCTAACTCTCCCCCACACACATACACACTCCATCCCAACCTCTCTCTCTCTCTCTCTCTCTCTCACTCTCTCTCTCTCTCTACTTACCTCCCTCCCTCCCTCCCCCTCTCTCTCTCTCCCCCGCTCTCTCCTTCTCTCTCTCTCTCTCTCTCTCTCTCTCTCTTCCACTCTCTCTCTCTCTCACTCTCTCTCTCTCTCTCTCTCTCTCTCTCTCTCACTCTCGCATTATGCACACACGCAGGCCAATACGTACGCACGCACGAACATATTCACGTACACATACGTAAGCGTGCGAACTACCTAGACAATTGTAATCAGTGGTTGATATAAATTATCATTTAACTAGTTATACATACGTTACTATTTAATTATGTTTTATTATACCCCATCTTGGTGTATTTATTAATGTATTGTATTTGTATGTATGGGACACACGTGTATAAGACTTATGTCTTACTGTGCTCCCATTGAACAAAATAAACTTCTGTGTAAACCAAATATTCTAACTTCATTCCACAGAAACCGCATACGATGATGAATGCTTTTTTCATTGAACGCTGACTGTACACAAGTAATTTTGAGTATCATCTTTGCTTACGGTTTAACCCAAATATAAAGATATGTAAAAAGAAATGCTTGCAACCTGTTAATGTATCACCATGTGTCCAAACCAGATGATACCGCAATAGACGATACCCTGATAACGTAGCTTACTGTGCCGACGTTGGGCCAATGCCGTGCCGATACTAACGTATTTGATAATAACGTCAGCTACTTGAGTGAAAGGTCGGATATAGCTCTATTCGTTTAAGATCCTCTATTATGTCCAGTTAGTTTAGAATACATGATAAGTTCATGTTCTAGGGATATACGTCATAAGTAACGCATTGCCTCACCCAGTGTTGCATCTGCCACTCATGTATCCGAGTCCTAATGACAAACACTATCTGCATTGGCTGACGTCACAATCTAAAGGCTGTATCTCCGTCATGAAAGTCGAAAAGTCTGTCACGAATGTCTATCAATTGTATACCTTTTGGGTGAAATCACAACTGAACAAATATTTTGTTCAATATTTTGAACATAATTTGACGCACAAATTAATTTCAAAATATTCACCAGCTTGCCTTTATAATTAATTACCTTGAAATGCCGAATTCAGGATTTTAGGTTTAAAGGTTTTGAATTAATTCCAATACGTGCACGAAATCTGCTGTGATTAGCAAGGAATGCATGTATCCGCAACATCGACTCGTGGGAGACATAGACGGAATAATAGTTGACGACAGGGCGGTAGGCTGCGTTTTATGTAGGTTAGTCCCAACAGGTAGAAGATCCATTACGAATGCCACATAGGCATATTATTCACGAATGTATAATCTTAGCAACTCTTGTCTCAACTTATTCAGTAATCAGAAAGGCCCATGTCGTGGTCCAGTGGAAGGTTCTCTTGCAGGGCAAAGGAATACGATGTTCTTTAACGAATACACCTTTCCAGTTGTAGCTATGCCCCGTCCATCTCTAGCTAAGCTCTAGCCACACACACACACACACACACACACACACACACACACACACACACACACACACACACACACCCCTCCCCCCCGCCACCCCGCCCCAACCCCACCCCCGCTTGTGTTGAGCTCGATCCCTGAACTCCATGACTATCAATTCCAGAAAACTATACAGGTAAGCTGTTGAATATTTTAACACTAATTTGACTGCGTGTTGGCGCTGAGTATGGTAACAACTGCGCCCAGTCAAATGAATTTCAAAATATTCAACAGCATGTTTATCAAATAGCAGGCATACAATTCGTACAACGTGACTAAATCGAGTCATTCTTGACGTCATTATTATGCCGTCATCTTACACGTCCTGTAGTTGATTATGAAACTTATAAACTGGAAAGGTCCATTTACCAATGGATTCGCCGGCTCAGTAAACAAGGCAGGCATCGCAGGGATAAATTTACAAAAGAAACAGGATGCTCTTGGCCTGCAAATGATCACGTATTAACACTTTAATACTCATATCAGCCAAAAACACCTTCTGCAGTGGTCTTGAGAAATGTCCATTTGCAGACCAAGAGAAGACTATTTTTGAAAATTTATCACTGGAATGACTGGCTCGATAACCGAGCCAGTAATTTCAGTACTAAATTTTCAAAAATAGTCTACTCTCGGTCTGCAAATGGACATTTTCGATGAGAAAATTGAAATTTTCGTGAATTAATTCAAGGGTTAACGGGTTATGTAAATATTTATATTCTCTTGACCATCAATGATGGAATGGTTGCTTAACTATTTGCGGGAAAACAAACTGCGATTTTTATCAATTTCAGTGGTAGATTTTAAAAGTGTTTAATATTTTAAGCATTAAAGGGTTAATTGCAATAAGTTACAGTTCGAGCGCTTTGAGGTGCTGTTGGCAAAAGAGCAGTTCATTAGTTTCATGATATCTATCTAAACTCGGCATTCTAAGTGTGTGTACAATGTGTGCGTGCGTGCGTGCGTGCGTGCCTGCCTGCGTGCGTGCGTGCGTGCGTGCGTGCGTGCGTGCGTGCGTGCGTGCGTGCGTGCGTGCGTGCGTGCGTGCGTGCGTGCGTGCGTGCGTGCGTGCGTTTTTCAGTGTCCATTATGCTAATTAAACCTCTCGTGCCGAGGACTGCCTCTCTAGTCGTCTTGATGAATGTCCAATTGCAGGGCAAGAGAATAATTTTTGAAAATTTACCACAAAAAATGACTGGATCCATCACCGGGCCATTCATTCCAGTTGTATAATATGAAAAAATAGTCTTCTATTACTCTTTAAATGGGCAGTAAATAAACAAATATTTTTAAAACATGTTGATCAAATTTAGCCATTAATCAGTAAAAGCAGCTTACATGGTGGTATCGTGTAACCCGCTTTGTGTCTGCCACTAAACGTGACCAGGACGACAACTTTTACCAAGCTAATAGATTATTTTACCACATGTGACACAATAATCGATTCTATTTCAAACTGTTGTCGAACATGAAGCAAATGTCAATATCTTTTCAATTGATTGAGAGGAAACTGTGACCGTGTTTGACATACAAATGTGATTTGGAAATGTAGGCGCCTACTAGCGCGCTCCTGATGAGAAACGACAGATCAATCCATTTCTAACTATGCCCCGCCCATTTCTACCTAACCTCCGCATTCTCTTATACTCATGTTGAAATCTGAGAGTTGTTGCATATTTTGAAATCAATTTGATTTGGAACTCTTGCTGCCTGTTGCTGGAATTCAGATTTCCAGAGTATCCATCCATCATCTGACCTCGTATGACGTCATAATAAGCTCAGCGCGTATATGATGACGTCATAATCATTATGTCACAAAGGGTTCCATATAGACTATCATCAAATCTCAAACAGTGCGACACGTTGTATGAAGTGTATGTCTTTGTAATTCTTTGCTATTTAATAAACATGCTGTAGAATATTTTGAAACTAATTTGACTGGACCCTGTTGCTGCCTTAGGCCTCGTCCGTGTTGGGATCGATCGATCGCTGAACTCCCTGACTATCAATTTCCAGAATTACAGGTAAACAGTTTAATATTTTGAAACTAAATTGACTATGACAGCAACAGCGCCCAGTCAAATTAGTTTCAAATATACAACAGAATGTTTATTAAATGGTAAAGGCATACAATTCGTACAATGCGTCGGACTATTAAGCGCTAAAGAATACTATATCGAGCCATTCATGATGTCATGATTATGACGTCATCTTACACGTCATGTAGTTGATTATGATGTCATTTGACGTCATATGATGGATGGATAAACTAGGAGAGGTACATTCATGCCATGTCCATCGATCAGTAAAATGGAATAAATAATCCAATAACGCGATATACAATTGAAACTATTTACATTTGTGGATAATGTGTGGATAATGTGTATGTGTTAAGATGGGAGGATAAGTGGCCATGTTTGGTTTCAATTTTATCACAAGTTAAATTTTTACTGCAAAAATATGTTAGGCGGGTTTATCCATTCAATGTGTCTGTTCAGCAGACTTTTGTAATCCCATTATTTGCCATTTTGTGTGCTGGTACGTCAATACATTTTCCACTGATTAATCCACTTCAATATATTTCCTGAACGCTGAACGTTGTTGGTAAAACTGCCTCGGGGTACGTCAATGCATTTTCCACTGATTAATCCACTTCAGTATATTTCCTGAACGCTGAACGTTGTTGGTAGAACTGCCTCGGGGAACCCTGTGAACACAATCGCAGAAATGTGTGTCGCATGTAGCAATACCTTTCTAAATTGAACTCAGTTTATGCCAATTAATTATCTAACACTGCAATGTAATCCTATGCTTAGCTAACTCCATATACGCTGCTGATCTCACATTGTAGAGCCAATGTAACAGGAAATTACACATAGCAGATGCACCTCCCTCTTGACAAACAGCTGATTTATTGCTCAGTCGCTCACCATGAGAGAATACACGTTGTTGATGTATAACCGGAACACCAAATGCATGGAGGAAAAGTATTACGAGCAGGAGTGATACAGTATTCTGAGTGTTAGCATGCCTCCTTTTAGATATTTATATAGATTCCTCACCCAGATGTCATGCATTTAACATGTAAATGAAACTAGGGGCAGTGACTGGATAATAACAGCTATGGCAATTAGTGTGCAATCGTTCACCTTATTAAATATGCCGGACCGTAAATATGCCTCCAGAAGGTGGGCTCTTTAAGGAAGTATTAGACACAGACTTCTTGAGCCTTTTGGCCTACTGGCGTAACCAGGAATGAATGTTATGACCTATACCTTATTCACAATGCTTATATAGAAATGACGTCATGAGTGTGTATATTGGTTTAAACGTTCCCAAAAACACCTGCATATTCGCATACAATAATTGTACCAATTCTTTCTTCGTCCACACCCCACCCCATAACACCAATATACGGTTCAAACCGGCTTAATATTATGCCATATCGCGAATCATTAGAACTTGGTAGAGTTTCCTCGGAGAACACTGCGAACACACTTGTAGAAAGGTGTGTCCCGTGCAGCAATACCTTCATAAATTGAACTCAGTTATGCCAATACATTATGTAACACTGCAATGTAATCCTATTCTTAGCTAACTCAATATACACTGCTGATCTCACATTCTAAATAAGCCAATGCAACAGGAAATTACAGATAGCTCATACATCTCCAGCTTGACATAAAATTGATTTATTACTTAGTCGTATCCGTGTGAGAATACGCGTTGCTGACCAATAACCGAGGCACCCAATGCATGGGGAAAAGATTTTTTCGTCCAGGAGTATTAGCATGACATTTTAGGGATAATTATATACATTCCTCTCCCAAATGTCATGCATTTGACATGTAAATGAAACAAGGGATGGTGACTGGATAATAACAGCTATGGCAAATATGGTGTAATCGTTCAACTGAGTAAATATGGCGGACCGTAGATATGCCTCCAGAAGGAAGCATTAGACACAGACGCCTTGAGGATTTAATCAATTAACCGCTATTGGCACTATTGTTATTTGCCGTGTGATTGGAACACTTACATCATTCAGCTTCAAGAATGGGTACCACATGAGTGATCCATCTGTGATGGTCAACTAAACAGCATGTTTGAACTTCTAAGCATGGTACTGTGACAAGCTGGTTGTTACACATGACTCAATGCTGATACGATCGAAGACAATACAATGTGAAGCCTTGAGACATCCTAATCACTATCGATTTATAAGATGCTACTGCTGTCAAACTGACCCGGTTTGTTATCGGTGCTATGTACGAGCAATAAAATTATTCTCAGAATAGTTCATTGCATGAATGGTACTGCTCCTCATTCATCTATGCAATTCTCCTGTATCTTCTTAAGAAGGCGGAAGTGTTAACTGATCTAAGTACATATAAAACATAATGACTAATTACAACATTATTTCACTATGGTAGCACACACTTTCAGTCAAATAGTTTGTCAAATTCTAAACACGATTATTTCAATACATTGCGTAAGACAAGTTTGACGACTAGATTCCAGATCATGCAATAATTGCATAGGCGTGTCTCTTAAGTTCAAAGCAGCCTCTTCAAAGGAAAATGTATTTATTCTCTGTAAAAATAGATGCTTGAAGAGCCACAATTAATATCACACACGTGGGACTCTTTGTAGCTGTATCTATCTGCATCGATATTTGTGTGCAATACAAACTACGCAGAGGATGTAGTGATAACAATAAGATAAAACTGTTTATGGATTTAATATAAATCTTGCTGTACGATGATCACGACTGCGACATCTTTACTTAGAGTTATTTAAAGAGCAATCATAGAAGGTGTGAGTATTGGTATCCTGGCACGATAAACAGACAGTGATTAGATCTGATTCCCTATTTTGAAATAGTACTTGCTAATGTTGATTTATGTGAACTTATTATCATTCTATGAGTGTCAACAATAGATATATATAATAAAGCCATGCTACAGGTGAATTAGAACGTATTTATCATACTCTATGTATTCACATACGCATAGGAATTGTTTAGTGTTAATTTTCATTCGCTCCAGAGTGAGTGATAATAAACATGTTATAATTGTATATCGTTAAACGTGTAAACTGTGCGACTCAATGCAAAGAAAATAAATCTGTACATACCTACGGTGATTTCATTTCTTATAAATTATTATAATTGTATTAGTTGTGAGATTGAATTAGGGTACACATCTGCTGTTGAGCTTATCCGACCAAAGTTCCGTTCGAAAGAGCGTGATATATTTGATAATGATTACAAATCTAAACCCCGTTTAACAATGTCGTCCTTGAAAGACTAACATCATTGCTACCCACAACGTGACATCAGGTAGTCTTTCTCGAAGTGTATGCCTGGCATTGCGCAATTAGCCTCCTATGATGAGCCAATGACATACTGTTTTGATCGATCAAGATATCGACTGAACACGATGTGTCCTGTGTTTTACATATAGGATATCTAGTACAATTCCTAGAAAATTAAAATAAAAGCCAGCTCATGCCTAAGTAAAGGGTTAAATAGGTGGGTGCATGTATCTGGGAACCCGCAGTAGAACAAATTTATGTTATTGCCCCCTCTGTCTTTTCATATCCCCTCTGTCTTCCAATGTCCCCTCTGTCCTTCAATGCCCCCTCTGTCTTCCAATGTCCCCTCTGCCCTTCAATGTCCCCTATGTCTTCCAATGTCCCCTCTGTCCTTCAATGCCCCCTCTGTCTTCCAATGTCCCCTCTGCCCTTCAATGTCCCTCTGTCTTCCAATGTCCCCTCTGTCCTTCAATGCCCCCTCTGTCTTCCAATGCCCCCTCTGTCCTTCAATGCCCCCTCTGTCTTCCAATGTCCCCCTCTGTCCTTCAATGTCCCCTCTGCCTTTCAATACCCCCTCAGTCTTTTCATATCCCCTCTGTCTTTCAATGTCCCCTCTGTCCTTCAATGCCCCCTCTGTCTTTCAATGCCCCCTCTGTCTTTCAATATCCCCTCTCTCTTTTCATGTTATCATTCTACAAACATAATTTCACAACGAATAATTAATTCACTTGTCAGACTCTGCGAATGTATTTATTTCTCGTGAAACGTAATTGCACAATGCCGCCGGGGTTCTAGAGATGTACAAATGAAATCGATTATTTCCTACTTTTACATAACGTTGACAGGCTCCATGTGAAATAAACCACACGTCTTTCAAAGTCCTAGCCGACTATCTATTTGCTCTATGACACCAAGCCACACACACACACACCACCCCACACACCCACACCCATTACCATTTTACAACACCCATCGTCAGAGCGATGAATTATAGGCTAACAAGCTGTTACATTTACAACGTCTAGATGCATTTGATTCTATGTCAATATTCCGACAGACTTGAATCAAATATCAACATATTTTTTAAACGGACTGTGAAAAAATGTGCAATGTTTAGATTTTGCGTTGATGGTAGCTAATATCGCTTGTTTTCTGAGCCACACCTGGCAACAGATTGGAACCGTATAATCCGGGTTAACCCTTTCTTAACGAAGTCGGCCCAAACCGGCCTCTGTAGTTCTCTTGAGAAATGTCCATTTGCAAGCCAAGAGAAGACTATTTTTGAAAATTTGCTACAGAAATTGTTACAGTCATTCCAGTGACTCACTCAAGCATCTATTCTCAAGATCAAATTACTCACTTATTTGCCGACCGTACAATCACAATGACGTAGGTCAGTCAGAACAGAGGAAATGGTCCGTAGCGAAAATGTCTGGATTTTATGTATTTGATGGTTTTACAATTTAAGAAACATTCTGTTTTATATTTTGAAACTAATTCTACAGTTAGATATATTCGATAGCTTAATTTCCTTGAAATTAATATTCTGCTAATTCACTTTTCAAAGTTTTAAAATCGTGAAAAGGTTGACAGAACTTAGCTAGAGATGAGTCTCATTGTTACATCGCATACGGAAGGAAACACAATCTAGCCATGGTGATGAATAAAAAACAAAACTATGCAAAGATGTTCATAATAAGATCCGATTAAAACCAAACTGAATTAATATAGTTTTATCGAAATCTAGGATCAAGTTAGGGATATACATACAAGTTGACATGCTATATACTGTCTTTATATCAAATAGCAATGCGATCTCTTGAGAGAAATTGACCTGATATAATGGAAGAATGCAAGTTTAGTTATGCCACGCCCATCTCTCGCTAAGCCCCACCCACAATTCGCCCACGTTGGAATCGATCGATCCCTGACTATCAATTTCCAGAAAAATAAATGGGTAAGCTGTTGGAAATTTTGAAATTATTTTAACTCGCTAAGATGGTGGCTTCATTGGTCAGCTTGGCTTCATAATATGAAAAATATGAAGTCTATTCTTTCTTACCTTACTCATTATTTTTCATCTGTTGTATTTATTAATTTTAATGGTAATTTCTTTTCGATATCAGAGAAATACAACGTGGCAATAAGAAAGTTTTCTTTGAAAGGCATTAGATAAATAGCTAAAGAAGGCAGTATATACGTACCAGGACAGATGACACGTTTACATACATGTCATGCCTGAAATGTAACTATTGCAGGCATAGACAAGCCGCACGTGTATACGCATATACAGGCCCACACGCGCAGACACATAGCCGAAACATATATAGCTTATTATTTACGTTAAACGGTCTTGGACAACTAGACAGAGATGGGGCGAGGTGGGATGCACGAGAGGAAATGAGAGATGTGAGCAGCAGATGATTACAACACATGCGTACGATACGTGAGTATTACAAGCACGTGTGTGCGTGCGAGCGTGCGTGCGTGCGTGCGTGCGTGTGCGCGCGCGTGATTGCGCGCGCGCATACGTGCGTGCTTATGTGTGTGCGTGCGTCTGTGGTTCCTTATTCCTGGGTGTTGGAAATAGGTGGGCTGCTATTGGTACCATGCACCTGATACGGTGCACACATAGCATCCTAAGATATACAATGTTATTCGGCAATCTAGTGAATCTAAGCTGCGACAAAATGGTCATTAAATGGATGTTAATAATATGGCAAATGCTAGATTATACTAATAGATTACTATGTATAGAGTATCTGTATCACACGGATTTGTTTGCTAATATTGCGTTATCATGTAGAGTGGCGTTTACACCACACTAGCAAGCTAAATAGTGGACCGATATGATCGAGCGTACATACCGAGGCAGGCAACCTTGACGCGCATAATTTATTTGTGGCATATTCCCACGAATGCATAGAATAAGATAAAGTAAGTTTTCCTTTAATGTATTAGGCCTATTAGGTCATGTGCAAGCCACACTGGTGTTGTTTATTTCAAACATAGAATTCCAAAGCGCGTGTTACCAGGGTTTGCATATGCATATTAAAATAACTAATCCACACGTCCTACAACACCAGGATCCGACAGGGCTACTGTGTGGTAAGCTGAACGTGCACATGCAGATCACATGCATAAATCAGTGGCCATTTTCATAAATAACTTTGCAAAATTATATAGTTAATGATAGAAATCATACACATTCATAAATGTGCAGTGATTTTATTGGAATTGCAAAAGGTAGAATTGGGAATCCAGGTTCACAGAAATAATTCAAGAATCCTTCTGATAAATCATTGTATTTGTCTTTCCCTTAAGTCCACGTGTGCTAAGTTAACAATGTAATGATCAAGCCAGCTTAAAACGACCTCTACAATGGACCCGAGGAATGCAGGGCAAAAGAAGATAAGTTTCGAATATTTACCACTGGAATGGCTGACTCTGTAACCGAGCCAATCATTCCGGTGGTACATTTTCAAAACAATTCTTTTCTCTTGGCATGCAAATGGGCACTGGCTAAGCAAAACTTGAACTGCTATGGCCAGTATATATATATATATATATATATATATATATATATATATATATATATATATATATATATATGATGGCTGTACAATAACGGCTTCCGCAGTGATCGATTATATCTTTGCAAATTGCAGTGGTAAATTTACCAAACACTATTTCTTCTTGACCTGAAATTTATTTTGTTGACTATTTTTCACCATTAAGGTGGCAATTTGTGTGAGTACCAATTTGAGCAATTTGAGACGCTGTTGACATAAGTACGCTTAAGGCAAACCTTGCATTCAAAATTCCCTTTATAATGTATAATGAAAGAGTTTTTTCTACGGAAAGCTCGGAAAGGAGCACAGTTTAAGACATCAACTATGTTGAAGAAATATCATGCCTGGAATTGACCTTTCCAGCTTTAGCTATGCCCCGCCCATCACTAGCCAAGCTCCAAACACACGTTGCTGTGTTGGGGCTGATCGATCGCCCGAATGCCCTGACTCTCAATTTCCTGAAAACCATACAGCCTTTGGCAGCAACAGTGCCCAGTCACATTAGTTTCAAAATAATCAACATGGTATTTATTAAATAGTAAAGACATACGATTCGTAA
>CM067359.1:75759380-75849380 GCA_034401795.1 Chaetoderma sp. LZ-2023a | reverse complement strand
GTCGAATTTCTGAACTACTAATCTCTATGCGTCTCAGCAATTTTTTGGAATTCCCGTAAATAGCGTGCTATACTCATCCTGTAGATGCCAGCACAATACATGGCAAAACCTTACGGGAATTGTGATTGTGGAATTGCGTGACGGCGAACGTGAAATCGTGCATTATCTTCTAATATTAATGGGCGTTTCTAGTTTTTAGCTATGCCACGCCGATCTCTAGCTAAGCGCCACATAAACACACCTCGCTCGTGTTGGGGTCGATCGATATCTGAACTTCCTGACTATCTATTTCCAGAAAACTATACAGGTAAGCTGTTGAATATTTTGAAAGTAATTTGACTGGGCACTGTTGCTGCCTATGGCAGCAACACCGTCCAGTCAAATTACTTTCAAAATACTCAACAGCATGTTTATTAATTAGCAAAGACATACAATTCGCATAGCATGTGGGACTATTAAGCGTTTAAGACGGACTAAATAGAGTCATTTATGACGTCATGATTATGACGTCATCCTACACGTCACGTAGTTGATTACAACGTCACATGTCGGATGGATAAGGCGGTCCATTGAGGGGATACAATATGAGTAGCCATAAATGCTACCAAACAAAGGTGCCTGCGAAAGTCAAACTCGACCTTTGCACAGCGCAACCTGTTGATACCTAGCACAGATGGGCCTTAGTTGTATACGCCCTTGGTTTCTATAATATGTAAAGAGTGCTACAGAAAATCGCAGTAGATAGTGAGCAATGAGATTAAGATGCTATTTAGCACATAAAATGCTATTACGGAGCGTGATAATCCATGCCAAACGAACTATAGTAATAAACGCAACATCTTATGATTTCAGAATTAGTATTATATTTAATTTATTGATTTAATTTATCGAGTGGTTCATGAAAGGGTATTTTCATATTCCATGATTAGTAGGCTACAACCATCATCACTTCCCAGCAACGTGGCTGTTCAACGTATCTCCATTCGACTATGCGTAAATAGTGTGGCTGTGAGCCTGTTAGAATCATAGATATCTTATATATATTATCTATGAAAAATGTATAAGATTAGAATACATTGTTTACAATCCATGGATAACGTGCGACTTTATTACAATAGTAGGAGATAAAATGATATTACGCTGATGATGCATGTTACAGGCCTAGTATTGGGCAGTACTGACCGGGTAACTCGCGTTATCAGCGTAATTGTTGAAGTACTGTTATACAATAGTTTAACTTTAACATGCGTGCTTATGAGAACACTTCACCTTTCAAGAGTATCCATCAATCATCTGACGCCATATTACGTCATAATCAGCTAAGAGGCGTGTATGATGACGTCATAATCATTACGTCATAAATGATTATATTGGGTCCGTATTTACCTTTAATAGTCCGACAAATTGTTTCTACTATTTAATAACCATGCTGTTCAATATTTTGAAACTAATTTGAGTGGACGCTGTTGCTGCCATAGGTAACAACGGCGCCAAGTCAAATTAGTTCCAAAATAGTCAATAGCTTACATGTATAGTTTTCTGGAAGTTAATAGCCAGAGAGTTCAGAGATCGGTCGATCCCAACTTGAACGAGGTGTTGGTGGAGCTTAGCTAGAGATGGGCGAGGGATAGCTAAAAATGGAGAGGTGACTTATTAATGTCTTCGTTTTTAGAAACAGTAGTCACATTGACCTTAAATTTCGATACATGTATAACTGGCTCACCATCTCCTCCTATCTTTTATTTTTAATTTAACGACTAATCGATCATTGAAACTCTTCACAAAATTAATTCCTGCACTTAATATAAAATCCACATGGTTCTCGAACATCCGTTTGATTAGGAAATGCCTACAAGGCTACATCCAATGACGTGCAATTATTGCCCCTATCGTACAGATTCAAAGAATGCCAGATTTTGTAGTAATGTGTTTTGTTTGGAGAACGCCCGGAGCCCAGTTTTGGAAGCCATGTTAAAGCTTATGTTCAAAGAAGCAACGTAATCAAGTGTGTGTCTACGTAATAGCGAAAACCCGGCTTTAGCTATGCCCGTCAATCTCTAGCTAAGCTCAACCCACGCTGTGCCCGTGTTGCTATCAATCGATCGCTGCACTGTCTGACTCAATTTCTTGAAAAATAAATAGGTAAGCTGTTGACTATTCTGAAACTAATTTGACTGGGTGCTGTTGCTGCGAATGCCAGCAGCAGCAGCAGCGCCCAGGCAAATGAGCTTCAAAATCGTCAACAGAATGTTTATTAAATAGCAAAATCATACGCCTCTTACGACCTAACGGACTATTAAGCGATTCTAACGGACTATATAGCGTCATTCATGAGGTTATTATTTATGACGTCAGACTACATATGACATAGTTGATTATGGCGTCATATCATTAACTGAGAAACTGGATTCCTCAATTAAATCAGTCCTTAACCGCGTTCAATGGACTCCATCCACGTCACTGTCGATTTACTACTCTGAATACATGTGAGAAAACAAATTTCAGGAAACGCGTTAAATATGTCGAAACTAATTTGAAACGGCCATGTTGCTACCAGACAAATCAGCTTTAAAATATTCAGCAAAATGGTTTTCTAACCGTGAAATGATATTTCATATTTGACATTTCCGTCTCATATGGTTAAAAGACACATTTCCGAAAGATGTCAATCAGCGATCGGTTAGAACGCAAGAGGATAACCCCGAGATTATGAAGCTGTGAGATCGTGATTGTCGCCAGCACCTGGCTCATCGCTGATAACGGACTGGAACGGCAAGAGCGAGGACACAATTTCAGATATCGGTTTATAAGAGGATGCGGCAACAGACCTCGCGCTGTGTCTCTAGTGGTGTTAAGGCAAGGTAATAGCTAGAAAGGTCTAGTGGGGATAGTTTCTTATATGGATGGTCTTACGAATGAGTACCTGGTTTACGGTAGTGTTGGGAATTGGTACTATTTTTGTGCTCGATGATTGGTTTTCTATACTAACCGATGATCAATTAATGATTGATCATAACTGGTTCTCATTTTTTACCCATTTTGAATGCAGTAATTATAGCACGTTCAAGGATAATAACCCATTTCAAACCAAGTCACATGTATGTACAAAATAATTTGTTGAATATTTGGAAACTTATTTGACTGGAAGATGTTGCTGCCCTAGGCAGCAACAGCATGCAGTCAAATAAGCTTCAAAAATATTCAACATGTTATTGGTATGGTTGCTTTGAAATTAACATACTATTTCAGTGCTGAAAGAAGTAATGTCTTAGGACTAAGGGGGAATACTATATAGTTGTAACAATTAAATTTAAATTATTTTCCAAAATGTATTCGTTTTCTAGCTTGACCAGTTAAAATATATTAATAAACTCTATTTAGAAACAACCAAAATCGGTTTCTGAAATCATGATCTATCGGTTGGTTGAACATGCAAACCAATCAATCATCGATCAAATCGATTAGTCGGAACAACACTAGTTTACGGTTTCTACGTCTCGTTCAATCATGTATTCCAGCGAAAATTGCAGAAATATCAATTAAATTAACGCATAATGTCCTACATTTTCGGGAAAGCTTTTACGAGTCCATCATAACATGCGGATTATATTGAACATGATTTCAGCACAACAACGTTCAGTCAACAATGTATTCAGTATAGCCAGCGTGAGCTAAAATATGCTGCGCAAAAGAAGACACATTGCTCACCTATTGGCTAGTCGTTTGATGTGTGCGCAGATGTTTATTACGAGTAGTGTTGGTATATCGATTCGACGTGTCGTACATTACATTCCGGGTTCCGCCAAATCTCCCTCTTAGAAGAGAAATTGATGTCATCAGGCTTAATCTAGATACTACTCGCGACACCTGAGGCCGAGACACAATTAACATCAAACACCTGCTCTTTCTTTACCGTTGAAGATATGTATGCGCAATACAGACTATGCATAGTACTCAGGCGAAAGTAATTGTGTTAAGAAACTCGTAGGTTACATATTTATTACTATTTAAAGAATAACAATATACATATCTTGTTAATGATGGTAAGAACGTGTAATCATAGGTGGTGTTTGTTTTAGTGTAATATTCTGGATTAACACGTGGTGTTATTTGTGTATGTTGTTTAAACACCATGTTAGCAGCGCGTGCAGTGGACATAACATGAACACACAGGTAGGTGCTGTTATTCAAATTATGATTTACACCTCCCCCAAACCGGATGCGGGTCACGCATTAAGAAATTATTTTACGCTTCCATTTTACGCCTATGCTAATTGCTAAACTGCACGCGTGCGCGACAATCTGGAAGCGTAAATCGCTGACGCGCCCATCTAAATTAGAAATCAATTCTAATTTTTACGCCCTACGCGATCGACAAATTGCATATGGCCAATTATTTGACTGCACAAACAGACAAACAAACAGACAGACAGACATTGATAACATCCTTGGTGCAGTCAACCAGTCAAATATCACGTGGTTCTACATAGGAAAAACTTAACACTATCTGATTTTAAACAAGAAGGACTATTCTCGGGATAATTATGCAGATGCAGATTTCTGATCTACAGTTTTCTCGTAAATTACTGATGATTTCAGTCAATGTTATTCAAACAAGAATTTACAAACTCTGATTAATTAATAATAGGTACAATAACGGAGGAATCCAGTTTATAGGTCAGTCATAATCAACTACGTCACATACAGGTTTACGTCATAATTCAGTGTCCTAATCCACAATCATAATTGACAGAAACAAGCCGTCTTTAAGCTGGAATAGTCTGTCACGCTGTACGAATTGTATGTATTTACTATTTAATAAACTTGACTGGGCGCACATCAAACAGTCAAATTAGTTTCAAAATATTCAACAGCTTTTAGTTTTCTGGAAATTGGGATTCAGAGAGTGCAGCGATCGATTGATCCCAAAACACATCACAGGCAACTCGTGATTGGAACCGAGCTAGAGATGGTCGGGGTATAGCTAAAACTGGATTTCTCCTTTCTGCTTCCATGTATATGTATTCCGTCAAATCATCCTGTTTTGCCATGGCACATCCCTTCAACTGAGTTGAATAACTGAAAGAAGTTATCATGTATGACGAAAGCTTCTCGACCAGCGCAATTTCCTCCAATGTGCCTTAATGGATGTACGGTACACTCTGATTAATGGATGCATGGTACCCTCTGCTGAATGGATGTACGGTACACTCTGCTTAATGGATGCATGGTACCCTCTGCTTAATGGATGCATGGAAGGCTCTGCTTAATGGATGCATGGTACCCTCTGCTTCTCTTGCCTCATCAAGCCACATCTGATTATCCGTTGGTTACAGGAGTAAGTTGTGCTAGAGGAGAAGCTGCCATCACCACGACATCAGCTTTGTCAGCAGCAGATTCCTCTTCCAAGATATTTTCCATCTTGTGGAAAGAATCCCGAAAGCATTTGTCAACAGCCATTCTTGCCCTAGAATGTCGAAAATCCTATGTGCGTCTTTCCAAAGGCTGATTTCGTCCCCGGTATGGATGCATTAAATAGCATTTAAGCGGAATGCTGCATCACCTACTGTGACAAAGGGAATTCTGCCTGACTGTGCTGAACTGGGAAAGAGAAGCAAGGCAGTAACATTCACCTTGTCCGATAAGATGTGTTCAGCCAAATCAAATATGATATTCATTTGTTAACTCTTTCGCCTATTAAAATAAATTTAAAATTAGTCAACATTTGATCTGAATAATTGCTTTGTGCCTTTTATAAGATAGTTGTATTATAGTAGAGCTTAAAGACATCGCATTATGTAGTAGCAATTCATAACACCTGAATTATTTTCAAAATCAACATGATACAGGTATAAGGTGGCTTGATATTGTCCCAGGCCTTAAGATAGGTTTGCAAACCGTCTATTCGTTGTGAGTAGGCCTATTTAGTGACATTTATGATGTTTTTTCAATTGCTCCAATTAGACAGGTCAATATGAAAACAGAGTTTGAAATCAGACATTATATAATAAGAAATGCCTTGCACCCTAAGCCAATGTAGTTTGTGTAATTATATACTCGAGTCATTACGCTTATTGATACCCTAAAATATGAGGTTATGCGTCACGAAATAAATATTATAATATAACCTATTTACCCATAATGAACAGAAATTGCACTTGAACATTTCAAAGAACATGCGCTGTTTATTAACACACGTGCAAGGTCAGCAGATTTGTTTATAAAGCGGAATAGGTCCGCCCGCAATTGAATGCACTCCCGTAAAAAATACGTGTCTAGTTTAGTCATATACGTGCGCATGACGGATGTAATCGCATGCTAGTGTGACGCACGCATCCGGTTTGGAGGAGGTGTTAGTCTCTAGTCAACCAGTACAGAGTACTATATATGCGCCTGTACTCACACACGTGCTCTCAAGCTCACACGCGCACGAACGCCTGCCACACCGCGTGCGCGTTCGCAAGCACGCACGTACGCTCGGACATGTGACCTAATCCAAAACAGAGAATGTAGCTTTGGGAGAATCAGAAACAGAATTGACAAAACACGCTATTACAAGAAAACGCTCGTATACACACCGTGAATAATACATAATAACTGTTATGCCCCTACAGTTCAGCTCATATGTAAGCTTAAAAGGTGTCCAAACCAAAAAAGGAACATTACTTAGTACGAAATATGATGTTGAATATTTTGACACAGGCAGCAATGTCTTCCAATACTAATTATGTTCAAAACATCCAACAGTAAGCCTACGAGTTGTTTCTCAACACATTCTATATTATGTATGCCCTGTATTGCAAAGACAAAGAAACCACGTGTTGGTACATTAAAGAATAGTGCCAGGATGTTGAACATAAATAATTTCGTTCAATGAATATTGTATTATGCAACCAATCCATGCTTTATCACTCGAAATACAGCGTCACAGTTTCAAGTGAACGATTTAGGTAAAGTTAAACATTTTGAAAATAATTTAGCTGGACGGCAACAGCTCCCAACCAAATTAGATACTAAATATGCAACAGAATAGTCCTTACATCAGCGAGAATTCGTCGCATCTGGTAGCCGAGGGATGCTAATTTCTTTTCAAATGTTATAGGCCTACTGCACCAATATATTATGGTTTATAGATTCCATACCATTCATATGCTGTCACATTCCCGTTTCTGTATCACAATTATCTGCTTTGGAATATCGCGTAAATGTTGAACAGTAATCGCCACCATTTTGTTGCCTTAAACTACAATGTTTCATGCCATGTAAGTGCAAATGCATTAGATTCTTTATTATGTAACACTCATCTCGGTGAATATTTTGAAACTAATTTGACTGGAAGTTCTGGCAGCAACAACTTCCAGTAAAATTAGATTCAAAACATTCAACTGCTTAGCTGTATGATTATTTTTATACTACATTGCCAACTTTAGCGGGCACCTCTACGCCTGATCGTATATCCCGAGGCGAACAAGCTAGGCCTTTTTTCTGATTGGTTGCAAAGTAAATCCTGACAGGCATCATACGCTGGAGAAATGAATCCACATTTAGCTACCAAATCTTGAATATCTTTCTTGTGCGGCATGATAAAAAGCTTAAAACTACCCGCATAGTTTATGAGTGGCATATTAGATCACGTGAATAGCTATCAAGAGATGAGGTTAGTTATCCTTTAAACGGTTACTGGCCCGTGATTAGCAAGCGTTGCGTCATTATAAACACTGCCGGCTAGACGCACGTGAAATATGTCGATTCAGGCATAGCTGCCTTGGAGTCCTTATGACGTTATATTCTCCAACGTGGTTGTGCCGGGTGTGGGTTGCTACCCGTTCGCGAACATGCCCTTGGTCTCATTCCTCATTCCTCTCATGCAACACTTTTTACAATGTGATTTTTGGTAGATGATTTTCTTGTCGACCTGGTCTCACTCCTTGTTTCACTTTCGTTGCCCTCGTGGAAACAAGGAGAAAAGACAAATGGTTGTTGATCAATTTTTTCTAGTGGTCGATGATTATCTTGCCGACCTTGAGGCCGTGTTCGCGGAGGGGCCGTAGCCTGCGCCTGGCATAGCTGCCTTGGAGTCATTATGACGTCATAATAGATTATGACATCATATTCTCCAAAGTGGCTGTGCCGGGTGTGGGTTGGGACCCGTTTGCGAACACGCCCCCTGGTCTCACTCATCTTTCCTCTCTTGCTGTCTTGGAGATTATTGATAAATGGTTAACGAATTCGAAACATAGAAAGCGTGGGAGGAAATTTCTCTATGAAATATTGTTTTAAATATATCCTAATTTAATTGTATGTGCTATAAGGTATCCGTCATGCGTGTATAATATGTTGTACACTCAAGGGCCGATGGCCTGTTGTGAATAAATTATCTATCCAGTTCTTTCTATGCCCCGCCTATTTATAGCTAAGATCCGTTAACTTCATACGCGTGTTGAAATCAATTTCAAACTTTGAAACCTGAATTGCTAGAATCTAAATTTCATGGTAACAATACAGGTCAGCTATTGAATATTTTGAAACCAATTTTACTCGGAGCTTTTGCTGCATATGATCAGATATGAAGTTGATTGGCACGTTAAATCTAACTGGAAATAATGCTTTCTAGTCACCTTTAACCTCTCGTGTGTGAACTTGTGGTTTATAAAGGCAAAACCGGCCAATACTTCCTCTACAGTTGCCTTGAGGACTGTCTATTTGCAGGCTAAGTTACCGAGCCAGTCATTTCAGTGATAACTTTTCAAAAATATTCTCCTCCTGGCCTGCAAATGGACATTGGCTAAACACAAATTTAGATTTTCTTGACCATTAGAGGCGCGGCTGACACACGAGGGGTTAAAATAGCAATCAAATCACAACGCTTCCCCCCCCCCCACCCACCCACCCTCGATGATGATAACAATCATATGACGTCATAATCAACTACGTGACGTGTATGCTGGCGTCATAAATAATTACGTCTTAAATGATGTAACTAAGTTCATAACGACCGTATAATTGCTGACGGACTAAGCGTTTTTGCAAGAAATATATGTGTTTATTATTTAATAAACATGCTGTTTAATACATTGAAAATAATTTGACTGGACGCTTTTGCTGCCATAGGCAATAAAATTAGTTTCAAAATATCCAACAACTTGCCTGTATGGTTTTCTAGAAATACCGAGTCAATGTGTTCAGGGATCGTCCGATCCTAATACGGACGAGGTGGGTGGACCATAGATAGAGATGGGCGTATCATAGCTAAAACTGAATGGTCCATTGGATTGACCGTCAGATAATGTCCAGTCCTGATAATCAACACGTGTTATCTAAATACTTTGAAATTATCACAAAACACGAACCTTAGATGAAGGTTCTCAAGAATGCGACAACATACCATGAAATGCTGCCAGAATATTCGTAAATGTTTATAACATCAAAATTAATTTGGAACTTTCAAACCCGGATTCCAAGGAGGTAAATTTCAAGGGAATATGTTGAATGTTTATAAACTAAGTTTACTGGGAGCTGTTGCTCTATATGGCAGCAACACACATCGTCAAATTATTTTAATATCCAACAGCGTGTCTGTATAGCTTTCTTGAAATAGATAGTCACTGATTTCAGCGATCGGCCGACCCCAACACGGGTTGTGTGTGGAAGGAGCTTAGATAATGATGGGAGGGGCATAGCTAAAACTAGATGCCTCCAATATTAAGAAGACACAACCATGTATGGTATATGGCATGTCATGATGTTTCTTTTAGCACCCCTATAAATTTAACAGCAACAAATTGAAAGCATAGCTCGCTCGTTTTGCACTGCGAGAGAACATATTGCGTACAAAGATGCGATTATTCTCGATATCGATTTAAAAGGGGCAAATTTTCTAAAAGTGTCATGAATATTCGAGTCGGTGATGGGCGAGAAAGGAGCGAGGGTGGTGGTGATTGCGGTTAGTGTATGGATTTCTGAGGTGAAGATTGTCGCGAGCACCTGACTCAATGCTAATAAGATCGAATCGGCTACAGTGCGAAGCCTGGAGACACATTCGCTGATATCCGTTTATAAGACGCCACCGCTGCAAACCTCACCGTGTGGAAGTTAATAATGCAAAGTAAAAGTGTTCGTAAATAAATGATCGTGTACGTATGCAGAGATCTGGGCCAGCTACTTCCCATTCATTCATTTATTCGTGTAAAATGGACACTGGTTTTTTCAAAAAGAATTTCGTATCTGAAGCGTCGTCTACATACAGATATGCCAGTACCGTAAGCGACCAAATAACTGTCCTCTGTTTACCCGTATCTCCACATAGGTGCAATAAACCCTATGTGGAGGACATATGCCTCGAAATAAAAGTCTAGAAAGGTGTTATGGATTTTACCTATATATTATTGTAAGATAATCACGGCTGCGATGACAAAGAGAATGATAACACTAGTTTAGACTAGGAGCAGCAATGATAGTAAGCAACAATAACGACGAAGACGACGAGGATGGCGAAGACGGCGACGAGAGCAGCAACAGCAACAATGACAACACCAACGATACAAAGTATTGACCACGACAACTGCGAAATGAATACCAATAACACGAACAAGATCAACAATAACAACATCTCCAACAACAACAACCAGTACCACTACAACAACTCCTACTACTACTACTACTACTACTACTACTACTGCTACCACTACTATTACTACTACTACTACTACTACTACTACTACTACTACTACTACTACTACTACTACCACTACTACTACAACATCAGCTACCACTGCAATGACAACAACTCCAACATAAACAACGGCAACAGCAACGACGACGACAACGACAACGACAAACAACACGAACAAAAATAACAAGAACAAGAAGAAGAAGAAGAAGAGGAAGAAGAAGATGAAGAAGAAAAACAACAACAACAACAACAACAGCAGGAGCAGCAGCAGCAGTAACAACAACAACAACAACAACGGCAACAGCAACGACACCGACAAACAACAAGAACAAGAATAACAAGAACAAGAATAAGAACAAGAACAAGAACAAGAACAAGAACAAGAACAAGAACAAGAATAAGAACAAGAACAAGAATAAGAACAACAACAACAGCAACAACAGCAACAACAACAGCAACAACAACAACAGTACCAACAACAACAACAACAACAGCAACAGCAACAGCAACAACAACAACAACAACAACAACAACAACAGTAACAACAACAACAACAACAACAACAGTAACAACAACAACAACAACAACAACAACAACAACAACATCAGTAACAACAACAACAACAGCAACAACAACAACAGCAACAGCAACAGCAACAGCAACAACAACAACAACAACAACAGTAACAACACCAACAACAGTAACAACAACAACAACAACAACAACAACAACAACAACAACAGCAGTAACAACAACAACAACAACAACAGCAACAACAACAACAACAGCAACAACAACAACAACATCAGAAATATCGAAACATCTATATGTGTACAATGTACTCGCCAAGACAAATTTTAGCTATAATGCGTACTAGCTACTCTCCATGTAACTACTACGTATATATCCCCCATATACCATGGAACGTGTTCTGGGGTGTAAATAAATCATTTCATTTCATTTCATTTCGAACCAAAAATTACACATTTAACATCCATGCTGAGAAAAACAGATATCTGCAGTGTTTTTTGTGAAATGTTTATTTGCAGTCCCAGAGAAGACTTTTTTTTTAAATTCACAACCGGCAATACTGGCTCTGTTAAAACCCAGCCCGTTATTCCAATGATACAGTTTCAAAATTAACCTGCTCTTGGTCTGCAAATGGAGATTTTCTATGAGAAAATATCAATATTCTTGAACAAATCTGGCAATTAAAGGGTAAATGGAAAATCATTTGCGGGTCGAGAGATGATCATTTTCTGAAATTGATCGCTGGAATCGCTGCCTTGGTTCGAGATCCAGTCATTCAAGAGAGAAATTTTCAAAACAATAGTCCTTAACCCGTCTGAAAATGGTCATTCGCTATGCGAAACTCGTGATATTCTTCACAATTTTGGCCATCACGTGATTAATGGACCGTTCCACTTTTAGCTACGCCCCGCCCATCTCTAGCTAAGCTACACCCACACTGCGCTCGTGTTGGGATCGATTGATCTCTGAACTCACTGACTATCAATTTCCAGAAAACTATACAGGCAAGCTGGTGAAGAATTTGAAACTAATTTGACTTCGCCCAGTCAAATTAGTTTCAAAAGTATACAACAACATATTTATTAAATAGTAGAGACATGCAATTCTTACACCGTGTCGGACTATTAAGAGTTAAAGACTGGCCAAATAAAATAATTTATGACATAATGAATATGACGTCGTCATACACGCCGCTTAGCTGATTATGACATCATATGACGTCTTTACTCTGGAAAGGTCCATTGTGATTATATGAGTGGTTGTGTTGGATATTTAACAAGCGTTCACACCACAGGTAAGCGCCATAAGCACCGGTTAATTTTTATTTAATTAATGTATTGATATCATTATTTTTATCATATAAACAAGCCTTCTAGCCCGTTCCATATTTTTCGATATGATCACACGTGCCATATTCAACGGAGTATTTTCATTGGCTGTTGGGTGCGCAAGCCATTTAAATCGATCAATTAAAACATCGATCGATGTGAGCGCGACGCGTAGGGGTTACTACGCGGTACTGTTTTATTACGATTTGTTTACTACGATTTGTCATTCATGAAACGTCATCGCAAAATGTTATCGTTTGGCAGTTTATCAGTCGGCAGCGAAGTAACGATTGATGGCCGTGGCTCTGCGATAGTCTTAGAAGAAAAGTGTAGTTTACGGCTGACATCGCCAGATTTTGTGTTTGTCACTATATTTTGCTGCGCATTCAGTATCTGTTATCGAGTAGTGGTGCGTCACAGTGGCGGTATCGATTTCACGAAAATCAACAATGAGAAATCAGATAAAAGTCACATCAGCAACTATTGGCAAATATTTCAAAATTACAGTTTATATGATAAATAAAATCTCAAACTCGTTCACTTTTCATATCACTATTATGAACCTCGTTGAAAATCATCAATCGCTAAAGCTCGTGCAAATTGATAATTTTCAACTCGGTCCATAATAGTTATATAAAAAGTGATCCCGTTCTAGATTCTCTATATATTGACTCATTCGGCAATACCAAGATAGTTAGGCCTATCGTATGACTCCATATATTGGTGAAGGGTGGTTGGCTAGACTAGAAAAGTTTTAAACATTATTTGATTTTTTTAAATGAAAGAAAGCTATTTCATCGCCGCAGTTAGGTATTGTGGCCGTATTCATCTGAACCCGTGTGCGACGGTGAATGTCTTTCTCACCGGAACCTCCACGTCCCAAATGAATTTGATTACCATGTTTGTTTGAGCCAATATACATGTATATAGTCAATAGCGGATTCTAGTTTATCCATCAATCAGATGACATCATAATCAATTACGTTATGGATGGCGTAGCTAATTTCGTCACGAACGCTTAATTGATGACGGACTACGCGTTGTTGTACGAACTGTATGTCTTTGTTATTTAATAAACATGTTGTTGAATATTTTGAAACCGATTTTACTGGGTGATGTTGCTGCCATAGGCAGCAGCAGCACCCAGTGAAATTAGTTCCACAATATTTAACAACTTACCTGTACATATGGAAATTGAGAGTCAGAAAATTCAGGGATCGCTCGGATCCCAATACGGGCGAATTATGGGCGCTAAAACTGGATTCCTCTATTGAGGTAAACATTTCTACCTAAGCCCCACCCACTTTGTATCCGGGTTGGAATCTATGTATATACTTTGAAAGCTGAATGTCCAAAAGCAGAATTTCAAGGTTATTATAACTAACGTTGTAAAATTATTGTACAGGTAAGCTGTTGAGCATTTGAAACTAATTTGACTGGGAACCATTGTTGCCCATAGCAGCAACGGCCCACGGACCAATTAGTTTCAAAATATTGCGCTTAAATGGTTTTTAAATAGTAAATTCACAAAAGACGTACACACTCGTGACGAAACTTTCGCGTATCCTGACAGACTCTGACACGCCATTTTGATTGCGACATCATCTATCTTGCGAGGAAATATATTACAGCGTCACCAATTTGAGTGACAGCTAGTATCTCTTCATTGCAATGTCTACAACCTGTTAATTATTTTAATATGTTATCGTGTCCAAAAGAAATATGCTGTTTTTAGAAGATAATATCCCTTGTTTAAGACTATATGCTCGGTCTCAACGTGGCGCAGGGGTGTAACCCACTGGGTGTCAATCCAGACATTATGCACAACGCAAATGAATCACACTTGGAGATCGAATCAACCGAAATGGTGCTCGCCCTGTCAGGATCCGCCAGGCAGGTGCAGCGCCGGGCTCCATGCCTCGAAGGAGTCCACCCTCAGCTACTGGAGGTCCCATCAACTCGTCTTGTGGAGCCGGGGGACGAGGATGGAGAGCTACTGGCCAACCGAAAGAGAAGACCAAACCCAAAGAGAACCCCAGTATCAACACCATGCACTGGAACGCAGAAGGGCTTACCAACAAGAAATCAGAGCTCGAACAGTTCCTGTACGAAAACAACATTGATATCTGCTGCATCCAAGAGACACACCTGCAAGAAGGACAACCATTTACGATCAGAGGTTACCAGACTTTCCGGTGTGATCGAAGAGAAAGAAAGAAAGGTGGGGTGATCACCTTGGTCCGAAACAGCGTGAACGCCTGCCAGATCAAAACCTTTATGGAAAAGGCAGAATATATCAAGATCAAGGTAACAACCAGCAACTCTGTGATTGACATTGTCAATTATTACGGCCCTCATGACAAGAATCTCTCACTTGACACAATCCAGGTCCCGGACTGCCACTTCCTCATTGCGGGAGACTTTAATAGCCAGTCTCAGAGCTGGGGATACAGAACACGTGATAAACGAGGAGAAGACATTGAAGCATGGCAAGATGAAAAGCACCTTTTACTTGTCAACGATCCCACAAGATCAGCCTACCTTCTACTCGCGCCGGTGGCACTCGACAACTACGCCGGACTTGGCATTTTGTACAGAAGACATTCACAGAAACCTCAGTAGAGTGGTCGGATCGCAGTTGGGAGGAAGCGGCCACCGCCCAGTCCTCCTCTCTCTTTCTGGAAGTATTTCGAGAAGTTCACCTTAACATCCAAGGTGGAACTACAAAAAGGCAAATTGGAGTCTGTGCGGCATTCGTTCCAATGAGCTTACCCAAAATATAGCAGTAGAAGGGAGAAACATCAACAATGCGGTCAAGGAACTTAATTCAAGTACCCTCAAGGCTGCCAACGAAGCGATTCCTCGAGGGTTCAGGAAAAACTACCACCCCTACTGGACAACAGAACTACAAGCAGCATATGATAAACTAGACAAGGCCAGAGAAGATGCAGAGGGTAATCCCTGTCATGAAAACCACTTCACACCACAACAAACTAATGCCAGGTATCTAAAGACCAAGCTGGAGGCCAAAAGAAGAAGCTGGAGGGAAAAGACGGCAGGGTTTAATTTAGAGAGAGAGAGAGAGACACAACAAAGCTATGGAGACTGACTAAAGCACTGAATGATGAGGGTGTCGAGGGGGGGGGGGTTTGGGGAAAAGCATCACAGAGAAGATGGAAAACACTGTCAGGAAAGATGGCTGCAGATGCCTTTGCGAAGGCATATGCAAAAGAAAGCAACATTTCTATACCACGAAAGAACAGACACCAACACTCACGATGCAATGAAAGTTGACATTAGTTTAGCAGAACTGAAGAAGTCTATCCGCCAATTGAAGAAGAAGAAATCTCCCGGGCCAGATGGCATTACGAATGAAATGATCCAAAACCTTGGTAATGCATCTCTCCGCAAGTTGCTAGATATCTTTAATCTCAGTTGGACCAATGGAGAGTTTCCTCAGTGCTGGAAGGAAGCCAGAATGACTCCTATTCTGAAAAAAGGGAAGAACAAGACGAAAGTGCTGAGCTACCGTCCTATCAGTCTACCAGCGGTTGCAGTGGTACCTGGAGTCGGAGAACACTATAGTTTCAGAGCAGGCTGGCTTCAGAAGATACAGGAGCACAGAAGATCAAACAACACATCTTGCACAGGACATAGAGGACACTTTTCAAGCCAAAAGGTGATGCTAGCTACCTTTATCGATCTGCAGAAGGCATTTGACAAGGTGTGGAAGGATGGCCTCCTCGTGAAGCTCCGGCGCACAGACATCGGTGGCAACATGTTCCGATAGACCAAGTCATACCTACACAATCGCACAGCTAGGGTGCTGGTGGATGGACAATCTGGACAGAATGTATTGCTGAGACAAGGGGTACCAAAAGGCCGAGTATTATCACCAACTCTGTTCATACTCTTCATTAATGACATTGTAGCAGAGCTGCCAAATGGGATCCAAGCAGCCCTCTATGCAGATGACCTCTTACTCTGGTGCACCGAGGAGTACACAACGACTGCCACATACAGAATGCAGCTCGCCTTGGACAGAATTACAGCCAATCGCTGGTGTATTACCATCAACAAAGAAAAATCATCAGCCATGCTATTCTCACTGTCCACCAAAACCAAGGTTGGCAATCTGACACTGGACGGTACTCCACTCCAGTACGAGGACAAGCAGATATACCTGGGAGTCACCTATGACAGAAGATTAACATGGAAGAAGCACATCCAGAACGCAGAGGCAAAGGCCAGAAGAAAGCTAAACATCATGAGGAAGCTGGCAGGAACAAAGTGGGGTGCCAATGAAAGGATCCTCAAGACCATCTACCTAGGTGCCGTACGACCACACCTTGAGTATGGATCCAGCTCATAGATGACAGCAGCTAAATCTCATCAACAGAACCTCGGCAGAGTACAAAACCAGGCACTGCGCATCATCACTGGTGGAATGAGATCAACACCAATAGAAAAATGGAGCAGACAGCAGGCATCCCCACACTTAGTAAAGAAAGGGAATGCAAAGCACTGACACAAGGTGCAAAGTTCAAATCGTTCAACAACCACCAGATGAAGATCAGGCAAGCACAGCTGTCATCAGGAAGACTTAAAAGATCAAGTTTTGTGAAAGAGACAAAAGCACTTCAAAGGAAACACCAAGAAATGTTGCCAGCACAAATAGAAGACCCAAACCACACCCTTGGTCCTCCACCGTGGGAAGACAAACTAGAGAGCATAGCTATTCGCACCACAGTACCTCATCTCACACCCAAAGATGAACACAGTGATGTGAGCAAGAAGGCCCTGACCCTAGCCATGCTGGAAGAAATGTACCCTCAGGAGACATGGATACGGATCTACACAGATGGATCAACCAAAGATGAAATTAGGAGCGTAGGTACCGGACTGCACATACAGTATCCAAACGGAGAACAAGAGTCAGCTGCAATACTGACAGGCAAACACTGCACAAACTACAGAGCTGAAATCGAAGCACTGGTCCCTGCAGCTAATACCATCAGCAGAACAGCAGACCCTATTACACAGATTGTCTTTTTATCTGATGCCCGCTCCGTCCTTGAGGCTATCACCAAAGGTAAGCTCCCACAACTTGAAGACGCACTACAAACCATCAAATGCTTTCGGATAACATTGCAGTGGATCCCCTCACACTGTGGAGTCCAAGGAAATGAGGAAGCAGACAAGATGGCAAAGGTGGGTGCGGAAGAGAATGAGACAGAAAACATGGTTACACACACAGAGATGAAGACTATCATCAAGTCACTCTATAGAACACCTCAATCAGAAGATGCCTACCATCATCTCTCGAGGCCAGAGCAAGTGACCATTTTTCGTCTCAGAAATGGGCATAACAGACTAAACCAACACATGTACAGGCGGTTCCACCTTACGATATCGCCCGCTTGTCCTTGTGGAGAAGCAGAACAGACCACAGAGCACATACTTCAATGCTGCAGTACGTATCAGCTGCTGAGAGAAGAGATCTGGCCTTTGTCAATCTCTTTTCTTGAAAAGCTGTATGGGCCTGTGGAAGAACTGCGGAAAACCACAGATTTCATCTTGAGAACTGCTCTCCATGTGTGATACCAGCGATCGAAAAGAAGAAGAAGAAGAAGAAGAAGAAGAAGAAGAAGAAGAAGAAGAAGAAGAAGAAGGAAGATAATATTACGCATATTGTGAATACAACTATGTAATCAGATCCCGGTCTCCTAAATGATAATTTCAAAATATCTCGGTAAGCTCGATATTGTATGTATGCAGTGGCCAGTATGCAAATGAGGGGAATCCCGTTTTACCTAGGCTCCGCCCATCTTTAGCTAAGCTCCACTCATATTTCCCGTTTTGTGAGCGATTAATCCCTGGACTCCCTGACTATACATTTCCAGAAAAGTATACAGGGAATCTGTTAAATATTGTGAAACTAATGTGACTGGACGCTGTCGCTGCCCATGGCAGTAACAGCACCCAGACATATTAGTTTCAAAATATTCAACAACATGTGTATTAAATAGTAAAGTCATACAATTCGTACAACGCCGTGTAGACCGGCATCAATTAAGCACGCGTGGCGAACATAGCTACGCCATTCGTGAGTACTTGATTATGATCTCAGCCTAAGCTGAGCGTAGTTGATTATGATGTCATATGAGTGACTGAGAAACTGGAATCACCGGTTATGCGATTGTATCATATGATCCGCTTTGGGTCTGCCACTAAACGCGACCCAGCTTTATGCATTTACCACATATGACCTTATAATCGACTGTACGTTATTATGTTGTTGAACCTGAAGCAACTGTTAAGTTCTTGTGAATTGATTGACAGAAAGGTGTATCCGTGTTTGAAATACAGATATGATTTAGAAATAGACTAACATACTTTGAATGAGAAATGATAGAGGGTCCATTCACAGAATCCAAATTTCAAGGTAACTACACAGGTGAGCTGTTGAATATTTTGAGAATAACTTGATTGGGAGCTGGTGCTGCCTGTTGATGGAATTGTGTGAGCATATCGTGAATTATTCCAGTATATGCTTCAGGTTAGATAAAGAAAACAAATTCAATATAGAACTACATTTTGCAGACAATTCATACGATAAACAAGTTGCCATGCACAATAATTGTAACTACGTCATCTTTATAGCAAACACCCATCAGAGCATTGATCCTGCATTTAAATAATAGTAAAAAGATACATTTTATTAATTAGTAGATATTGCAAAATTATCCAAGAACGAGATCCGGCAGTTATCAAGCAAACATTTTTACCACTCAAATTTGTTCAAGAAAACTTTATTTTCCCCATAAAAATGTACATTTGCAGAGCGAGAGAAGAATATTTTAGAAGATGTATCGCTGGAATGATTGGCTCGGATAGCCATATCAATATGCATTGTTAGCTCACCTGGCCTGAAAGGCCACGTGAGCCTATGCCATGACAACCGTCCGTCGTGTGTCCGTCCATCGTCCGTCCGTCAACTTTTCCTTTAAACGACTGCTTCTCAAGAACCACTTAGCCGATTTCAATTATATTTGGCAGGAAGCATCCTTAGGTCATAGGGATCCAATTTTGTTCAAATTAACCCGATCAGCCAAATTGGCCGGCAGCCATCTTGGATTTAGGCCGATTTTAGGAAACGTCTTTAAAAATCTTCTCCGAAACCGCTTAGGGGATTGATGCAAATCTCATGAAATATGATCTAGGGCAAAAGCTGAACCAAGTTTATTCAAGGGAACTTGTGTGGTCAAATGGTTCGGTGGCCATCTTGGTTGACCTGGATGTGGCAAAAATGACTTATTCTCCAGAACCGCTGAAGGGATCGGGCCGAAATTTGGCAGATATGATTAAGGCCTAAGGGCCATTAAAGTTTGTTCAAGAGAAGTTGATCTGTCAAAAAACAAAATATAGCGTGTTTGGCGGCCATATTGGATTTTTTTATTTGATGGATTTTGAGGCCGAAATTGGGCTTGCATGTGTTTTGCGGTATTCTGATCACAAATTTACAATTTTAGAAACTGTCGGATGAACGCTTTGGCGGCCATCTTGGATAATTTTCTCGCCGAAAGCTCCCATACTAAAGCAATGGGAAATTTAAAATGTTTTCCTCTCGAGAACTGCCTGGCCGATTTCAATTATATTTGGTGGGAAGCATCCTTATGGTGGAGAGATTCAAGTTTGTTCAAACGAAGCCGATCGGCCAATTGGGCCGGTGGCCATCTTGGATTTTGCCCGATTTTTAGAAACGTCTTTAACAATCTTCTCCGAAACCGATTATGGGATTGATGCACACCTGATGAAATATGATTTATGGCAAGAGCTGAACCAAGTTTGTTCAAGGGAACTTGATTTGTCAAATGGTTTGGCGGCCATCTTGGTTGACCTAGTTGTAGTGAAAACGACTTCTTCTCCAGAACCGCTGAAGGGATCGGGCCGAAATTTGGCAGATATGATTGGTTTAAACAAAATTTATTTAGCTCAAGTGGGAGCACAATAAGACATACATATGACCGTGTCTCCCACATAATACAATTGTTGTACATGGAGTATAATAACAAGTGGCGGATGCGCAATATAGCATTAACATTATTAAATAATAATATATGAATATTAAACTTGAAGAGAGTGAGTGATTGCGCGGGCGAGCGAGAGAGAGAGAGAGAGAGAGAGAGAGAGAGAGAGAGAGAGAGAGAGAGAGAGAGAAAAGAGAGAGAGAGAGAGAGAGAGAGAGAGAGAGAGGGTAAGACGAGTATGTGTGGAAGGAACGCAGTGTGCTGTGTACTCACATGCGTGTACAGTTTCAGTACAATCCAGAGCATAAATAAATTTGCATATCTCCAGAACAGAAACGCTAAGAAAGTTGTGTTGAATATTTTATCGCAATTGGGTGGGACGACATTACTGCCGTAGGCAGCAAAATCCTCCAATCCAATTGCCTCCATGACATTAGAAACTATTTTTTATCTTGCCCTGGAGACACGTCAAGTCTTTCACGAGCTGCGCTGTACTGAATATATCCACATATGTACATCGTTGGCTCAATCGTTTATATTTGTTTTATTTAAATAGTCAGTTCTATACATACGTGTTCTAATATACTTTGTTTAGTAGTTGGATAAGTAAGCGGGATCTTGTTAAAAACGGCAAGTATCGACAATATTTTGGCAAATAATTTCTGATATCTTGAGATTCCTTTTTGTATTTACAATAGTGTCGCCATACAATATGTGTCTTAACGTGTGGAAGATTATTAGTTACAAGTGCGTTATGAAAAGCACGTCTTTGCTTCCTATAAAGGGGACAGTAGAAGACATAATGTTCAAGGTTTCATCAGGATATCCACAAGAACAACTTGCCGCGTCCGTCAGATGACTGTCAAACAGATGCCTATTTAAACTACTGCAATGATTACGAAGCCTGCTTAAATTAATATTAGCTGCTCTAGACCCAACATAGTACCAGGGTGGGGGTTGTCTTATGCTATGCATTATTTGAAGTTTTCTTTTAAATTCTTGTACGGTAGTAGACGCTGAGACAGGCGCAGGGAGGGTGTTCCAGGCACGGATTGTTGCTGGGAAAAAAGATCCGTTGTAGATCTCTGTACGGCATCGGTAGGGAGTAATACGATCTGAGTGCCAGATATTATATGGGTTCCGGGCTTGGGATATTAAAGGAATGCGGTTAGTAAGCGTTTCACACGTCATTCCGTTAACAACTTTGTAAAGCATAACTAATCTGTGTGTTTCCCGTCTATGAGCGAGTGTTTATATTCCAGTGTCCATGTATAGGTCGTCCGTGTGTGCACTAAGTGCTTCTTTTTTAACATTTTCTAGTCTCGTGGTAAGGTATATTGGCAGATTGTCCCAAACAACGCCAGCGTATTCCAAACTTGGCCTGATGAAGCTTTTATACATTATTTCAAGGCATTTCCGGTCTAGTACATATTTAAGACCCTTAAGTAGTGAAAGTTTGTGCTGGGCCTTGGATATTAGTGTTTCCACGTGGTTGAGCCATTGGCATTTACTGTTAAATGTAATTCCAAGGTGTGTATGGTAATTTGATGGAAGTATTTCTGAATTCTTGAACTCTAATGGAAATACTGTAGGATTATTACGAAGTGTGACCAGTAAGGATGTGGTTTTAAGGCATTAAATTCGACCAACCAGGTGTCTGCCCATTGGGTTATAATCTCTAGGTGATGGTCTATTGAAGCACTTTGCATCTGTAGGTTGTAAGATATTATGCATAGGGACGTATCATCAGCAAACAGCTTAATATTGTTTAGGATAGCACTGGGCAAGTCATTTATAAAGACAAAAAACAGTAGGGGCCAAGAACTGAGCCGTGCGGCATACCAGAATTCAACGAAAATAACATAGGCTCACTACCATTAATGACTACTCGCTGATGACGATTCTCGAGAAAACTTGCAAACCATGCAAGTATTGTTCCTGTGACGCCAAATTGTTCCAATTTCTGCAGCAGTCCACTGTGCCAGACTCGGTCAAATGCTTTGAATATATCAAAAAATTAAAACAGTATTTCTTTTTGATTGTCAAGTGCATCGACAATATCGATATAAATATCTAATAATTGGTTAACAGTCGAATGTTTAGGAAGAAAGCCAGACTGGTGAGGTGTTATACCATTTCTAATAAAATTGTAAACGTATTTAAAAACCGTCCTTTCCATGACCTTACTTAAACAACTCAGTAGTGATATAAGTAGTGTCGATAATTTGAACACAAGTTCTTGTCGCCTTTTTTAAAGATTGGCGTTACATTAGCCACTTTCTAAGAAGTTGGAAAATGAGAATTTCTAAGAGAAAGGTTAAGAAATTGCGCCAAAATTGGGGCCAGAACTTGTTTAGCCTCTACGAGTAATTTTGGACTTATCTGGCCAGGACCAATTGCCTTCGACGTGTCCAGGTTGGATAGTACATCTAGAATATCAGTTGTTGTTAGAGCTATAGTGTTCATGGACGTTTCTGTATATACTTGCAAAGCGGGTAACTGGGCTTGGGAGTCGTATATTGTAGCAATACTGGCAAAATAATTGTCAAGAAGATCAGCCTTCTCAGGAAGATCATCGACGAATGAGCCATCTTGACGCTTGAGGGGAGGCATTTCATTGAAGTTTGAATTCGTGTCAGATAGGAATGATTTGCTCAATTTCCACCATTCTTTGGAACCTGTACGGCCATTTTTTATTTTCTCATCCGTCTTGTCTCTAAGTTCCTGTTTGGCCGTCATAACTAGAGTGTTTACAAGATTCCTATGCTTCTTGAATTCTATTATGTCGTGTTCTTGGCTTGTTTTTCTTGACTTCTTAAAAAGCTTTTCTTTGATCCTCATTTCGTGCTTAATCTTATTTGACAGATATGATTAGGGGCCAAGGTCCATTAAATTTTGTTCAAGGGAAGTTGATCCGTCAAAAAACCTGCGCACCATGGGCCAATCAAAATATAGCATGTTGGCGTCCATATTTGATTTTTTTTTATTTGATGTATTTTGAGGCGAAATTGGTTTCATATGTTTTTTTTGGGGTATTCCGATCTTAAATTTGCAATTTTCGAAACTGTCGGATAAACGGTTTGGCGGCCGTCTTGTTGCTAAAGAGCATTCTAGTTGAACTGCCGATGGTCCAGGTGAGCGATACAGGCCACCTTGCGCCTCTTGTATTAAAAACTTACCGGAAATTGTCACATTGCTTCTTCTCCTTACTACTTTGAGTAATTTCAGCGAAACTTGGATAAAATGATCCTATGATCATAGATGCCAGAACTTCCATAAAGAATCTTTATTGGTAGAATTTTCCTGTGAAAATTTGTTTCCCAATCTGGTTTATTGTAAAGAATCATGTATATTTAAATGCAAATGCTTCAAATGCTAATGGTCCTGGTGAGCGTCACGGGCCCTTGTGCCTCTTGTTGATTTCAAACATGAACAGTCAATGAATGTGGGCACGGGTATCGCGTTCAGGTCGTGATTTGGATTGACAGCATGCTACTTTTATAGATTGATATGTTCCTGATACAGAAGACATGCCTTGCCAGTGTTGTAACCTGGTCTAAGCTGCTATGGCAGTCACGTGATAGTCCATATCACTAAAGACCTTGGTCAATAGCAATGCCAGATGAAGTTCGGCGTGGATCATTACAATATCAGGAACCAGGAACCGTACTTTCAAAGCAGGCTTATTCATTTTAACCGAATATAATTTAGAGACCAAATTGATTTAAACAAGGTTTATTTTTAGTCTATGTGGGAGCACAATAAGACGTGTCTTTTGAGCGTGTCTCCGGCTTACATACAAATTTGTTACATTAAATAAATCAAGAGGCGAATAATAATATTGCCAACTGTCACAACAGTAATAACAACAATAACATTATTAATAATAATAGTAATAATAATAATAAACCAAATTCTTGCGAATCAAAGAAATATGTCGCATATTGTGTGTGTGTCTTTGCTTTGAAACATAGGCCGTGTTCTCACTAGAGAGTTAATCGGAAATAATGCCATACTTCAGTATGGCGTTATTCCGGATTACGTCTTTAGTGAGAACACAGCCGTAGTTTCACCGATTTCACGTTTGAATAGAGCAAACTAGGTTCAAAATATTCAAGAACGTACCTGTACAGTGACCTTTAAATTGAAATTTAAAAAATGCAGGTTTCAATGTTTCAAATTGATTCCATCACTTGTTAAAAGCAGGCGAAGTTTAGCTGGATATGGGACCCCTATAACCAAAATGAATCCATCTCTCTCTAAAAGGGGCATGATTTCTACGTAATGGGTACGAGATCATGAGGATCGCCGCCTTCTACCACGGTGCTCTGAGAGGGTGGTTATTGCCAGCAACTGCCTCAATGGTGATAGCCTCGAAGCTGCATCATCGTGAAAAGTGGAACGCCTTCACACTTTCTGCGAATCTGACTCAGTCTGCATTTGACCTTTCTAGTGTATCCATCAATCATATGCCGTCATGATCAACTACGCGACTAAATCGAGTAATTCAAGACGTAATTGATTATGACGTCAGCCTAAACGTCACGTAGTTCAATATGAAGGCATATAATTGATGGATAAACTGAATTCCTCCATTGAATATGACGTCAGAATCTTGAATGACAGATCGAACTTGTCCATTGATTTACGAGAACTGTAAGTGTATAGCGATAATTTAATTTCATAACAAAAAGAAGTATATACAATTATACTGAATGAATTCGTCGGATGACAAGATCCATTTCGCTTCATTACATGGAGATTCGGTATACAATATAAGCCTCTAACGTAGACAATTTTAACTATCTTATTCTCAAGCATGCTTGTGTAAATGTGTCCCTTTTAGACAGACGACAGGCCTGAAAAAGTGGATGGAGCTTAGCTAGACATGTGCCGGGCATAGATTCAAATAGATCACGCTTTTGGATATTGAGAACGCCACAGCGCCCACCTTGCATCTCTACTACTTCGGGGATAACCCAGGCAACTGGGCCACTACCGGGCCAATGGTGGTGATGATGACGACTGATTGTATTCTGAGGTTGAAGAAGTGAAAACTTCTTTCAGCTGTAATCTGTTTTCTCCAACCTTCTCCATTGTGGCGTGTCCACTGCGAGCGTCGTGAGCTTCATTATGTTCTAATGTTCTTTCTCGCCTTTAGTGATCCTAGATTATACATTCCTTTTGTTCTGATCGCAACACGCTTAGTAAGTTGATGTTGTAGCATCCGTTTCCTGCCTCATATCAGTTGGCACCTTCCATTGCAAATTCTAATGATTTTCTAGCATGCATATTTTCTGGCAATCGAAGAGGACGTTCGAACATAGATCATAGCTGTAGCACTAACCTCACAGATTGTGGCTAAGGCCTCTTTCTCATTCCCTAATGTTGTTTAACTATTTCGTGTACTATGTAGGCTACTATATAGCCGATACATCAGTTTGCATTCACACTGCTGGAAGATATTCCAGACTGGACAGTGGTGCTACCTGTTGGAGAGCGAGATAAAATTATGACCATAGCGCTACCTGCCAGATAGTGAGAGAAAATGCTTACGGTAACGCTACCTGGCAAATGTTTAGGGTTTAGGTCGCGTTCACATAGGGAAGCGATAGTGATAGCGATATATCGGAAGAAAAACCGCAGATTTGTGCGATTAAATTTCGAAATAAATAACGTATTTATTTCGGTACAAGAACCAGTTCAATGAGAACGCCAGCCTATATACGTGGTATTTACCGAACTAGTGGCTGTATGAGAAAACGGCCTAAGTGTTACTGAGTTTGTACATTTGATGTTAGACTGTGTGGCCAGCGACAATTTGTAATGACACGCAGCTGTTTGCCATGTTATGCAACAAGTTTGTTCAAGAGACTCTTGGAGTTCCCAGCTGCTGCAATTGCAGAGCATTATAGAACCGCGTGTAGTGTCATATTGTTACATCTCGACGTTCATAGTGTTTGTAGTGGCACGAATCCACAATTTCCAAAAGGATTGGAAGGCGATATTTTTCGGCTTACACAGCGAGTTCCAATGCCGGTCGAGCTGTAGATGAGTGCACCGAAGATTCTGCTCTTTCTGCATGTTTCAGTGCCCCCTATAGTGGCACCGTCATCAGTCAATTGACCTTTCCGGTTTTACCTATGCCCCGCCCATCTCTAGGCAAGCTCCACCCACACCTCGCTCGTGTTAGGATAGATCGATCTCTGAACACCCTGACTATCAATTTCCAAAAAACTACACAGGTAAGCTATTGAATATTTTGAACCTAATTTGACTGAGAAAGGTCCATTTAAGGCAGACACAGCGCCCAGTCAAATTAGTTTCAAAATTTTCAACAGCATGTTTAATAAACAGCAAAGAATTACCAAGACATGCAATTCATACAACGTGTCGGATCATTTGAGATTTGATGACGGTCTATATGGAACCCTTTGTGACGTAATGATTATGACGTCATCATACACGCGCTGAGCTGATTATGACGTCATACGAGGTTTGATGATGGATGGATACTCTGGAAAGGTGAATTGTGAGGTGTCGGATATGTATGCGTGAGGTGTACTCCGCTTCACGCATGAAGAGGTTTGCAGCCCTGATGTTTCAAACTGCGCAAAGTGCATGAATTTAACGCAACTATTGTGCTTTGTGTTTGTCAATACGCGTCTTAACGGCAGAAGTACGTCATCACCACAGCCAACTTGATTTAGAAAAGGCAGGATCTGTGGTCTCTTGATGGTATCAAATTCACGTGACCTATCAAGTCCATCTTGTAGAACTCTCAATGCTTCGATAGCACTACGGATGTCAATGTAACGCGTTAATATCGAATTTGCGCCGTTGGGCAATGGCGCAGGGACCAATATCGAATTCGATACCAGCGCACATGTTGGCCAACAGTGCAAGGACCAATATCAAATTTGATATCGGCGCGCCCTTTGGCCAACGGTGCTGAGACCAATATCAAATTTGATATTGGCGCTCCCATTGGCCAACGGCACATGGACACATATCTAATTTGTTATCGGTGGGCCCATTGGCCAACGGCGCAGGGGACCAATATAGAATTTAATATCGGCACGGGGGGACCAATATTGAATTTGATATTGGCGCGCCCATTGACCAATGGCGCAGGGGACCAATATCATATTTGATATTGGCTCACCAGTTGGCCAACGGCGCAGGGGACCAATATCAAATTACACCAGTTTCTGATTGCATGTTCGTCTGCCTAAAGGTGTTTACTCAGGTGTTACACAATGCTGTATCGCAGTGGCGGTGGACGAAAGTTACAGAACGTTTAAAATTTGTTAGAAGTGAATACGAACTTGATTTCATTTTCAATAAAATTATGGAAACAAAAGAATACGTAGCGGCAACATCGATGTCCACGTTTTATTACCCCTCAGTAATCGCACATGACCAAATGTTATTTGATTGGTTAAGATCAGGGATGGATGAGCTGGTATTTCCTTCACGCGAGGGCAATACCACACGGTAACACACACACACGCACGCACGCACGCACGCACGCACGCACGCACGCACGCACGCACGCACGCACGCACGCACGCACGCACGCACGCACTCACTCACGCACGCACGCACTCAATCACGCACGCACGCACGCACGCACGCACGCACGCACGCACGCACGCACGCACGCACGCACGCACGCACGCACGCACGCACCACTCCCGTGAAAAACGTGTTTTAGTTTTACTGCGCGGCCATAAAGCTCATTACAATAATATGCTTGTTGCTAAAATGGCGGATACGCGCCCGCTTTGGAATTGTTGAACTTCAAGATTTCAAGTGACTCAATTTCAAGGCAGCTATACGGGAACGCTGTTACATATTGTGAAACTAATTTGATGGGAGCTGTTTCTGCAACAAGGTTGTATATCCAGCAAAACACTTGTAGTCGAATAGCGAATGCATTTACAAATGAATCATAGCCATAATCACGGCGAGTTAAATATCGATCGCAATCTTGTACATTTCTTCATGACGTGATAATAATGATCCGCGTGACGAGCGTGTTACATACGGAAATCAACAAACCAGCGTGAAATGGATTACTCATAGAATTAATTGTAGAAGTAATTAGTCTATGGTAAGCCCATACTGAAGTATGATGTTATTCCGGATTAACTCTCTAGCGTGAACACAACCATAGACGCCGTTTTTGGCGTACAGTCAAGGTAAAAAGTTTCAATTTCACTCTTGCAGAACTAGCATAGAGATGTCTAATTCAAGAATCGCTTATCTAATTATATTGTCGTGTTATGATAAACTCTCTATCTTCGACATCTGAGGGGTAATAAATTCGTTAAACCAGTGTGTTGACGCGGGTACAGGCTGTTACCACACGCGCAAACAATTATATCCCCCACTCTACACTCGGGAGATACAACCTGTGCGCGTGTGGTAACAGCCTATACCCCTGTCAAAGTACTGGTGTAACTAATAGTTTCAAGTTTGAAGTTTACTGAAGTACTCCCAGGTCACAATGTGACACATGGGGATTACAAAATAATAGTTAAATTTTACAGGTCTGAGTGAGATTTACCATTAAAAGATATTATTATTTTTATTATTATTATTATTATTATTATTATTATTATTATTATTATTATTATTCATACCAAGCTTATTGTTATCATCAGTGCTATAATATGAATCAACATCGGTGATAGCATTATAGACAAAGACAATATAAACACATTACACATCACACATTATTAATATAAACATTATTACACAATATTTGTATAACCAATTCTAAAGTTAACAAAATTTAACAAGCATTTTATAGAAATTAATTGTGGCATATTTGATCTAAACATTGTATATAAACATTATTGGTACCAACGTTATTGGTTAGCCAGTAGTAGTAGTAGTAGTAGTAGTAGTAGTAGTAGTAGTAGTAGTAGTAGTAGTAGTAGTAGTAGTAGTAGTAGTAGTTGTAGTAGTAGTAGTAGTAGCAGTAGTAGCAGTAGTAGGAGAATTAGTAGTAGCAGCAGTAGGGAGTAGTAGTAGTAGCAGCAGCAGCAGCAGCAGCAGTAGTTGTAGTAGTAGTAGTAGTAGTAGTAGTAGTAGTAGTAGTAGTAGTAGTAGTAGTAGTAGTAGTAGTAGTAGTAATAGTTGTGTTTGAAATATTTACAATATGATAATAAAATAATAATCTCCGTTATGCAAATTGTTTAAAGATTTTCCGCATAAAAGCGCACAATTTTGTTAGGACCGACAAGTTTGTATTCGAGAGCAGTTGTCCGAATTTGTAGTGGTTTGGGCGGTTTTGCAGATATATACACCTGTGCAAAAGTTAAGCACCACCCTATTTTTACGCACATGCGAGGGTATATTCATGTGCTATGAAGAAAGCAATAGCATAAACATGTATGTACCCATCCATCTTAGTGCAAGAGGTAATAATGCAACTAGAGGAATGCTGATTATGATGGTGGGGAAACACTGTATGTTTTTGTTTGAACTTGAAAACGAGACCTGAATATGGTTACGTTGACACAACTGACAACTATTGCCCTACAGTTGACACACGTGCCTAGATTGTCATTAATGGTGTCTGAAAACACAAGTTTAACATCTGTGCACGAGTTTGAGACTGACATTATTAATACCGGGTATATCCACCTTGTGCCTGGATGACGGCCTGGACACGACGTCTCATGCTGGTCACCAACCGACTGATACGCCATTGTGGTATTCGTTGCCATTCAAGATGGAGTGCGTCTGTTAATTCCTGTAGGTTCTGCACAGGAGGATCCCTCCTTCTCACCATGTTTCCCAGAATGTCCCAGATATGCTCAATAGGGTTCATGTCAGGGCTCCTTGCTGGCCATGGTAGGGTTTCGATGGCATTCTGGCGGAGGTATTCATGCACAGCTCTAGCACGATGTGGTCGGGCGTTGTCATCCATGAACATAGGGTGGGTTCCAGGTGCATGATTTACAAAATGAGGGACCACAACTCTATCCAGTATGGAATCTTGATATCTTTGTCCATATAGTGTTCCAGGTACAGTCAACAGATCCAGCTTACAATCAAATGAGATGCACCCCCATATCATAACGGAACCTCCACCAAATGGAACTTCTTCCATGATGTTACGTTGGTCGTACGCCGTGCGTCTGGACCTCCATACACGAGTTCGACCATCTGTGGCATGAAGCAGGAACCGACTTTCATCGGACCAGTGTACCCGTCTCCAGGATCTCATGTTCCAGTGTCTTCTTTCGTTGCACCACCTCAGACGCTCCTCTTTGTGGTGTGCAGTGAGGAGAGGACGTCTGACAGGTCTCCTAGCTTTCATGCCAGCAGCATACAGTCTCCTTTTGACGGTAGACATTAACACTCTATTGCGCGTTTCCCATTGCTGGCTGAGCACTCTGCTGTTGGTGAATGGAGATCTCCTAACAAGGCGTACTAGGGCTCGATCATCACGGGCAGTAGTCTTCTTCGGTCTTCCAGATCTAGGCCTGTCCTTCACCTCGTTAGTTTGCCCATGTTTTGCAATCAAACGACTGATTACAGTATGGTTAATGTTCAGCTGTCTGCCAATCTCTCTGCATGACATACCAGTGGTTTGCATGCCTATGATTTGCCATTTCACACGATCATTTAACCTTCGTCTTGCCATAGCGGTTCACAATCAAGAGCTAATTCTCTCTGTACAAATAAACCACGGTCATGAACACAAAATTCCTAATCTTGTCGCCTAAATCTGTATGTAATGTTCTACATCTCAAACTGGACTTTTACATAACTGAACACGTGTGCTGTTTCCCGCCACGCACGGACATCAAGCTGCGTGAAGTCATGCATGCATGTGCATTTCGTACTTGGAATTATGTCAGCTAACGCGGGGACAAAAAGTATGGCAGCCTAGTTGTACCATCATGTTTCTACGTTCTATTGTTTTTGCTGGTGCTTAACTTTTGCACAGGTGTATATTTTGGAAGAAATAATTTTCTGTCATCACAGAAATGTCGCATAAGAATAGCTAATGATACTCATCCCCAATATCGTGTGTGTCGCATAGGTTACATATTCTTTCTTCCCTGTCTAAGCCTTGCCACCTTCCCTTTTCTATAGGTAACTTATGATTACTAGTTCGAAATTTGACTAAAGTTCTTCTGTTTAATTTATTTAGCTTACTGATATACGGCTCTAATTTTAGTTCAGTTTTGAATATACTATATATTTTGGCTTTAGGCAAGGTGGTAATTTGCCCTGACCAAGTTTGTATGTACTGGTCTTTAAGTACTTGTTTCAAATATCAAATATCGTATATTAGAATTTGTTATGGTCTGCGTTTCCCAGAGGTGAGCCATTCCCACATTTTCAAGTATACATTTAACTGTGGTCAGCCTGTATTCTGTATTGCTTTGAGTATAGTCATTGTAGATATACGTGTATAGTAAAGATGATAGCTTTGTTTCTTTGACGGTTAGTAGTTTTCGCAAAATTAATAAATTTATATTTTATAGTAATTTCTAATGGAATTTGTCCTAGATCTCCATATACCATATAGCTAGGCGTTGTTTTCGCAATATTTATTATCCGTTTATAGGACTGTACCTGAATTTTTTCTATTGAAGTAAGATTTTCTATCCCACAGATTTCACATCCATAGGTAAGTATTGGTATAATCATCGAGTCAAATAATTTTAGTCGGCACGTTAAGGGTAATTCAATGTTTTCTATTCGCCTGTATAGTGAGTAGAGGGCTTTAGCAGCTTGTTGACTTAAGTCTTTCATCACCTTGAGGTATCTACCATTGTGGGAAAAATGTATTCCTAAATATGTGTACGTGTCAGTTATTTCGATTTGTTCACCTCAATACTAAAATTTAGGCTTTCCCATCCCCGTTTATTGCCACCAAAAATTAGTATTTTTGTTTTTGCTTTATTTATCCGAAGCTTCCATACTTGGCAATAGCATACACCTTTGAAAGTCATTGTTGCTCTTGGAATTAAGCATGGCGCCGATAAATCTACACAGAAAAGTTTGACATGTTCTCATGTCGGTCTGAAAATCATATTACGTATTCATATGGAACAATTTGTTCTAGATAAGTTCGCTACGGTCAAAACATCATAGATAACAATGTTATTATCAAGCATTTTGGTGTGAATGTGCACCTTTTAATATTGTGTGCTATTGTGCTATTTGATTCCATGGTTATGCGGAATTAGTCACATTTAAGAATTGTGGCATTTTATTTATTTAGTTAGTTACGTATTGTGTTTGCTAGCCATTAATAAGGTTCGATTGGAAACAGAAATTTGTGTACTTTGATACTTTTTCATATCGTCCCAAATACATCAATTTCGCCATTGTACTCCGCGCCGTTGGCCAACGGGCGTGCCAATATAAAGTTTGATACTGGTTCCCTGCGCCATTTGCCAACGGGCGCGGCGATATCAAATTTGAGTTTGGTCCTCTGCGACGTTGGCCAACGGACGCGCCGATATAAAATTTGTTATTGGGCTTGCGCCGTTGACCAACGGGTGCGCCGATATAAAATTTGATATTGGTCCCTGCAGCATTGGCCAACGGCGCAAATTCGATATTGGCGCGTTCTATCAACATTATGGGCACCCTGAGTATGTCAGCGCAGTTACGGCTTCTATCATAACCACTCTACCATTTTCCAGTAAATTTGTCAATCGTATCTCGGATACGAGATAATGTTACATTTGATATAAATTTTCGGATGTTATTCAGGATTGGGCTCATGTTGGAAAGCGGTCTTAGGTGTTGGTAGTGCATTCAGTGATCCTTCTCCCACTTCAGCAATAGTGTTGTTCAAAAGGAGAGTTGATGGTATCGCTAGTATTGGCCAATACCAGCCCAGTAACCCTCATTATAATGGATGTTTTGAGTTAAAGTAGCTACGACTATGAGCATAATTTCTCGACGAAAAATACATTTAGTTGTCCTACTCAGCGCATGCACTTATTGAAACGTAAATGCCATATTGCCATCTTGGATCGACGCATCAACAATTGAGATAAGTTCATGTTTTTGCACAAAGTTGACAGGGTGCGTGTGAAATCAATCACACTACTTTGATAGTTCCAGCCGATTTTCGATTTTCTCTATACCCCACTCGTCCTCCGCGTCATGGTTTCTAGGCTAACAAGCTGTTACATTTACAACGTCTGGATTTATTGGATTTTATGTCAATATTCCGACAAACATGAATCAAATATCAACATATTCTTGGAATGGATTGTGAGAATACCGCGCCTTGGCAGAACTGTGCCATGTTTAGATAACGCGTTGTGGTGATTGCATGACAAAACAAGCAATGAAGTGATCAGATTTGTCACTCGCTCAAGACAGCTATTGTCATTATCAAAAACTCAATTGTTTGATGACGTCATAATCGAAAGGACGTTCGTCCGTCACGAAAGTAGAAATGGTCTGTAAATTAAGTGTCCGAAGTGTAGGTCGTTGACAAATCATAGAGTACAATACTTAATATAAAGCAAAGACTCGTCGATCAGTTCAAACAAAAATGGCAAGAATCTTTAAGTAATTTATCTAGGAGCGAAACGTATAGAATATTTAAATCAGAAATCTGTTTAGAGCCATATTTATTAAAATTAAATGAAGCTAGTCGAAGAACTCTTACGAAACTTAGGACTGCCAATCACCGCTTACCAATTGAAACAGGCCGCTGGAATGGAATAGCAAAACTCAACAGAACATGTCCATTATGCAATAATAATGATATTGGTGACGAATACCATTACTTGTTTCCATGTCAATTTTTTTAAGAATCCCGTAAATTATTCATACCTGCTTATTACTCTACACGACCAAACTACTATAAATGTGAAAAGTTATTGTCGACTCCCAACTTGGCATTGCAAAGAAAACGATGCCAATTTGCTGCAAAGGTTATAGCGCACTTTGGGCAGAAATAGAATAATTGTTCTCATTTTGTATGCTGAGGTGTACTATACAATTAGATCAGAGACACTAGTCGCAATAGTTATGACACTCTAAAATGTGTGCTTATCCGTGACCTAGTACTGAACAACAACAACACTGACGACGACGACGACGACGACGACGACTGCTACTACTACTACTACTACTACTACTACTACTACTACTACTACTACTACTACTACTACTACTACTACTACTACTACTACTACTACCACTATGCTACTACCACTACTACTACTACTACTACTACTACTACTACTACTACTACTACTGCTGCTGCTGCTGCTGCTGCTACTACTACTACTACTACTAGTACTACTACTACTACTACTACTACTACTACTACTACTACTACTACTACTACTACTATTACTACAAATTCTACTAGTAGTACTGTTATTGCTGAAACAAAAAAATAGACCAAAAAAAACAACTGCTATGCACTTGTACACTTGTACACCACTAGTATTTATCTATGTAAATGTAAATATGTTTCCCGCATACTTTCTATAAAGTCTGGGAGTAATAAATATAATTGAATTGAATTGATGAATTTAAAACTTAAGAAAGGTTCGGATGAGTATTTTGAAATCAAGTTGTCTTAGAGGTGCTTTTCCCACAGGCAAACTATTCAATAGCTTTTTTAGCTTGAAATTGAGATTCTGCTAATTTACGGTTAAAAGTGGTATAATCGCAAAAAGGGGGCGGAGCTTCGCGAAAAATCAATTACTCCAGTATATCAAATACGTGAGGAAACATAGCTAGCCCTGGTGATGCGTCGAAATCAAACTGAGGTCGTGTTTTCAATAGCGACTTACTCCGCTGTAGCGTCAAACGGACATATGACGTTATTCCGCACTAACTCGCTAGTGTGTGAACACAGCCTAAGCAAAATAATTCATAATGAAATCTGCGTAAAAAAATGAATGGACCTTTCCCTTTCTAGTTATGCCCCGCCCTTCTCTAGCTAAGCTCCACCCCACCGCGCTCGCGCTGGGATCGATCGATCTCTTAACTCCCTGACTATCAATTTCTAGAAAAAAAATACAGTTAAGCTATTGAATATTTTGGGAATAATTTGATTGGGCGCTGTTGCTGCCTATGGCAGCAGCAGCGTCCAATCAAATTAGTGTCAAAATATTCAACAGTATGCAAATAGTAGAGACATACAATTCGTACAACGTGTCGGATGTGTTAAAGACTGGCCAAATAGAATCATTTATGATATAATGATTATGACGTCATCCTACACGCCGCGTAGCTGATTATGACGTGCTATGGTGTCAGATGATAGATAAATACTCTGGAAAGGTGAATTGAAAAATCGTTATCGAAATCTGTGATCCGTGCATAGCTATACATACATTCATAACCTATATCCCTGATAACGCAGCTTACTGGGCCAACGCTGGGCCGATATTAGGCCGATACTGAATGTACGGTATCGGCCCAGCGTCGGCCGAGTAAGCTGCGTTATCCGGGATTTTGTCAAATAACAATGTGACCTGCCAGAGTGGGTGCGCTGAGCAGCCTGAGGACAACAACCTATCTCCCCAATGTGGTGATTTCGCTGATCCGGCTGGCTTCATAAAATGAAACTTATTCTTAACTCGTTATCTTTCATTAGTTGCATGTACGTTCACACTTTAGCTGTAATTTATACTGTAGAAATAAATGGATCCATTTCTAATCATAACCCACCCATGTCTAGATAACCTCCGCTCACGTTTTACGAGTGTTGGAATAGATTAAGAACTTTGAAACCTAAATTCCCAGAAGCTAAATTTCAGGGTAACTATAGAGGTAATCGGTTGCATATTTTGAAACTAATTTGACTGAGGGGCCTTGCTGATACGACAGAAACATCTCCAAGTAAAATTAGTTTCACAATCGTTAATAAAATGTTTATTAAATTGTATATTTATCAAAGGCATGCAATTCGTACACTACAGAAGAACGTTTCGACTTTCATGGCATAGCAAACGAGGGATATAATTGAATATGATGTCATTGGTATTTGAGTGGAAAATCGGAGCCATCCATAAGAACGTGTTTCTGTGACGCATGCATCGCATATACCAGAACATATACCATGCAAAGACTGTTTACACACACTCACGTGTCTAAATATTAACGGGATGCTAATCGCATCTCAAATGTTATAATGCACCGATAGATTATGGTTTATAGATTCCATATCATTCATATCCGGTCACATTCCGTTACTATAACACAATTATCTGCTTTGTAATATCGCATAAATGTTAAACCGTGCTCGCCACCATTTTGTCTCCTCAAGCGATAGTGCGTGATGTCATGTAAGCGTCAATACATTACATTCTTTATTATGTATGGCAGCATCAACGTCCAGTCGAATTAGTTTCAAATTATTCAACAGATTACCTGTATGATTGCTTTTATAACAGATTGCCAAACTATAGCTGGCACCTCTATGACCGAGCGTATATCCCTAGGCAAATAATATAGGCTTTTTCTGATTGGTTGAAAAGTAAATAATGACAGCCATCATAGGCTGTAGAAGTGTAGCAACATTTATTTACAAACGCCTGCATATCTTTCTTTAGCTGCATGATAAAACCCTTAAAACTAACCGCATAGTTTATAAGGGGCATATTAGATCCCGTGCATAGCTATTAACAGATGAGGTTAGTTATCCTTTAAGCGTTGCAGGTAGAGCATCACCACACACCACACACGCACAGTCACGCGCGCCTACGCGTACGCACATGAGCGTACCACTATAGGTTAATCCCTTCACCAGGAAAGGAAGAATGCACCTTTTGCTATGCCCTGTCCATCTTTAGCTGGGCCTCGGGCGCACCACGCCCGTGTTTGGATTGATCGATCCCTGAACTCCCTGACTATCAATTTCCAGAAAACTATACAGGTAAGCTATTGAATATTTTGAAACTAACTGGGTTTAATCGCTGCCTATTAACCGTCTAAGCCAGACTACATAGAGTCTCATGAAGTAATTGATATGACGCCAGCCTACACGACAGGTAGTTTGTAATGACGTTATCTGGTTTACTGAGAAACTGGACTCCTCCAATGCCATAGAAGCTAGGTAGAGATGGCGAGATATGCGATGCAAATGAGAAAATGAGAGACACCAGCGAAAGGTGAGTACGAAACATGATTTTGTGAAGAACTAGTAGTGTACGTATTTCTACACTTTATTATTCCAGGGCGTTGTGAATAGAGGAGCTGCTATTATTAGCGTCCAATTGATACGGCGCGCGCATTGTGTCCTTACATATACAATGTTAATCGATAATCTAAACTTCGATAAACTTCGGCAAAGTGGCCATTAAAGGTATTGCTAATCACATGACATATAATGCATTGTACAGGTAGACTATGGTATATAGATTCGATATCATTCACGTCCCGGGCACATTCCAGTATCTGTGCCATGGTGATTTACTTTTTAACATCGTGTACCTGTTGAACTGTTGTCGCAGCCATTTTATCAGGTCAATCGCTATTGAGTGAAGCCGTACGTACGTGTGAATGCATTCCATTCTTTATTCTGTAATAATTATCATATTGAAAGGTGGTAAAAGCGTCCAGACAATTTAGTTTCAAATCGGTTTCAAAATACGAGGCAGTTTACCTGTATGCTTGCTTTTACACCACCACCCACCCCAACACCACCGCACCCCACCCCCGTTGGACAGTCAGAGATTGTAGAAATGCATACACATATATTTATCACGGTCTGAATACCTTACTTCCACGGTATTGTAAACAGTTTAAGCTTGTCTGCACAGTCTATGAGTGGCACGTTTATATTAACGAATATGTATTATGAGGTTAGTTTTCCAATAATGTAACTATTGTATTAAAGTTAGCATCCATGCACTTTCTAGGTGCCATGAAACGTCAACGGCGACTCTAGTATAACCATCTTTGACAGTGTATTCATTTCACCTTTCCAGAGTATCCATCCATTATCAGACCTCGTATGACGTCATAATCCGCTCAGCGTATGTATGATGACATAATCATTACAACACAAAGGCTTCCATATAGACCGTCAGCAAATCTCAAATGGTCCTACACGTTGTATGAATTGTAATTCTTTGTAATTCTTTGCTGTTTAATAAATACGCTGTTGAATATTTCCGAAAAGTTGGTTCCGATCCCAGGATGATCATAATAAGGAAAAATTAGTTGCCTCTCCGGGATGTAGAAATTGTTTGAGTGTAGCTTTCGTGACCATCTCGATCACTTCTTCAGCACTAACTGACAGTCGCTGGCAACGTCACTCTGGTCATATCTTGTGGAGTCACATGACAGCATGGACTGGTAGACTGCTGGTATACGGTAGACCTCGTCTTTTTTCATGGTTGGTTGATGCTTGTAGATTTCTATGGCCTCTTTAACCTTCCCTTTCTAATTTTTCCTTATTATGCTGTTGAATATTTTGAAACTAATTTGACTGGGCGCTGATGCTGCCTTAGGCAGCAACAGCACCCAGTAAAATTAGTTTCAAAAAATTCAACAGATTACTTGTGTAGTTTTTTGGAAATTAATGGTCAGAGTGTTCAGAGATCGATCGATCCCAACACGAGAGAGGTGTGGGTGTAGCCTAGCTAGAGATGGGCGGGGCATAGCTAAAACCGGAAAGGTCCATTGTATACCAATGGATTGCCAGACGTCAAGTACGTCAGAAGTTATTCTCGGGAATGGCAAAATGAAAACTGGTTATATTCTATGGTAGTAATTAATAGATATAGGCATATTGACATATACATTGATACATGCAATGATACATGTTAGCGCAATTTAACAATAACATAATTTGATTTTTTTTGGCCGGTATGTTACTTCTTTCCACTATGTCATCCACCTTTTCCTATATTTCCATAGGTATGAGAACTGGTAGGATAGCTGGACACCATTTTGCTGGAAGTTGCTGTTCTCGTAGATGGAAATCAGTTGACATAAATCTAATGTAGTGCAAACCGATTATACTTCGCTAGTTAAATGTGCATCGCTAATCTCACATCGTTACCATGTCAATGTAGCCAGGAATGGCAAATCGCGCTGACGGAATGCGTAAGGGGATATTAATATCATTTCACATGATGGATTACCTGGTAAATTATAGTTTAGAGATTGCATCTCATTAACCTCCTGGTGGATTCCTTTATCTGTTTCTCAAGTGTTTGCATTTAACATCGTATTGATGTTGAACTGTAGTCGCCATCGTTTCGTCTCCTCAAGCGATATCATATGATGCCATGCACGTACCACTATATCACTATATTTTGTATGTTTAATGATTATTATAATACTTGCCTTGGCAGCAACAACTTCCAGTCAAATTAGATTCACCATATTCAGTGGGGTATCATGTATGGTTGATTTTATACCACACTACCAAAGTATGCAGTTCACCTTTATGATCGGCCGTAATACCGAGACTTACAACATACTTTTTGTGATTGGTTAAATAGAAAATTATGGCAGCCTTCAGAGACTTGAGACATATATCATAATTTAGTAACTGCGACATGAATATCTTTCTTTAGTTGTATGATCAAAAGCTAAAAGAATACTGTGCATAGTTTGCATGCAGCGTACCATGTGTATTCCATGAGGCAAGTTTTGCTTTAGTGCATAACTCGGGCATGTCGATGCCACATCTGTGCTGTTTTAGTCAGACATTGAAAGGATACGAATATGTATATGAGAATAACTAATCTACTGCTTCAACTATACATGCATCAGTTAGAAGTAGGGTGTTGTAAGTTCAATGTACAAATGTATGTCACGTAAATAGATCCCCTTTGATATGTTCCATGAAAAACGTTGACAGATTAAATAATTCACGTTAGCAATCAATAAAATATCATACTTAATTCAGAAATGGAATTTTCAAAGTATGTTGCAAATCGTATGAATATGTATATGAGAATATCTAATCTACTAGTCCAACTACACATGCATCAGCTAGAACTAGGGTGATGTAAGCTCAATATACACATGTATGCGACATAAATATATCCCCTTGGATATTTTCCATGAAAACCCTTGAAAAATCCAATAATTCACGTTAGCAATGGATAAATGTTCATATACATTTGATAATGTGTATTAACATTATAGGAATTGTGAATCTACGTTCACAGAGATAATGACTGCATGCTTCTGATACAATATGGCATTTGATTTTGCTTTAAGACAAATATAATCTTTTATAATGGAAGTGGTTCTGCAAGGAAAGGTTCTGAAGGAAACCTAATTCAAGATAATAACAGATTTGAGTTAAAGGATCACGATGTCTAGAATTAAATGGATTTCATGATACAACATACAAACGGATCTCTAATGGAATTTCCCATTTTCTAAGGTTATTATCTGCAGACTAGGCATTTCATACTGCTGTGATATTTACAATCTAGCAATTGCTCTCACTTTTCTTTATACATAAGCAGCTTACAAGAAATGCTTGCATTTCAATGAGGGTTAAGGATGTGGCAAATGGTGACATTTAACAGAAAACACTTATACTAATATATCTGTTGTATATTGATACAAGAAATGCAGAATGCGCACAGTGCATTGTTGCCATCATCAATATGTTTGTAATTTGTTCTTTTCATTTAGTAATCTCCAGGTGTTCACGCCTGTTATATTAATTTGAACGTTTACTCTCCCAGAGCGATTCATCAACGTCAGTTGAACACAGCTGCGAAACATGGTCTTTGATATAAAAAAAGTGATTCCAAGTTGAAAAGGGTGAAATAGTAATTAAATTAATACACTAAAATTATTCAATATCGTTGTTGTTAAAAAGAAATACACGACCTTAATTGTGTCTCCTTGCATTCTATCACCTGTGCAGAGTGATACAGAAAACTGAATCAGACATAAGTGCATGCTCGTTAAATATATGCACGCTATTATCATATAAACAAAGGCTTACAGCCCATATTAATAATAGTAACCCAGTAAATAATGCAGCGAAGTATTTGTATTGGTTCTTAGCGTGGCGAAGTAATTTTATATTGGCCAATCAGAACACGGCCGTGCTCGTTGTGTTGGATGTCACTACGACGAAGTTGAGCGCTAGTGGCGCACGTTATGAGCATCTATAATGTAAGAGTACTATTTGTGGCGTCCCATATTATTTTTGTTTGGTATGTTAAGCTCAGTAGTTAGGCTTAGTACGTCCTCTTCAGACTGGATGGCAAGCATTATCGTATACACACGAGGAACATATTTCTGACGAAGGTCTGCATAACAGTAGCACCTACTAATGAGATGGCATCATCCTGTCCTCTGTTTCGCAGCCACTTAATAGGCAAGTGACGTCAACTTGATGGTTATTGAATTTCGCTCTGTTTCTTTGAAGTATGTAGCTCCCAGCCAAGATTTTGGCATTCGTTGCAGCCTTTTTGACACAATTCCTCCTTGTCTTATTCCCTGTTGGCGCTCAACTACCTCTGCTGTCTGGTCTAACTATTTTACTCTCGATTTTTCCCTCGGGAACATTCGGATTCTTCAACTGCTTCGCTTCCATTATTGCTTCTATTACTAAGATCGACGCATTTATGCTCAAACTACCTTCTCTGAAGACCCGCTGAAACTTGCATTATTGCATGCCAAGTACGGTGACCACAGGTGTTTTACAAAGCGAGACTCTCGCGCCTTACCTTGTCATCATTGTCTTAGATTATGTAATGAGGAATGTTCAGAGAGGCGGGGCACAGCTTGACTTTCAAAATGATAGAAGGTGGTAAAGAGTGTCAGCACTAGGAGATACTACAGCACCATCAAGACGTTAACCAAACATATTAGAAAGTATGACTAATAGAAAATTCGAAGAAGACCAAGGTTTGATACTGCAATCATACACACGAGGATGTGAGAATCAACACCATTGACGGAAACTCGCTAGAAGTTGCTACAGACTCCAAGTACCATATAGCGGCATTGGTTAGCAGTGCCGAGGAAGACATTAAGATCAGGAAAGCATTGGTATGGAAGTTTTGCAAATTGAAGATTCGATTGTTTGAAGCAACTGCCGAGTCAATACTCCTTTATGCACATGAAGCGTAGACAATAACAACGGATCTCCAGAAAGAACGAAACGGAAGCTACCCCAGACTTATGCGAATACCATTAAACTTACATTAGCAGGAGCATAGAGCAAACAAAGAGAAGTAGTTGGGCACTGTCAACGCCATACAGAACTGGCTTTCCGCAAAGCCTTTGCTTTGTACACCAACTCATAGGAAGCGGAAGTGACGCAGACCACCATTAACATGCGTCATGTATTGATGAGGGACATCAGCCTTAACGAACGTGATACGTGTTGGACCATGACCAATGCCGACTCGTCACTGCTCGGGGCATGACATATACACCTACTTAAGTAATTAAGAACAAGTAGCACAGTTTCTCCTTCTGTTTCTGTCAATTTAACTATGAATCGATGATTGGAATTCTTGGCAGAAAGGATTTACTATAACATCGGCATGGTTCATCGATATTATACTTTAATGCAGAAACTGTTTTAACAGGCCACGCACACACCTCCAACGATGCGCAATTAGTGCCATTTGAGCAGCCTGCAAAGGAATTGACCTTTCCGGTTTTATCTATACCCCGCCCATCTCTAGCTAAGTTCCACCCATACCTCGCTCGTGTTTGGATCGACCGATCTTTGAACACCCTGTCTGTCAATTTCCAAAAGACTTTAGGCAGCAACAGAATCCAGTCAAATTAGTTTCAAAATATTCAACAGCATGATTATTAAATACAGCAAACAATTACAAAGACATACAATTCATACAACGTGTCGGACTTTTTGGGATTTGATGACCGTCAATATGGAACCCTTTGTGACATAATGATTGTGAGGTTATCATACCCGCGTTGAGCTTATTATGACGGCATGCGAGGTAAGATGATTGACGGAAACTCTGGAAAGGTGAATTCAGATTTTGCCGTTATGCGTTCTGTTTAAAGAACTACCTACTCACGCCCATATTAGATCTAATCCTAGAGATTTTGTTCAAATACGCAAATAAATCAAGGAAGTTTCTATTTAATTAAACCAACCACACAGGTAATATGTGGCAATCTGATCAAGGCCTTGTTTTTTAGTTTCTGAATTGCGTATGCTCTGTATATTTTCGATCTTTGTAAAGATGGACATACAAATGATGATGAAGTAAACAAAGCTTTGTGTTGCATTGCGCATGCAATTTTAACGCCATAGATTACAACGCAAATTAGTCTGATCTAGGTTGCAGTGACTTCACTCAGCGGATGAATGCAGTTTTGGCTATGCCCTGCATATCTATAGCTAAGCTCCATACACGTTTCGCCAGTGTTGGGATCAATAGATATCTGCACTCACTTAACCTCAATTTCCAAGAAAAGTATACAGGTAAGGTGTTGAATATTTTGAAACTAATTTGACATGGTATCGTTGCTGCATATGGCATAAACAGCACCTAATGAAATTAGTTTCGATCCAAGCACTCCTTATACTAGTAATTTCCAGAAGACTATACAGGTAAACTGTTGAATATTTTGAAACTAATTTTACTGGGTGATGTTGCTGCCTATGGCTATGTAGGCAACAGTGCCCAATCAAATTAGTTTTAAATAATTCAACAGGATGTTTAGTAAATAGCAAAGACATAAAATCGTACAACCCCACGGACTATTAAACGTTAATGACGGACGTAGCCACGTCATTCATGATGTAATTGATCATACCATCACCCTATATGTGACGTAGTTGATTATGATGTCATATGATTGACTGAGAGACTGAATTCATACGTACACATGATATGGGTCGTTATCGACTTCACACTTTGAACCCAGAATGGCTAATATTTCAATTTCAAGAAGAGCTTATTGGTAACCTGCTGCCTGTTTTGAAACTAATATGACAGGAACCTGTTGCGGCATCACCTGTTGCCAGTCAAATTAACTTCAAAATCATCAACAGAATAGATCCTTTTCATATTTGACATAAGTGGACCAAATGATTAAGACACGGCAATCAGAAATGTGTCGAGCAGTGGATCGCCGAGAAAATAAGAGGATCGCCATTAGATTATGAAGCTGTGAGAGCAGGACTGTCGCCAGCACCTGGAGCAACGCCGATAAGAGACTGAAGCGGCTAGATCAGGGGCACCCCAGATATCGGTTTCTAAGACGGCGGCAGACCTCGCTCTAATTTTTCGGATGTGTTAATCTACGGTAATTGTTATAAGAGTCCAGCGGGAATAATTTCTTACATGGATGGTCTTATGAATGAGTGTCTGTTACCTGCTTACGATTTACACGTCTCATTGAAGCATTTTATTCTTACAAAGTTGTGCTTGCGGTAACATCAGTTATGTTAACGGATATTTTCCTACATTCCCGGGAAAAGATCCGCGAATCTCCCTGGATACAAAACATGCTGAATATATTGAACGCGAGTTCACCACAACAGCGTTCAGTCAATCACGTGTTCGCAAAAGAAGACAGCTTGCTTACCTTTTGGGCAGTCGTTTGATGTGTGCGCAGATGTATATTACGGATTGTGTTGTTATATTGATTTGCGGTGGCGTACGTTACATTCCACGTTCCGACAAATCTCCATCTTCAAACAGAAATCAGTTAAGTTTTCAGTTTTCTTTATTTACCCATGCCATTTACACAGCATATGGGGTGGACATTATTATTATAGATATTTATACTATGGCGGTAGTTATTATTATTATTATTATTATTATTATTATTATTATTATTATTATTATTTTGTGATTAGCTGCTGCCGTTGCGTATTTTGTTTTGACATCTTTTTCTTTGTCGTTGTCAACATCTTTGTTCCTGTCGATTGCATTGTCGGTGTTGTTGTTATTGTTGTGGTGGTAGTGGTTGGTTGTAGCATATTGGTGCTCGCGCCGTGGTTGGTCGTAGTAGAGAAGTGTGTGTCCGAGGTGCTCCTAATGTCGTAGTTGTCGTTGTCGTTATCGTAGTTGTCATTATCGTAGTTGTCGTTGTCATTGTCGTTGCTGTTGTTGTTGTTGCTGCTGTTGCTGTTGTTGTTGTTGTTGTTGTTGCTGTTGTTGTTGTTGTTGTTGTTGTTGTTGTTGTTGTTGTTGTTGTTGTTGTTGTGAAGCGGATCTGTCTTTTTTCTTTGAGAGCCGCAGATATTTGCATAACCTATTCAGTATTGGTGTGTTACAGATCGCAAACAGGCCTTGAGTTTTCTCTTTTGTGTTCTGCCTTACATAGTAATCAGGTATAAATTGTGTTCTTTCTTTTGTGTATCTTTCGCAGCAGAAAAGAAAATGTGTTTCTTTTTCTACTACGTTACATATATTACAAAGTTGTTCCTCATTGTCAATACCAACCCACCTTTTAGATTATATTGCGAGTTGATGGTTCAATGTTCTAAAATGGCAAAAGGTTATAGCTTCTCTATATGGTAAATATTTTAAAATAGTCTTCGAATTCAAATTTTGTTTTTATTTCTTTATAGAACGTTAGCCGTGTTGAATCACTTATGAGTTATGTCAACTTTTCTACATACTGATGCTCTAAATCTTGTCTTGTTCGCTGCACTACCTGTTTTGTGTTTACAGTTTCTACCAAAACTGTGTCCGATTGCCCCGTTATTTCTAGAATGGCTTTCACTTTGTTCATCCATTTAACTTGGATTTGGGTTCGTGACATACAATCCAGACACGTGAAGAAAAGCATTGACGATAATTTTCCATAACATCCATTTACTAACCCGGCCCAAAATCGTATCACGTTACATTGTATTTGGATGTCAAGTGGCATTCTTCCTAGGTCCCCATACACCATGACATTAGGTGTGCTTTTCTTTAGATTTAGTATACATTTAAAGAATTTCAATTGACATGATTCTATTAAGTTAGTGTTTTCGAAGCCCCATATTGCTGATCCATATAAAAGAATAGGCACTGCCATTGTTTCAAACGGTACAATTTGTAGATATATTGGGATATCGTGTTCTTTGATCTTCGTGAGTAATGTATACATGGCTTTTGTTCCCTGTTTACAGTTTAGAATTTTGCAACTTGAAAACGTGCCATTTGACTTCATTTGAATTCCGAGATAGATGTATTCATCGACTATTTCAAGCTCCTGCCCTCCCATTAAGAACTTGTTGATTTTTCTCTTGGACAATACCTTTACTTTTGTTTTTGTAGTGTTTATTTGTAGCTTTCAATGGATACAATAATTATGAAAAATATTTAGTGCGTGTTGCAATGCTTCTGGTGTTTCTGCCATTATGACCGTGTCGTCGGCATATAATAGTATGGTGAGGCGTATACATAGATTTAGATTCTCCTCTGCCATGTCATTAATAGATGTAATACCAAAAAATTCAATATCGTGTGGATATTCCTCCAAGTCGTTTAAGAAAATAGAAAATAGGAAAGGTGAGAGATTCTCGCCTTGCCATACCCCAATATTGCTAATCATACAGTCTGAATAACAATGGTTGAGGATGACAAAGGATGTAATAGATTTATAAATGTTATATACAATTTTGAAGCAGTTTCCTGTTATATTGCATTTAATTAGCTTGTACTACAGACCAGTTCTCCACACCGTATCAAATGCCTGCTTAAAATCTACGTAACAACAGTAGAGCCTTTTCTTTTGGGCAAAAAGTAATTCTTTAATTAAATACAAGGAAAATATGTTGTCTTGTGTCGATCCTTGTTTCCTTAAATCCGGTTTGGGCGTCTGTTATAATTTCATATGATTCTGCATAACTCTTTAGCCTTTCGTTTAGAATTGATGTAAATAATGTTCCAAGACAACTTAAAAGAGTAATAATTGGGAGATAATTTCCTGGGTCTGATGAATCACCTTTATTTTTGTATATGGGGATGATTTTTCCAACTGGCCATTCATTTGGCACTACCCCATTATCAAAGATATTATTAAACAAGCTCTCATAAACTGAGATCATAATTTCTGCCGAACATTTAATATACTCATTGTATATATTATCTACCCCTGCAGCTTTTCCATTTGATAATTTGCTTATACCATCCCAGATTTCCTTTCTTGTGATTGGTCCGTCAAGTTCGGCACAGTTGGGAACATCCATCATTTATATTACATCAACGTATGTATATTGCCCACCCACCCACCCACCCACCCCCAACCCCCCCCCCCTCCCAACCCACCTCCACCCCCCACCCCCCCACCCCCCCCCCCCACCTCCCCCACCCCACCCAACCCCCAATTAACCTTTTTTTAAATGCTGAAAGAGTGCTTCGAGGTATATTTTATTAGTTTCTTTGGTCTTTTTGGTAGTGGTGTTAAAGAGTTTCCAAAATGCTTTACTATCTCCCTTATGTAGCTTACGTAAATTGCTATGTAGCTGTTGACGTGTATCTTGTGCGTATTGTGTAATTGTTATCTTATAACGTCGACTGGCCTTCTGTAATCTCTCTCGACTTATGTCTGTTTTGTTTATGTTGTAACTCTTTTTTGCTTTGTGGTATTCTTTCCGCACGTGGCTACATTCTTTGCCAAACCATGGCTTATTGTTATTCTTATGTTTCCCTAGATATTTCTTTTTGTAGCCGCATGTTTTTTCAGCACTTTCTCTAAAGAGGTTGCCAATCATGCTAGTTGCTACATTTATTTTTTCCTCAATATTGCCTTTTTGTATTTCAAAAATTATTTCTTTTATTTCCTGAACTTTTTCGGGGTTTAGGTTTCTTACAAAGATGTCTTTCTTTTGTGCTACCCAAATAATCCTACTGGTCTTCAGCCTTAATACAGATATAATTCGCGACACCTGAGACATCATTAGCCCCTCCTGTGGCAACATACCCCTTTAATCGTCAAACTCACCAAAAACAACCTTGCGGTGGTCTTCAGACCTGGATATTTGAAAGGCCTAGAGAGGAGTATTTTTTAATATTTACCACTAGAATGACAGTCTTTCTAGTAGTAACTTTTAAAAAATACGCTTCTCTAGGCCTGCAGATAGACACTGGCTAAGTAAAAACTAGTTTTCTTTACTATTACCCCTTTAAAGGTCAAGACGGCGAAGAAAATTCAGTGGTAAATTTACAAAAAAATAATCTATAATTAAAATATCTTGAAACATATTGACCATCAAAATATTTAATTGATGTGTTAAGTAGTATTTTGAGCGCTGTGAGGCGCTGTTGACACAAAAGGGGTCAAATACCGCATACCCGAGTCTTTACGTTTATCGATATGCAATACACAATATACAGCTGGAACGTGTGAATATAACAGTATGAAGAATAAAATATGCATCACAATGCATTCAATCGGTACATTTGCATGGCTACCTCGAACTATATTAAGAAATACAGTATACAGGTGTGCTTAATAATCGTGAGAAACGGTAAGCACAAAAGTGGTTGGTTGTGATTTATTTTTCTAGATTAATACTTGGTACTGTTTATGCATGGTGTTTAAATACCATTCTATCAGTGAGTGTAATGGACTTAATGCGAAGACACATTACAGGTATGTGCTGTACGTCGAAAACTAATTTACTGCCTAGTTAATAAGTCGCCCTGCTTAGTATCATACACGCGGCTGAACACACACGCTCACGTGCGTACTCATGCTCGCTAGCTCGCGCAAACGCACGCACGTACGTACACATACAAACATCCCAACTCCCGCACGCACGAACAACCGTGGTAACGAACAAAGGAACGAACGAATGAATGAACAAGCGAACGAACGAACGAACGAACATCTTAGTTAGTACGATGCTCTGATGAATATGTTGAACATAATTGGATTGGAAGCCATTGCCGCATTAGACCTTAGGCAGCAATGTTTTCCTCTCCCATTATGTTCAAAATATGCAACAGTAGCGTACTTTTATTTCGTTTTGATTACAGAGTATACGAACGTGCCAAGACATTGAGCACACATAACGTCGTTCAATGCATATTGTACTGCTCGACCAATTAACGATCTCTCGCTTGAAATTAGTGACAGGATTAAAGAGAACTATTTAGGAAAGCTATTGGCTATTCTGAAAATAATTTGACTGGACTCTTTATCGCTGATATAGGCAGCAATATCTCAAAGCCAAATTAGTTTCAAAATATTCAACATAATAGGCATATGCCCTATATGATATATCAAAGATAATTTGTCGAGTCCGCTACGCGACGATTAAGTGGCTAATGACCAGTGATTAAGAACCATTTGCCATCCCAAGCATGGCTAGTTTGATACCCGTTAATCTCTCTTGTAGCAACAGCCCATTACAGCGCTCAAAAGACTATTTATTTCAACTAACCATTTTATTGCCAATACTTTTCAAGGAAATTGTGGTTTTGTTTGCAGCAAAAATGAGTATTTTTGTAAATTTATAACGAAAATTTTCAAAAAAATGTATTCCTATCATCCTTCAAATGGAAATTTCTCAAAAGTGTAATGGTGAAAAAAATCAAAATTTCTGCTTAGCCAGTGTCCAATTGCAGCCCAAGAAGAGTAATTTTGAAAATTTACCACTGGAATGACTGGCTCGGTTACAGAGCCAGTCATTCCAGTGGTAAATTTTCAAAAAATATTTTGCTTTTAGCCTGTAAATGTCCATTTCTCAAGATCAGTACAGAGGTCGTTTTTTACCAACTTGACCATTAAAGGGTTAAGTTGACACACGAGGGGTTAAATACTGGGACACATTGCTATGCCCCGCCCATTTATAGCCAAGTTCCGCCAAAGTTATACGTGTGTCAAAATCAATTTGGAACTTTGAAACCTCAATTCTACGAATCTACATGTCCAGGTAATTACGCCTAGTAAGATGGTGAATATTTTGAAACTAATTTAACTTGGAACTGGTAGCATCGGATCACAGTCCAATTAAATTCAATGTATTCAATACAATTATGTATTATGTTGTAAATCCGTCACTGATCTACAATTCAGATACCTTAGTGGCAGACTCTACTGATTTTCGCTACGAAGATTTGTCATTTTGACCGTAGCGTCATCTAGCGTATTAGATGATGACGGCATAAACTACTTGAATAACAGATCGGATACCCCACCCCTATCCCCTTAAAGATGTGTGACTAGTGCCAAAGTACGTGTCCATATCCCCACTTTAATGAAGTACGTAAGCGTGCATGGTCAAGATGTTGCCATATAAACTCACAATTCTAATCGATTATTTCAGGGAATTTGTTTATCAGTAAATTCGACAGCGTCGATATAAATGTCATGAAAGTAATTTTAAAATCAATGTATGGCCTTATTATAATCTGGGGCCTGGTGCACCGTTGTGGCGTTAAATAGGCGTAAAGCAACGCCCGTCGTTAGCCCATGTCTTAGACATGGGCTAACGACGGACGTTGCTTCACGCCTATTTAACGTCATAACGGTGCACTAGACCCCTGGTTTTCTTCTGTCGCGATACAACACAATTATTCTGCGTCAGAGTTCGCGGATTAAGCAGCTGTTACATTGGATTTCATTTAAGGTATCTTATCTGGCTGTATTCGATTGTAGTGCAGTAGTTTGTACGGCGTGAATGAAAAGCTTAAGATATTGCTGAAACTGATCGGGTGACGACTGGTTCCAGATTCAAAGGATTCGGTGATGCTCGTAGCACTGGCTTAACTCTTCTTGTAACACCGTAACCTTTAATGGTCAAGCTGGCAAGAAACTCCCACCGCAATGGCCTTAAGAATGTCCAGTTGCAGGCCAAGAGAATAGTATTTTTGAAAATTTATCACGTGAATGACTGGCTCGGTTACAGAGCCAGTCATTCCAGTGGTAAATTGTCAAAAATACTATTCTCTTGTCCTACAAATGGACGCTGGCTAATCAAAAACGCGAACTTTCTTAACAATTCCCCTTTGGTGGTCAACCTAGTCAAACACGTGCTCTGTAGTTGTTGTCACGAGGGCAGAAAGCGATTTTTGTAATTTTCAGTGGTAAATTTACAAAGATGGTCTTCCCTTGGCCTGCAAACGTTATAATGTTATTGACAAATCTTGGTAATTAAACGGTTACTTGATATGCGTTGCATCCTGGACACTTTGAGGCGCTGTTGACATGTTAATAGATAGGGAACCAGAAATATAATAGACATAGAAGGTTAATAGACATGGATTAATAGACATATAATCAGCACCAATAATTACATAACGGGAAATGACTGGTTGATGATGATAGGAAGAGGTTCCATTAGTAGTAGCTGTTATAGTGGCGTGTCCTTGCGAGCAAAGGCCTGATCCGGTCTGCCACTCAAGTATCTGCCATAATAGTCGTATATTTCAGGTGTTAGCTGACATCACATTTAACGTGATGTGGCTCTGTCACGGGCATCACAAATTATGTCACAAAATGGCCTGAAACTATGTGAATTGTATGTCTTGTATTATGAATTTACAATGTTGTTGAATATTTTGAAAGAAATTTGACTGAGCTGTTGATGCCAGTACAAATTAGTTTCAAAATATTCAACAAATTACCTGTACAGTTACCCTGAAATTTACATTCAGGAAATTCAATTCATTCCAACATACGTACACATTTGGGCGGTTATGCGCTTAGATAGAGATGGGCGAGGCTTAGCAGGAAACTGATCCTTCTATTGAAGGAATCCAGTTTTTGCTATGCCCCGCCCATCTCTAGCTAAGCTCCACCCACGCTTCCCCCTTTTGGGATCGATCGATCCCTGAAATCCCTGACTATAAATTTCCAGAAAGCTATACAGGTAACCTGTTGAATATTTTGAAACTAATTTAACTGGGCGCTGTCGTTGCCTATGGCAGCAATAGCGCCCAGTCAAATTAGTTTCAAAATATTCAACAGCAAGTTTATTAAATAGTGAAGGCACGCAATTCGTACAAAACGCTTTGTCCATCATCAATTAAGCGTTCGTGATGAACTTAACTACGCCATTCATGACCTACTTGATCATGACGTCATCATACACGCCACGTAGTTTATTATGACGTCGTGTGCTTGATGGATAAACTGGAATCGTCCATTACATCATACGGATACACTGCCTAAGATTAAATGTAAATGAAATTGCTGAACCAAACTATTCCAAGGGTTTCAACATAAAATCTGTTTAACGTCAAACTGATTACAAACGCTTTTAGCGAGGTATAGGATAAGTAGATAGATATACCGCACTTCGTGACTAAAATAGTTGCTTAATAACAGAGTGGCTTATGAAAAATCCCATCAGAAATACGTGCATACGGAAACTAAATTTTCCACTCACGTGTTCTGAGTTTGTATAAGATAAATGAGCGCCTAAATATACCGAGCATGCAACCACTTCCCCCTCCCCCAACCCTTCAACAACACCACATCCGGCCATCGATATAAGCTCCAGGGTTATACGGTGTAGAAGCACTCAACTAAACATCTTGCAAACACATTATGAATTTTTCTCTCATTAGGTTGTCACATATAAATTTGATTACGTCCTGAAATCCGACTGGAAACCAAAAAGCTGGAGACGAATTTCAATTTTGAATATGAGCAATTCGATTTTCAGACCCTAATAAGGCATTTTACTGCGTCGATAATGGGCCAGTACAGCGACATGTTGGTCAGATATCGGTCTAGCAGAAGCTAGGAAGCTCTTGTGTCAACTTGTGCTTTGTAATGGTAAAACCGGCCAATACTTCCTATGCTGTTGTCGTGAGGACTGTTTATTCGCAGGATAAGAGAAGACTATGTTTGAAAATGTACCACTGGAATGACTGGCTCGGTTACCGAGCCAGTCATTTCAGTGATACATTTTCTAAAATAGTCTTCTCATGGCCTGCAAATAGACACTGACTAAACAGAAATTTAGATTTTCTTGAACGTCAGCTCTTTAATGGCCAACTGGAAAAAACACCTCTTAGCAAACTATGTTCCTAATTCCAGTTATAAACTTACAAAAAAACAGCCTTCTCTTGGCCATCAAATGTTCATTCACTGAGCAAAAATTTCAATTTGCTTGAAAACTCGTGACAAATTAAAAGCTTAATTGATAAAAGTCGCCTTTTGAGTGGTTTGAGGCGCGCTTGACACACGAGGGGTTAACAACTTTAATGAATAGCCCTGCATGTGGGCGTGACGGCAGAAAATATCATCTCGATACAAATTGCACACGTGTGTGTGTGTTGTCATATTTGAGGCGTTTATATGCTAGTTCCCAATGCTAGGGTCTAGACTCACGCCTGGCCTTTATGGTTTGTGTTGAATTCTTGTGAATTCTTGTGACGTCGGTTTGTGCATTAGCTTGTGTCTCTCTCTCTGTGTGTGTGTGTGTGTTGATCGTTGTCTCTCGATTTTGGCTCATGTTGCTGTTCTTTTCCATGGCATTTTTTTTGTTGCTCCTCATGCTTGGGCGTGTGTAATGGGGATGGCCTAACCTGGACCTAACGGGGGTGGGGAAGGGATGGGGTAGGTGTTGGGTCGGGGGAGGTGCGTACGGTCTTATGACCTGATGCACCCAAGGGGAGGGGGGGGGGGCTTTAGGTCAGAGACCTCCCGGCCCCTTTGGGGGGAGTGGGGAGGTTAGGGTGTGGGGTCTTTCGGGTCCTGGGACCCATTTGGTCTTCTGGCCATCATCCGAGCAGGCACCAGCGCGCACTTGTTTGATTTTGATTGGTTAGGTAGCCCGTATGGTGACTGTGTCCGTCCGAGGACGAACTCGATCAGTCATCCGGGTTAAATCCCTCCATAGTCCCCTCGAAAATTCCGAAAGATTCTAATTCTAGCAATTTGGTTTTGGTTTTGTAATCCGTATGTTGCGTGGTTCCATCCGAGGAGGGATCCATTCAGCATCCGGTTTACTTTGACTATGCCGAAATTTCTTGCCTACCTAACCCTAGCTCACGTTCACACAGTGATGGGCACTGTATGACGGGACCTCAGTTTAAAGTCCCATCCGAGAAGACTGACAAATTGCACACACCATCAGCTCCACCTTTAAACAACACCCATATCGAGGCTGTGGAAGAGGGTACACTGATCGCCCTCCTACAGAAATCACACGGATCTCAGCATCTGAAAATTCCGTCAAATGTGACATTATTTCATATTAAAGATAAGACGGGCGAATTTACTGGAAACTGTCGGGGTGGTTATAAGAGAGGACGTATCTGCTCTGACATCATCTGGGCACAACTAATGTTGAGAGCTCCAGTAGTGCTATCAAAGAATTGGGACTTCTACAAGATGAGAATCAACATGCCACGTCCATTAGATACAACATGCCACGTCCATTTGATACAACATGCCACGTCCATTTGATACAACATGCCACGTCCATTTGATACAACATGCCACGTCCATTTGATACAACATGCCACGTCCATTTGATACAACATGCCACGTCCATTTGATACAACATGCCACGTCCATGTGATACAACATGCCACGTCCATTTGATACAACATGCCACGTCCATTTGATACAATCAAGAGACCAAAGATCCTTCAATTTCTCCATCAAGCTGACTGCGATGATGACGGACTACACGCAGTGAGACACTTATTGGCAAACACAAAACTAAATGTTCGGGAAAGTCAACGTTCTCTGCACAGTTTGAAACATGAATAGGATTACCGCAAGGTGGTGGTTTATGACCAGAGCTTTTCTCTAGGTACCTCGCCGCAGCACTATCATCTGTTCGAGAACAACCTGCAAGATCAACACCCTCAATCTCAATGCTAGGCATGTCATGAGAGATGTGGTTTACAGATGATATTAACTTTATCGACAAGGAAAGAGATTATCTTTATACGCTACGTCCAATAGCTGCAGAGAAACTCAGGGATGCAAAGCCAAAATAGAGTTCGCTCACGTATCCGACAACACAGAAATGAACGGCCCCCAACCCACATCCCCACTCCACCCCAAATCCCACCATCGAAATCAGAAGTGAAGGGAGAGCAGAATCTCAGATTCCCTCCTCTTGAACTAGCTGTGTAACAGGAACTATCGCGTTCCAGTCATTTTGGAGGTGGCAGTTGCAGTTGTGACTTTCGACAGGTATCAGGTACGCAAAGGGTTCCACAACATCATCATGCTAAGTGTCTTGCGATCAGACTTCAAAGAACGTTATCTAGGTTCACGAAAGACAAGAGAGAACCTAGACGTGCTCAGGACCCTCGTAATCGACACGACATAGGCTCAATAATCCCCGTGAAAGTCAAGATGCAACTGCATGATGCTACGTGTATTTCCATAATGTTATATAATTGCAACAGCTGGGCAACTTCAATTACGTCTTCCTGAACAAACGTGATGTGTGCGACCGCAAACATCTGCGAGGCATTACAAATCATAGATAGCCACACCGGCTAATGTCAAATACAGCACTCTACACAGAGAGTAATACAGAGCCACTATCTGACAGGGTAGTGCAACAGCGATAGTCTATGTTCTGGCACGTACATCGAATGCCAGAAACTACGACGCGACATAAAACAAATTACATGTGCGTTTATAAAAACCACGTGTGTATCACACGCCTCACCCCACGTGATTTCATGCATGTTTTCAGTGGGTTAGGATGTGTAGGGTGAGCGATTCTGCGAGTCGGTGCGTGGATGTGTGTCTGCGCGCGTGCATGCGTACGTGCGTGAGTGAGTGCGGTCATGCGTGCGTGTGTGAGTGAAGGTGTCAGGGGGGGGGGGGGTGTTGGTAGTTGGTTGATTGGGTTAGCGCGCTGGTGCGTTGCTAAGGCGATGGATGGGTGGGTGATGGTGTGTATGGATGCGGGTATGCGTGAGCGTGTGAATAGTTGTCTGACAAGGCGGCGGTACTATTAGTGTGTTGGTAGGATGTTAAGAATGGGCACGAGTGGTTGAGGGAGTGGGTGATGGCGTGGGTGTGCAGTTTGTGATAGGATAACAGAAGGGGTGGATGGAGCAACTCAAAGTGAATTGTTAATACGCGAGTGAATGCATGACTGAATGCTTAATGTGTGACGGAGGGTGGATGGTGGCGCGCGTTGGAACATGTTTGTCTCTCAAAGAGTTCAGGCAAAGATCTATTTCTGATAGAAACAGGCAAATCATCCTTCTCAGGTGTCCATGAGATTTTGGATTCCATTTTGATAGACACGGTGGATAAGTGTGTGAGGTCACATGCTTATAATAGGAAATGGAATTTCACGGCAAACGACGTCCGAGGGACACAACATTAATGAGCATGCCCATTAACGTACGATAACTGCCGATTGACCGGCGATACAAAACAATTGTCCCGTAGGTGCTGGTTTTGGAGGTATACCAAGGCGACGCCACACCGATACGACGAGATCGCGTTGGTTTAACGTCGCGTCGGCTTGGTGTGCGGTGCCCTTAAATCGATCCCTTGCGATTCGGGATTGCCATAAAATAAACCTGGGTTTAAACAGTGTATTTCAATAGGCGCACGACATATTTCCAAATGTAATTCATAGGATATCTCGAAAATATAATGCAGCAATGAGAAAAGGGCTGGTTCTCCAGGAAAGACATTGATAAATTTCTCTGAACGACACTTTGATATACCAGGGTCATTATTCTCCAGAGACGGTTAATATGACAGGAAACACGCACTCGTGTCTCAACCGCACCTTTTATCAATTAAGCCTATAATTTGTCAAGAGTTTTCATGCAAATTGAAATGTTTGCTCATTGAATGACCAGAGAAGGCTGTCTTTTTGTAAGTACATAACTAGGATTTAGGAAAATCGTTTTTCCAGGTTTGACGATTAAAGGGTTAATGGTCAAGAAAATCTAAATTTGTGTTTAGTCAGTGTCCAGTTGCAGGCCATGAGAAGACTATTTTTGAAAATTCATCACTGGAATGACTGGCTCGGTAACCGCGCCAGTCATTCCAGTGGTACATTTTCAAAAATAGTATCCTCTTAGCATGCAAATAGATAACTGCAGAGGAGGTATTAGCCGGTGTTACAATTATAAACCACAAGTTGACACAAAAGGGGTTAATTTTAAAAATAGTAACCGGCGCGCGCACGTACGTATAAATTCAGATAACTTCTACCTATACATTGAGAGACAGGGAGTGATTGAGTGAGATGAGTGGAGAAAGGTTTGACTGGTATGTTGATATTTAAACTCGAACACAATTTAAACGAAAGCCTACTTAGTAGTACGCTATTCAGCCAGATGATACACTTTGTCACGTGTAAAACATACATGACATTTGTATGCCCCATGCCGTCAAACACGATAGTCCTGTTATAATAGCTATACAACTCATGGGTGTATGAATGTACTTTGCCCTGGGTGTGTGGCGTGTGTATGCTGAGGTATGTGTGGGGCCGAACCATAGGTGGCGCTATGGGAGAGGAAGCTGTTGAATATTTTGAAATAAATTTGACTGGGTCTTGTTGCTGCCTACTATGGCAGCAAAGGCGGGCCAATCAAATTAGTTTCAAAATATTCAACGGCATGATTTTATATAGTATATATATATATATATATATATATATATATATGACAGATACGCCCTTAAGAGGGATTAAATTGCGTCATTCATGCCGTAATTGATTATGACGGCATGGCAGGTAGTTGATTATGACGTCATAGAAATTCAAGAACTTGAACTTGAACTTGTCACGTTGTTGATCAGGCGATTGATAATGGATAAACTGGATGTCTCCATTGAAGTGTAGTCCATTGCTACCTCGCTAGCAATAGCTTTCAATCAAATCATGTTCAAAATATTCAACAGAACATCTCTTGCATCGTGTTCAAAATTAACTATAACGAACATGGTTCTGTGATTTTCTTTTGTTTTTCGAAATATGTTAACTTATTTGTGAATTAACAAATCTGTTAGAACTCAAATTTTCACACAAGACTGTTTATTCACGTTATTGGAAATAAAAAGACCCCCATAACATGTGAGTGTCTGTAATTTCCGACCAATGGTGTTATGTCATACGAACACATTGGCACGTTATCTGGCAACATTCCTGGGAGTAATGGGGCTTTGACGCAAATCTTATCAAAGGGTTTCGTAATAAAAAATCCCCTTTATCATCAGCTTAGCACCAGATTGATTCAAAATGCTTTTAGAAGATATTAGGACCAACAGCATAAACAGTCGCTGACGATCACGAAACACAATACGAATATAATACAGCACAGAGATAATTTAATTTGTTTCCAAAACAACGACAGAAACGTGTTTGTACAATTTTGAACATGATGTAAGAAATGTTCCGTTGAATATTTTGAACATAATTGGATTAGAAGACACGGCAGCAATGTCTTCTAATCCAATTGTGTTCAAACTGTTCAATAGTACTGTCTAAGTACTGTATGGGTCGGTTCAAAGCAAAGATCTATAAGCTAATGTCTCACGATTGCGAACATTTTGAGAGTCACGTAACAGCGTCTTCAGATCTAACTCCGATCTCGTATTTCTCAGTAATGCATAGATTAAGTATTCATCTATCCATCTTACATTGATTAAAGATAGCCACCAGGCGACCTGCAATCAGATGGTGTTTGCAACTTTAGGAGGTACATGTAGGCCTATCTGTTCTCTTGCAAACAGTGTACGAGCATGTTAACTAATTAAACCGTGTTTCCAATAAAATCAGTAACCAGCGGGAAGCGATCTGCGGTTGTTTAGGTCCATCAGGTAGCCAGTTTGTGTTCCCATACAAACTGGAGCATTTTCTAATATGTGTATAGCATTCAGAGATAGCGTTCCACAACAGACAATTGCAGGCAATCGCCGACAGCGTTACCATTGTGGTAAACACTGCATATTGCCGCGGACTTTCATACGGTTTATCCCCTGTTTATCCACACACCCCACCCCCACCACCACACATTAGCTGCGGCAATTCGCGGTCATCTTTGAAATTGTGTTCCCTATTGTTACTACTACTACTACTACCACTACTACTACTACTACTACTACTACTACTACTACTACTACTACTACTACTACTACTACTACTACTACTACTACTACCACTACTACTACATCATCAACTATTTTAATAACACAACGACACCAGCTCACTGCTGGAACTTAATCATGTATATATTCCCCATGTTCTTGAGTCTAAACGTAAATAAATTGAATTGAATTGAATAAAATCTGTAACATACCCCAATCGCAGACCGCTTTGTGCTGGTTACGGATTGTATGGGAAACATGCTTTATATGTGCACGCGAACTAAGTGAAAACATCTCATGGATATTGATTTGTGCTAAGGCTGTGTATTTCATCTTGTAAATCCACGCAGAAGCGAGGGAAATGTATGTTTTAACAATACTGTTATGTTTGACCAACGGTGTATAATGGTCAAACTGGCCTGAAAGCGCTTCAGTTATTCTGAGAAAAGTTCATTCGCAGGCCAACAGAAGGTTATTTTTGTAAAACTAACCAGTGAAATTGATAGGCTCTGAAAAAGTGGTCCAGTTCCTGCTATAATGCAAATGGACAGGCACTTATCAAAAGCTTTGATTTTCTTCACCTATCTTCACCATTATACGATTAATAATTTCGGTGCCCAATCTGCCCAGCAAATGCAGTCATTTGTGGGATAATTATTTGAATAAAATTATGCCATTTCGTGGGCTTCCCCCGAAGAGCAGAACACCGTTTAACAAGAGTTGTATCAGACGGAACCGACGTGGCAAGACAACAATTCTAAGACTTCACATTAAGATAACTAGACAATGGTTTGTTGAAAACTTGTGTATGGATTGAATATGTTGACACTGGTCGCGCTTATCACCGACAAGCGGCTTTCTGACAAAAGCCTACATAGCATACAAATTATTCACTTCACGGCCCTGTATCTGTACCACATGTTTTAGTATTTTGCTTTTTAGCATCAAGTTAATGTTGAACAGTGGTCGTCACCATTTTGACTCCGCAAGCGATATTTTGTGATGCTCTGTTGGTGCAGGTGCAATGCATTTTGCCATTCCCAACAACTGGAGAGCGAATTTGCCATACGAGTTGTCTTCCTCTAGTTCCTGATTTCGCCGTCTCACTAAGAAAGCGGTTGTTTAATTGTTATCATGTTGCATATTTTCAAAGCAATGTGACTGGAAGCTGTTACTTCCTAAGGCAGCAACAGCTTCCACCCAAATTACTTTCAGAATAGGCAATAACTTACTATTGTATGTATACACCTGTGCAAAAGTTAAGCACCACACTATTTTTACGCACATGCGAGGGTATAATCATGTGCTATGAAGAAAGCAATAGCATAAACATTTATGTACCCATCCATCTTAGTGCAAGAGGTAATAATGCAACTAGAGGAATGCTGATTATGATGGTGGGGAAACACTGTATGTTTTTGTTTGAACTTGAAAACGAGGCCTGAATATGGTTACGTTGACACAAGTGACAACTATTGCCCTACAGTTGACACACGTGGCTAGATTGTCATTAATGGTGTCTGAAAACGAAGTTTAATATCTGTGCACGAGTTTGAGACTGTCATTATTAATACCGGGTATATCCACCTTGTGCCTGGATGACGGCCTGGACACGACGTCTCATGCTGGTCACCAACCGACTGATACGCCATTGTGGTATTCGTTGCCATTCAAGATGGAGTGCGTCTGTTAATTCCTGTAGGTTCTGCACAGGAGGATCCCTCCTTCTCACCATGTTTCCCAGAATGTCCCAGATATGCTCAATAGGGTTCATGTCACGGCTCCTTGCTGGCCGTGGTAGGGTTTCGATGGCATTCTGGCGGAGGTATTCATGCACAGCTCTAGCACGATGTGGTCGGGCGTTGTCATCCATGAATATAGGGTGGGTTCCAGGTGCATGATTTACAAAATGAGGGACCACAACTCTATCCAGTATGGAATCTTGATATCTCTGTCCATTTAGTGTTCCAGGTACAGTCAACAGATCCAGCTTACAATCAAATGAGATGCACCCCCATATCATAACGGAACCTCCACCAAATGGAACTTCTTCCATGATGTTACGTTGGTCGTACGCCGTGCGTCTGGACCTCCATACACGAGTTCGACCATCTGTGGCATGAAGCAGGAACCGACTTTCATCGGACCAGTGTACCCGTCTCCAGGATCTCATGTTCCAGTGTCTTCTTTCGTTGCACCACCTCAGACGCTCCTCTTTGTGGTGTGCAGTGAGGAGAGGACGTCTGACAGGTCTCCTAGCTTTCATGCCAGCAGCATACAGTCTCCTTTTGACGGTAGACATTGACACTCTATTGCGCGTTTCCCATTGCTGGCTGAGCACTCTGCTGTTGGTGAATGGAGATCTCCTAACAAGGCGTACTAGGGCTCGATCATCACGGGCAGTAGTCTTCTTCGGTCTTCCAGATCTAGGCCTGTCCTTCACCTCGTTAGTTTGCCCATGTTTTGCAATCAAACGACTGATTACAGTATGGTTAATGTTCAGCTGTCTGCCAATCTCTCTGCATGACATACCAGTGGTATGCATGCCTATGATTTGCCATTTCACACGATCACTTAACCTTCGTCTTGCCATAGCGGTTCACAATCAAGAGCTAATTCTCTCTGTACAAATAAACCACGGTCATGAACACAAAATTCCTAATCTTGTCACCTAAATCTGTATGTAATGTTCTACACCTCAAACTGGACTTTTACATAACTGAACACGTGCGCTGTTTCCCGCCACGCACGGACATCAAGCGGCGTGAAGTCATGCATGCATGTGCATTTCGTACTTGGAATTATGTCAGCTAACGCGGGGACAAAAAGTATGGCAGCCTAGTTGTACCATCATGTTTCTACGTTCTATTGTTTTTGCTGGTGCTTAACTTTTGCACAGGTGTATATGTTTTTACAACGCACTGACGCACTATAGATTGCTCCTATAATACTGCTGGTAATGTATATACCAAGGCAGACAGAGTATGTGTTTTCCCGATTTGATGGCAAGTAAGCTCCAGCTGTCATGACTGGGGCCGTATATCAATACTTAGCTATTACAGCATGACTATCTTTCCTTGGGGACAATGTCATGAATACAATATTGGAGGCGTAGTTTAAAAGCAGAATTGTGAAAATCGGAAATTCTGTCACGAATGTTTAAAAATTGTATGTGTTTGATGGATTTAAGATTTAATAAAAATGATGTGGAATATTTTGAAACTATTTCGACTGGGAGTTGTTGCTGCAATTTCAAAATATCCAAACAGCTTGCTTGTATAACATTTAAATTAAGATTCTGGTGAGTCGAATTTGTTATCTACCCACTGTATCTACCCAACTAACGCCCCCATGAAATTCTATATTAGAGCTCGCAATAGGCACCGATAATAATTCAAGCTATCTGGGCACCAAGTCTAACTGTTAAAGATATCAATTCCATCTAACCGACAAGATACGCCCATGATGTCTCATAGACTGGGTCAGCATGTGTTAGGTGGACAGTTTGTGGGATGAGTTTAATCAAAACCAGAAGAATCAATTTGCACAGTAGATGAATTCATTTCTAGCTATGCACCGCCAACTCCTAGCCAAGCCCCACCCACGGTGTGTACGTGTTTGGATCTATTTATATACGTTGAACCATGATTCTCCGAATCCCACTTGCAAAGCCTTGAGGAATGTACATGTGCATGCCAAGGGGAGATTAATTTCAAAATTTTACTATTGGAATGCCTGGCACGATAACTGAGGCGGTCGGTCATTCCACTGGTAAATTTTCAAAAAGTCTTCACTTGCAAAATTACATTAAATAATATTTAGAGTTTCTTCACCCAACCTAGCCATTAAAAGTGTAATGTGATTCATTCTGGGATTTGAACCATAAATCACCCTCAACAGTGCCGCCCGGCTATCTGCATAATCGTAAACCCTTTTTGTAGCAAATGTAGCACACGAGTTTAGCTAGATAAAGCGCGTTCTAAACAAGATCTGGCTAAGCTCGTGTCAAAGATTTAATACGATATGGAAACTCGTGTGAGATCCTCTATGAGATATAACTCATTCAGGGGAATTTGGTGGATGTTCCCTGTTGCTGCCTATGGCAGCCTGCCTATGGCAGCAACAGCACACAGTCAAATTAGTTTCAGAATATTCAACGGAATGTTTATTAAATAGTAAATCTAACAACGTCATACAATTCGTACACTTGGCTGAAGTTTAACTGCTCATGACGGAACTAGACACATCGTTTCTTAAACACATTTTGATTATGACGTCAGCCTACACGTGACGGATTAATTATGACAGCATATACTTAAATGACAGACCAGGTATGTCCCCTAAGCTGCTTGGCGAATGTTGGATGTGTTCAACATTCCATATGTATGGAGTTAATCGACAGCTATATTTCTAAATAGAGCAGTTCCATTCGGAGAGTGAAAACACGGTAAATTCGTTTTCTCATGATTTCGTGTCTACTGATACTATTTCAATTGAAGATGCTAATTCAGTGGCGGCCACTTCCGAGAGCCATGTCTGGGAGCATCGAAGCATTGAAGCCAAACTAGCCGAGAATTTTCTTATTACGGTTTGCTTGACGGAATAATCAGAAAAGCTTTTAACCGTGTTCTTGGATCGATATTCGGATGTGATATACTCTTACTGATGCACCTGTCTTCGTGTTCCATTGTCTGCTACCCCTGAGATCTTGGTGATAGGCAGGAAACTACGCCGATATCACGGCTTGCCTGACTGATCTGGCCTAAACAGCCCGGTATTACTCCAGTACCCGCCCAGTAAGCTGTGCTATCAGATAATATGCCCCAGTATGGAAGTATAGCCAACATATCACGCATATGAGTATAGCCTATATATGAAGTGCAATACAATTAATAGTTCATTCTATAAGGACGGGTGGGCGGGAGGGTGGCTGGGTGATGGAAGACGGGTTGGGGGGGGGGGGGGGATTGAGAGAGGTGGAGTAAGATAGGGAGAGATTGAGTGAGAGAAGTTGCTGGGTGGGAAAGTGTGCGGGGACGATGGGGAATGGCGGAGAACATAACATATATGAGTGAATGATAGAGATCGCGTTCATTATTTGCATATTAGCGTTATCACAATGATTGCAAAATATGATTGGTGTATCTTCACGGAAAACAGAAGAGTTTTATGTGCTGCGCTTGCTCTTGCGCGGGATGGGCGTGGTGGTGCGATGAAATAGCATGCTGTCTACGATGCTCTCATGTGTACCACATTACTCTAACTATGCTAATTCAGCGTCAACCACTTTCCGGAATATGTTTGGGGGCGATGGAGCATTGAAACTAAATTAAGCTAGCGTTTGCTTCGGATTATCAGACAGGAATCCGAAAACCTTTTAGCGCGGTTTTGTCTTTAGTCGTGTCTTGGGGGTCGTATGAAGCTGCCACTAGCGAAGGGCAGTAGCTTAACTCTTTCACCAATGGGGTCCTGTACATCAATACCAAGCCTACCACATGTGGTATTTATTTAGGGTTCAATAGGTGACATGGTTAACGTACATCAATGGAGGGATCCTATCAGAGACGCAACTATCCGGCGCCATAACCAATTGCGTCACTGATTAGCAGATGTCTCAATCAAACGGACATAGTTCCGTCACGAATATGTCAATGCTTCATTACGAAACTGTGTGGCAATCGAGCCAGTCATTTCAGAGATACATTTAAAAAAACCAAATGATTCGATCTTGGTCTGTAAATGGCCATCTTCTATGGGAAAATGAACATTTTAAAAACAAACTTTAGGCGTAAACAGTTAGAGCGTTCGCTATGCACAGCTTTCTGTGGGTGGTGTTAATTTCCTTAACGGTATCTGATGAACTGGCAATGCGCCCAAACAACAACAACAACAACAACAACAACAACAACAACAACGATGACAACAACGACAGCATGTTTGCTTGACCATTTCTAGGAATTGTGACGAAGATGCTAATGGATTTGGACAAAAAAGCTTCTAGAGACTATTAATAATCATATATACGTTAATTATCAGAATGATATACGTTAAACTCTTCACAGATGAATTCTCCCTATCTAAACTGTATCAAGACAACCATACATGAAAACTGTTGAATATTCTGAATTTAATTTAACTGGAAGCCGTTGCTGCCTTCGGCAGCAACGGATTCCGGTAAAAATTAATTTCAAAATAGTCAACATAATATTTATACATTTTCAGAAGACGTGTCGGTAAAAGGGTTACGATTGCTAGCCTAACTCATCTGCCGTATACGTATGATCCAAATAATTACTTCGCTAGTGCTGTTATTCGACATGACCAATTCAAAACGATGCTTTTTAGGTTGTTGCTGTGGTAACCGGCAACGACTTTCTATAACGGAATTGAAATTATAGTTATCGCTAGTTATCACGCGCGCTCTCGAAAATGGCAAAAAGGGCTTGTCATTAGCGAGGTGAAAATTCACTCGTGACTGGGTAACCAATTAGCGTATGAACGTCGGTTTAGCCTGCACTTTCCATGCCTCTACGTCTATTATTACTAAGGTATTGTTAGAAATGATATCAGATATATTAACAGTGCCCATATGATCACGAACAACGCGACCACTTCCGCAGCCACCACACACCGCCCCCAGCCCCCGTACACACACCCCCCACCTCCCACCGAAACAGATTCTATGTAATCACGGCGTATTTACGTGACATGTTTTGCGTGTACACAGCGGATGGAGGAGACGTCAGTTAGAAAACTGTTGTCATGATATCCGTCACCAGGTATTCATCACATATATTCAGCTAGACGGACCAATAAATTCATGACATTTCTTTTCCATTTTTTTTCATTTTCAAAGATATCACATAAAGCCATTCAGAGGCATTATCTTTTGAGCTCGAAGGCTGTCGCTCTCAGGTAATTGCTATGGAGTTCGCTGTGTATTAAGAAATGGCAAATAACGTCTCCAGTGACAAACCTACTCTTAGAGCCACGCGATGCAGTTTCTCTGATGGAGGTGGTTTAGTAACCACGTATTCGACAGAAACATGCTGTTCAGTATCCAGAGTTGTCAAATATTTCAACCATTTTGTGCTAAGAAACGACGTGTAGCTTAGTTAGTTGCGCCATTGTCACGTTGCTAAAGTGAATCTTATAACTCAGGTATATTCTATGTACAGACGAGTGAAAGCTTGGATTTCTAATTATCTTAGTGCTACGCATTTTAACGCTTTTCTCACTGAATTCAGTAAAATATCGATTTCAAGTTAAAAACTCTACAAAAAAATTGTTGAATATTTTGAAACTAATTTGATAGGAATCAAATTAATTTCAAATTATTCAACATATTGTTTATTACATTGTAAATGATTTTGCGAATTCAGAACGTTGTGTTGGAGGGGGGGGGGGGGGGGGGTCAAGATGAGGCTTAGTAACGGTGTATGCGATTACCGGTCTCGACACGATACAGACTGTTCTTCATCTCTCTCTCTCTCTCTCTCTCTCTCTCTCTCTCTCTCTCTCTCTCTCTCTCTCCCTCTCTCTCTCTCGTGTTTGAAGATTCAAGTTGGACAACGCATCGCAATATCTGACGACGAAATCACATTTTTATCCACTTAATGAAGTTAATTTCATAGTTCAAATAAAAAAAGTGTTAGTTCAAATAAAATAATAAGAGTCGGAAGAAATATAGAGATACGGATGGTTGTGTTTGTTAGATAAAATGATATTTCGTATTTTATTAGATGTATCAAGCAATCGTAGTTAGAAAGCCAGTACATCTCAAATAAAATCTTAACATGTTTTCAAACAGTAAAATTTTGAACACCAACAAAATGTTTTATTAACTATTTTGGATTTAATTTGATTTGGAATCCCAATCAAAGTAAGTCCAAAATATTTAACAGTGCGTTTTAATGTGCATTGGAAACATGTTGACAAGTTATGTCTGAGCTCTAGGCTATTATACATGACTACGTTCGAACAGCCTGCATACATTGGCTCGCTAAGTCTGACGCCATGCATATGTGATGGACCCGGCTATGTAGTATTTGGATTTTATTAGTTCTATATCATAACAGCGTGTGTTTTTATGGCGTTATTTATCATTCGGTGTTGACCAACAACAGGGCCGTTTTAATTGAGCACTCTCTTAAACTGTTAGCACTTACCAGCCACAGATTCCTTATGATGTACGGAATATGCTGTTGAATATTTTCAAACTAATATGACCAGGAGCTGATGCTAGCAATGACAACAGCGTGGTTTCCAGCCAAATTGTTTTCGACATTCCTCTGTTTAACAACTACATGAGGTGCCTCTAGTGTGGGCCTTAACACTTTACCCGTCAAATCTTCCGGAAAATTTTAACCTTTTCATCGAAAATATCCATTTGAAGACCATATTTGAAAATGTATCACTGGAATGACTGAGCCAGTTATTCCAGTGGTTTTTGGTTTGTAAATGAACATTTTTCAAGATCACCTCAGAAGTAATTTTTGGATGATATGATTGTTAAAGCGTTAAAGAATGTTTGACTGCTGGTAATGTAGCAATAACATGTAATACGTGCTTCCCTGTTTACCGCATGCTGACTCACTTAATGACGCGAAACAAGATGAAGCATTTAACTGGACGAGGTTCAAACTGTCTTTAATATAACTCTAATAATTAGATGATGATAATGGAATCCACGCAGTTTCAAAGGATAGAGGAACATCCAGCGATTGCAAACCATCGTCCTCCTGTTTATGTCATATTGAACATATTCGGATTTCGGGATCTTTTTGGATTTTCAGGTTAAGACCAACGTTGTGGCGTCTTCATAATACATGCACGCCCTTTCTTGTGCTAAAAATCGAGCCTACTCGGACAAGTTGTTTCCCCGATACACTTACATTAAAAATTGTATCGTATCCGGATCCGCGTTTTCTTTATCCGTATCGTGTCTCGAAATCTCCCTTTCATGTTAAGATTGTTTGTTGTGTTAAACTTTCTCGCGTTAAACTGTGATCCAAATGAGATTAAAAGTGTTTAGATAGGCCGACATCCCCGAACACAGATACACACGAACAGACATACAGCCGCGAACTAGCTGATAGGGGAAGAAGTGTCTAGCGAAGACCCGCCCACGTCTAAGTCCGGCCGCTTTTTACGCGTATTAGAACCGATTTGATTGTTTGACACCTGCATTCCCAGAATCTAAATCTGACAAATCGAATACCTCCCTTTAACAATGTATTTTAAGCGATGACCATGGACGCGGGAAATTCCACTGCTGGCATATATACGTGAACAGCACATCATCAGTAAGGTCATAAATACGTTAACAGGTTTCAAAAACTAAAACCCAGAACCATATTAATTATTACAATTTTGAACACGATCTAAGAAATGTTCTGTTGAAAATGTTGGACTTAATTTGATTGGAAGTCATTGCTGTCTTAGGCAGTAATGGCTTCCAATTAGATTTAAGTCCACAATATTCAATCGCACGTTTTAATTCGTTTAACACTATCATGACGAAGCCGGCCAAAACCGGCCTCTGTATGGGCATTGAGGCTTTTGGCCTCCAAATAGATATTAAATAAGCAAATATTTTGCAATTCCTGAACATGTTATGTTATTTCTGAACTTCATTGCATGCTTTATTATAATAATCATGTGAAAAAAATCGATTTGTTTTAATTCTAACATTTTATAAAATTATTGTTGCAGATGGTCAACACTCGAAGAGTATCGTCTGAAAATAGAAAGCGCATTGCCAGACTGGCCTATCGAATAAATGCAGTCGCGTGAGATGCCTGATCTGGATTAAGCTCTTATAGTTTCTAATGGATTACGTATAATTCGGTTTAAGTAATCCGGTTTTCCTTAATACGTATTAAAGTTGAAGGGATACTCGACTGCCATGCGTTAAAAATATAATGATACACAGCACGGGCAACTCGAGTATGAACAATAATAACCTAGGTGACAAAGACGACGAGGGTTCGTTCGTATGGATGGCACCAGTTGCCGTTGCGCTAATAATGACGACTTTCCTCTTAGGCTCTTATCTACACTTCAGGAAAACTGTGCTGTTAAAAAGACGACAAAAACGAAACGAATTAATGGAATATTTTATGGAATTTAAAGTGGATTGTCATAGGAGCCGAATAGCGGTACCGACGTTGACATCCCTATGTGCTCAGATGGACCATACGTGCCTAGAAAATGGATGGGTAGCTAATCCGCTCGTGACTTCTTCTAATACGCATCTGCTGTATGATACGTATGTTGTGGATGAAAATTTTAGTGACGAGGAGCTTGGATTTATCATAAACGCTAGTCTTGATAAAGAGTGTTCTCCGCGCGGAAGTAGTAACGCTCTACACGATACTGAGAATATCGCCTGTTTATGTGCTCACCATTCCCCGGAACACAGGCCTAATGACGGATCATCTCACACAAATAATTTATCTGTGGATTTAACAAATAATAATATATATCAAACAGTGGGGCATATAGGTGCAAATGAATGTGACGTAACCATTAGTTTAGTGAATGAGAAAGGAAGACGGACGTCTGTTGATTTACCGTTGGTGCTAGGATCACCGGAGTATGAAGAAGATTTTTGTCCGTATAACATAACACATCGTCAAATTACAGTTAATCCTGAACCATTTCAGATCCGGAATCAAGGACGCCAGATTCCAATAAGACAAGCTACGTATGATAGTGTAATGGACAATGACGACGAAGAGGCCTTCCAGTCGTACAACCGAGGGCATCGAAGAGTATCGCTGTCAGAGTTAGACGATGAGTACCAGGTGAAGTCGATGATGGTGGCGCCGCGTAATCGTGGAAATTTCTTTAAGCCTTCGTCGAAAAGACCAAAGTCTTTGACCGTCAATACAGGTAATCATCGAAAGACTCGACATTAGAACATTAAAACGGAAAGACCAAATATAAAAAGTCAATTACAGTGTAAAGTCTATTTATCTGTTGAATATTTTTAAGGTAATTTGACTGGGAGAATAACAGGTTCTCGTCAAATGGATTTCAAAATATTCAACATTTTACTTGTATGAACGTCTTAAAATTAAGATTCCGGGACTTCTTGTCCAAAGTGTTACAATACAGCTCCGAAATAACTTCTTACCGAAACGAGATAAAACTTACTGTTGCATATTTTGAACATAATTGGATTGGAGGATATTGCTGCATAAGGCAGCGGTGTCTTTCTAATCCAATTATTTTCAAAATATCCAACATAATATTTCTTACATCGTGTTAAAGATTTTAATAATTAACATGTTTCTCTTTTTGTTTTGGAAGCAAGTTAACTTATTTATGAGCTGTAATGTAAGTTGACGCGTTAATACTTCAAATGGCGGAATCCAGTTTTAGCTATGCCCCGCCCATCTCTAGCTAAGCTCCACCCACACTTCACCCGTGTTGTGATCGATCGATCCTTGGACTCACTGACAAGCAATTTCCAGAAAACTATACAGGTACGCTGCTGAATATTTTGAAACTAATTTGCCTGGGTGTTGAGCAAAAGCACCCAGTCAAATTAGTTTCAACATATTCAACATTATGTTTATTAAATAGTACAGACACACAATTCGTATAGCAACGTTTAGTCCGTCATCCATTACGCGTTCGGGACGAACCTAACTGCGTCATTCGCGACCTCATTGATTATGACGTTATCCTACACGTCACGTAGTTGATTATGACGTCATATGATTAATGGTCCATTTGTGATCAATGCGCAAGCATAAATGCGCGATAAGCTGCATCATTGAGTATTTCTATACAACCAACCGCCGAAGCGCGCATTGGTAAACTGATTATTTCAGATTAAGCAGATAGCTTGATAAGCGTCATATAGTTGCCCTGTGATAAATAACACCGGCTTATTATAAAACAATGTTGTTGAACACGGTTACTGTCGTGCATAGTGCGACAAAACGTTCATACAGTTTCTTTTGGGTTGTCTACGTTTATTTCACTCTATCTAGGGTACTCTGTTAACCATTTGAACCTGACCACGTTCCAGAATCTCAATTTCAACCAACAATACACGTACAATTTTTGAATATTTTGAAACAAATTCGACAATTAACCTGTGGGAGCAACAGCTTCCAGTCTTATATTTTAAAAGAGGTGTTGTATCTTGGTATTTCTGTTTCAAATTGTAATTATATTATAGTCAACTAATTTTAGGTGTCACGTCGCTATCTAACTGGCATTCTAATCTCAGATTTGTGAATATTCATGCTTTCCGGGGAAAAACCCCGTTTTAAAATCCGTCTAAGCCAATGGGGGATAGGAACGCTCATCGTATCTCCCTGCAAAACAATTCATGCCAATTCTGTTTACTCGCGTCGCTAGACGCATGGGTGAATGCGTGCCTGGTGTGCTTGTTGTCGTTGTCGTCGTTGTCGGTGTCGTCGTTCTCGTCGTCGTTGTCGTTGTCGTTGTGGGTGGAGACATTTTTAATAACTCTGTTTCGGACTACTGGGAGGATCGTCTCCATACTGTGGTGGAAGCTGCCTGTGGTGTCCCAAAACATAAGCCAGGTTTGTGCTTAAAGGTGCATATTCACACCAGAATGCTTGAAAATAAAATTGTTAAAATTGTATTCTCTTATAGGCTTAAATTATGTGGCTATATGTAATAAAACGAAATAAATCTTAACATATGATGATTTCATTCCTTATAAATTAATATAATTTTTTAAGTTGCGAAATTGAAATAGAGGCTCGTGCCTCTATTTCAACTTCGCAACTTAAAAAATTATATTAATTTATATGGAATGGAATCATCATATGTTAAGATTTAGTTCGTGTCATTACATATAGGCTCGCAGTTTAAGCTTCTAAAAGTATATAATTTAAACAATTTTATTTTCTGTAATTTTGCTGTGAATATGCACATTTAAAATGCAAAAAGGCAGCAACAAGAGATTTGCCTTCAGCAACATTGTTTTCAAAATAGACAGTTTTGACGCATTTTTCAACGACTGTCGTTATATTGGAGCGATCTTCTCCAAACTTAGGTGAATGTTAGGTGAATGTTTATCCGTTGCGTCTAGAAGAGGTACACCAATGTTGGGTCAAATGCTAAAACGCAACACAAATAGCTTTCAGCAGTATTGTTTACAAAATGGACAATTTTGAAGAAGGCTATTCTCAATAACCCTGGTTTTACTTGAGAAATCGCCTCCAGACTTTGGTGGATGTTTGTTCGTGGCGTCCCAAGGTTCGCCAATTGTATGCCCAAACGCTAAGATACAACCACAACAGCTTTCAGCAGCATTGTTTTTCAAAACAGACACGTTTCACCTCGTGGCGACCGATTGAAAGAATATATATATAAATAAAATAAAAAATAAATAAAATAAATAAAATAATAAAATAATATATAAAATATATAATATGTGTAAATAATATATAAACTATCAGCGATGCAGGTTTTGTACAAATACGCCCTTATTCTAATTAGCGATCATCTGTATTTTAGTGGCCACTTCAAGCTGACATCAAACTCGCCGTTTTCTATTAGAGATCCTGGCTACATTTCGCAATTTCTATCAGCTCTATGGCACAGTTCAGTAACTACCAGGATCGATATCATGTTGGTCTACCGTGAATTACTACCGATCAATGCTGGTATATTTTGGTCTCTGCCATTTTGATATTTGCTGTTGTCTCCGTGACACACTTAGCACGTGTCACGTATACCCTCTAGCACCATTCGTAACACCCCATGACATTTCACACACACACACACACACACACACACACACACACACACACACACACACACACACACACACACACACACACACACACACACACACACACACACATACACACACACACACCCACTCACCCACCCACCCACCCACCCACCCACACACACACACACACACACACACACACACACACACACACACACACACACACACACACACACACACACGTCATGTAACTAGTGTAAAGAGATACGAAGATTAACCTTTGTATAACGTGTATGTGTCTTTAGGACCAGTAGATTGAGAAGACAGGTGGTGGTATATTGTCACATCCTATGGAACCACATGCATCTGAGATCGAACGCTACTTGCCACAAACTTAGCTAGAAATGGGCGGGACATAGCGAGAAATGGATCCGTCTTCCAGGCTTCAAAATGTCTAATCTATTTGAACACGCGTACAAAGTCGGCGGACCGTATCGAGAAATGGGTTATTCCCGCCCATCTCTAGCTAATCGGACTGTGTACGCGTATCGCAATCGATTTAAAACTTCGAACCATGAATTGCCCGAATAACAATTACAAGGAAGCTATGCCGATAAGCTGTTGAATATATTTTTTTAATTTAAGAATCATGAACTGCATGAGAGCCCAGTAAAAATAATTTCTAAGTATTCACAATACAAGATACCAGACATGCAATTCAGGCACTGCTGTGGCGGACTATTCCGACTCTCGCGACGGAACTACCCTATTTTCATCTTGACGTCAGCTAGCATGTGCTGTATTAGTATCAGATCCTTGGGTAAAAGGTCGGATCCCTCCTTTATCCGTATAAAAAGATGCATATTCACACAAGAATTCTTGAAAATAAAATTGTTATAATTGTCTACTTTTAGAGGCCTAACCTGTCTTACTGGATGTAATCAAGCGAATTAATCTTAACATATTGAAGATTTTCCGTTCCCACTTAATTCACTTTCCTACTTTACACACTGTGAAATGGCTACACCCTCAGAAAGACTACGATGTTGGATTGCTGCGACAATCTATCTTTCTAACGATGCAAAGATTAAGGTTACTAGCTCGCCTCTTCACCCAGGTGGATGAAGATATTTATAATTCGTAACCGGGCCTATCTGCTGGTCAGAAGATCTGCAGGAAAGGTACAGGGTTGCCCTGTACTATGGAGTACTCGAACGATGCCAAACTTTTGCCTTGAGTATAATACAAGGTGATGACTTTATTTCTACTATTAACTATACAGCTATTACTTATGATGACTTTTTACTGTCACTCGATGATAATATATACTTTGAATAATAAACGATTAACTCTGATGCTTACTTCTAACTTAGTATCATTATTCTACTGCTATTACTTTCAATAATAACGAATTACTCCCAGAAGTCGACTGGTCTGCTATTCATTTATCTGCTATAATTCTCAGCTACTCCAATGTATTCACTGAGAATTCGGACACGATATCGAAGCTACGTCTGCTCCGGAATCACGGATGATAAAGATTAAAGATTTAAGAGACAAGTGCCTCATATATACAATCCACAGTTTCATACCTCTATTCCTTTTGTTTCTCTGCCACAGAGTTTGATTCGATGCTCATTGATTATGACGTCATCCTGACTAATCAAACTCTGGGCATCTCTTCGAAGGAGATACTGTAAAACATATTCTAAGCGGTGTTGGCTGGTTCTGCTTTGATGCGATCTGCCAGCTAACTAACAACACTAGGGTATGTGTTGTTGTAGCATGCCTTTCTCTGATTGACATATAGTTGATATACAAATTTCGATTGTGTTATGAATTCCTACAGGACGCTACCATGCCTCTGTCCTGTCCCTTGCCTATCCTGGATAAGCCTGTAGGAAGCGAACGTTAATAAGCACATGAGCTATATGATCTCATTGCCAGCTGGTGTTGTTGTACTTGCTCAAGGGAGTCGGAATGCCGACCGTCAACAACTAATGTCATTCTGTCATCTATATTCCTATCGACTCCTATCGATTCTTTTCACTCGATTCTTTACTAAACTACTGGCCGAAACAACTGCTGAACATTATAAAAGTGGGTGCCGATCCCACAGCAACAACTTTCATCTTCAACTATTGACAGATGCCACCAACTCAGAACCATCGGTTCTAGTTTATTTCATTCAACTTCTAACTTACTGTTTGAATATACTAGTTACAGTTTCGATATGGTTTCTATTCGGTTTCTGCGAAACTGGGTATCAGCAGCACTGGTCGAAGTCAACCAGTGCAGCGTCCTACTCCATACATAACTAATACGATGCTGACCCAGCTCATTAGCCCACCTGGTATTTTCAAAGATTAATTTCCTTAAGGTCTTACTCGTAAATATAAGATATCCGGCGGGGTCATGACTTCCCACAAGACAATCCCATATCTACAATATGACGATTTCATTACGTATACATTAACATAATTTTTAGGTGTGAATTTGAATTATAGGCTCGTGTCTCTAATTCAATTTGACAACTTAAATAATTATATTAATTTATAGGGAATGAAATCGTCATATGCTAAGACTTATTTCGTTTCAGTACATCTAGGCATACAAATTAACCATTTAAAAGTTTACAAATTTAACAATGTTGTTTTCAAGCATTCTATTGTGAATGTCCACGTTTAAGTGACCATCTTTGTCTAGTGACCACACCCACCCCACCCTTGTGATAATATGCCATGCAGTGTCCTTTATAGACAGGTCCTATTGTAAAGATAAATACAGCGCGAAGGTTCAGCTATGTACCGTATATAATTGTATACACTGTGTTTGCAAATAAATCTGTGTTTGTGTCACACATTTCTATATAGCAAGTGTGGGAGACTGGTGTAAGGACGAATCGACCACCTCCACAGCGTCCATTCATAGAGATTTACTGAATCGATGTTAAATCAATAGGAAATCTTTAGTCCCTGTTTATACCTTCAATCTAGCCACACTGGCCACGTCATGCCATCGACACTCCAATGAATGGCATGGTGCATAGATGTTTCTCAAGATTCGAATCTACTCAGATGCCATAACCGGCTAAACAATGTATGATAATTGATGAATCCGGTTTCTCAGTCAATCATATGACGTTTTAATTCTACTATGTCACGTGTAGGCTAACGTCATAATCAATTATGAAGCGATTTAGTCCGTCACAAACGGTTAATAGTCCATCATGTTGTATAAATTGTATGTATTTACCTTTTAATAAATATTCTATTGAATATCTTGAAACTAATGTGGCTGGGTGCTGTTGCTGCCTATTCAATCCCAATCAAGTCAGTTTCAAAATATTCAACACCTTGCCTGTAGAGTGTTCTGGATATTGAGAATTAGATAGGGCAGGGATCGATTGATCCCAACACCGACAAAGAGTGGGTGGAGCTTTGCTAGAAATGGGCGTGGCATAGCTAAAACTGAATTCCTCCAGTATGCACAATATCCCCCTTGCTACACGTTCGTGACGGGCTATTGCCACACCTCTGTAACGGACTAACAAATGACGAATTTGATTATGACGTCAGATACTTGAGCAATGGACCTTTTCATGTTTATCCATCGATCAATTGGGTGATATGACGTCATAATTAACTAAGTGACGTGTATGCTACCGTCATAATCATGACGTCATGAATGATTCGATTAATCCCGTCTTTAACGCTTAATAGTCCGACACATTGTACGAAGTGTATGTCTTTTCCATTTAATACACGGTCTGGTGAATATTTTGAAACTAGTTTGACTGGATGCCCAGTCGAATTAGTTTCAAAATATTTAACAACTTACTTGCATAATTTTCTGGAAATTGATAGTCATGGAGTTCAGAGATCGATCGATCCAAACACCAGTGACGTGTGAGTGGAGGTTGGACAGCAATGGGCGTGGCATGCCTAGAAATGTAAAGGTCCATTTTTACGTAGTGTTTTAGAATGATCACGAAGAAATAAAGCCCTGATATTCTGCACACTTATACTCTTTCCAAGTTATCAACTTCCTCCATTCATACATACATCCACCAGTATATCCGTCCATCTGTACATTGGTCTAACTCTATTTCCATCCACCTGGTCAGTTCGCCTTCCGCCTGTAAATTAGTCTGTTCGTTTTCCCGTTCGTTCCTGTGTTTGGTTGACCAGTGGTTCCTTCTTGCGTTTCTTACTTTGTTCATTCGATCATGGGTTCATTTGATGCTTCTTTTGTTCATTCAATCATTGGTTTATTCGATGCTGCTTTTGTTCATTCAATCATTGGTTCATTCGATGATTATTTCGTTATTTCAATCATTGGTTCATTCGATGCTACTTTTGTTCTTTTGATCATTGGTTCATTCGATGATACGTTTATTCATTCGATCATAGGTCTATTCGATGATGCTTTTGTTCATTCGATCGTTCTTTTCATAATTTGTCCATCGTGTGTTTATCATACATAATGTAATCAATTATTCATTTATTCATTTATTCATTTATTCATTTATTCATCTATCCGTTTATTCATGTAATCATCTCGTCAGTTATTAAATTATTCATTTATTTATTTCCTCAGGTCATGGTGGCTCTAAAATCTCGTTCAGACGGACGTTATCGCCTTTAATAGAGCTTCGTAATCTCTACAAACGAGAAGATGCTGAGAGGAAATCCCCATCCTAATGACTCAAATACCGGTAAAAGATACATCGTGCTACGATGAGGACTGGTAAATGTGCGTCTTCTGAAGAGACAAACATGCTAACCTGCGTTGGACCACATTGGCTCCGTATATCCCCAGTAGTGGTCTAGTAGCATGTGCAATCAGGGCACTTTCCATAGCTTGACTGCGGTGTAATTAAATCGCCTTTGCGTTCGGTGTATCAGTAACAACTCTGTACGACCAATATAGTTGCCACAAATCAAAATACTCAATAGAATCCAGCAACGACAAGCAATTCGTTCACTTGACGGACTTTTAAATGATCATGGCTGAGATAGCTACATTATTCATTACGCAACTTGTTTGTGACGTCAGCTTACATGTGATGCAATTGAGGAAACCAGTTTCTCAGTCAATAAACAACTACATCAAATGTAGGCGGACGTCATATTAAATTACGTCATGAATGGCTCGATTTTGTCCGTATTAAACGCAAAATAGTCAGTCAAGTTGTACCAATTGTATGGCTTTATTATTTAATAAACATGCTGCTGTATATTTTAAAACTAATCTGACTGGGCGATGTTGCTGCCATCGGCATTCAGTACCCAGTAAAATTAGTTTCGAAATATTCAACAGCGTACCTGTATAGTTTGCCGGAAATTGAGATCCAGGGAGTGCAGGGATCGGTCGATCCCAGCACGGGCAAAGCATGGGTGGAGCTTTGCTAGAAGGGAGCGTGGTATAGCTAAATCTGGATTCCCCCGTTGATTATTACGCCATTTACTTGAGCGACGGATCGGATCTCTGCATTAACAGATGAATAGCTTGACTGCTTTACTCAGCAGATAAAAGAAAGTACGTGACCACCAGGCTGCAGTTCTCAAGCGTCGGTTTGGTGTAGTGTGACTAGTATGCAGGACTCATTACCTGCAGCAATCGTTCGCACAGGGGCTGTGACGTATCAATCTCCTTCATTCCCCGCCTCTCTCTCTCTCTCTCTCTCTCTCTCTCTCTCTCTCTCTCTCTCTCTCTATCCACACAGGAACGATATAGGTGCCAGGGTGAAAACTGGAGACGGTAGCTGTAATGGCGTAATAGACTGAAAATTAAATAACAGCCTAGATATGGCCTGATTGAGACATATAAATTAGGGACTCGATATAGGCCAATCAATCAAACCTTTTTCTTCACGCTGTCCGAGGTGCCAAGAATAATTATTATATACTACGGTTATGTAATTAAGTGATGGAACTTACCATTTTTAGCTATGCTCCGCCCATCTCTAGCTAAACTCCAGCTACACCTCCCTGACTATCAATTTCCAGAAAACCATACAGGTAAGCTATTGAATATAGTGGAACTAATTTGACTGGGCGCTGTTGCTGCTATGGCAGCAACAGCGTCAAGTCAAATTAGTTTCAAAATATTCAACAGCATGTTTATTAATTAGTAAAGACATACAATTCGTGCAACGTGTCGGACTATTAAGAGTTAAAGAGGGTGGACAAATAGAACCATTTATGGCGTAATGATTATGACGTCATATTGTATGTTACTTTGTTAATTATGACGTCATATGACGTCAGATGATAGATGGATACTCTGGAAAAGTGAATTATTCACACACCATGGACTCACCACCTGCACGACAAGTTTGGACCTATTGGGTCTCATCAGGCACAGGTAGGATGCTACCTGTTTCTAATGAGAGCCAAAAGGTAGAAACTACGTGTGAGTGGGTGCGTCTATGGTGCGTGATTTCATAATTCATTACGGTTCCTAGCAGACTTAGACCCTCTGAGAGATCAGTAGGATCGCCACACCTGCAACAACGTATTCTGTTATTACGTCAGAAATCATGTAGCGTGTCGGATTTGTCGAATTCGATAATCTCGAAGTAAAATGGGTTGTGATTTTTGTCGATGACAAAATACCAAGATCAAAATACCAAGATCCACTGAACACATTCAAGAGAACAAAGCGCTCATCGGGGATACCACATTTCCGTACATTACATTACCGTAAATACCACATTTAAAGCACGAATTCTGATTGGCGACGTCTTCAGACACAATCTGAAGGAATTTAACGTGTCCAAATTTTGAAATTTGTCTTCAGATATCAGACTTTGCACCTTAGATTTCAGATTTATTGCTTAGACGATAAATAGAATTCTGAAGCTCTCCGTAGCATGCATTCTTGGTATGATATTCGACGTCAGATCTTTGCATCAGATTTTTTCATTAAATTTCTTCATCAGGTTTTCTCATCAAATTTCTTTGGGAGATTAATCTGATTGTTTAAACATTCGTCGGATTCGCGATGTTAAGCCACATTTGATCGTGTAAATGGAAAATCTGGAGGTTGTTGTCTGGAATCGAAATTCTGAACCTGATGATTCGTCAAATCGTCAGATTCGATGCAAGCTGGCCGTCTAAGCAATACATTTGAAATCTGAGGTGCGAAGTCTGATATCTGAAGACGAATTTCAAAATCTTGACACGTTAAATTCCTTCAGATTGTGTCTGAAGACGTAGCCAATCAGAATTCGTGCTTTAAATGTGGAATCTAAAACAACCGGCAATTTTAAATCATGCTTTTGGGGTATTCAAATGGAAGATGTGTGATTGAGTGGCAGTGTAGGGTTTGTTTATGGGACTCATTAAGCCCGCTATATAAAAATAAACAGAAGAGGTTATCTCCGTAGCATGTATTCTTGGTATGACCTTCGACGCCAGATTTTTGCAACAGATTTTTCCATGAAATTCTTTCATCAGGTTTTCTCATCAAATCTTTTTGGCAGATTCATCTGATCGTGTAAGCCTTCGTCAGATTCGCGATGTTAAGACACATCTTTAGCTACAGACTTTGTCTGACAGACTAATCTGAGCGTGAAAACCGACCAAGAGACGTTCAACAGCTTTCCCCGATGAGCGCTTTGTTCTCTTGAATGTGTTCAGTGGATCTTGGTATTTCCTAGATAAAATAGTTACTAATATTAACAACACGTTCCTGTCCATTCTGTGGTAGAAGGTACACTCTTTGCACTACCAAAGCCTAGGAAAGCACCGGCAACAATTTCCAACATGGGGCCAATATTGCTTTTGAACAGCATCCGTAAAATCCTATCTGATGTGACATTGTCCAGTATTAGAGATAGGATTGAAAAACTTACTGAATACTGCCAGAGGTGTTTTAAGAGAGGGCGTAGCTGTGCTGACTACTGTAGTGCTACTGGCATTGGAGCTCGCTGTGTAACAGGAACTATTTTCGTCCGGTCATTTTGGAAGTTGTGGATCTGTGGCTCTAAAATCACGATGAAATTCAAGATGCAACTATATGATGTTAAGAGTATTTTCCATAATGCTATACACTTGCAACGGCTAGGCAGTTCCAAAATTCCTCTTGACTAAACTTGATGTCTGGCACCGCAAACATATGCGAGGTATTGCAAATCAGTGATGGCCACACAGTCTAATATCATATGCAGCACTCTATAAACTGTGTAAGACAGAGCCACTATCTGTGAGTGTAGCGCAAGAGTGGTGGTCTATGTTCGGATATGTTCTTCGAATGTAAGAAGATGGGCCTGCTCAGAAGCTACTAGAATGTGTAGTCGTAGGTGGCTACAGGTACCAGGCACGCAAAGGACCACACAACATCTATTTGCTAAGCGACTTTCGGTCACACCTGAAAGAATCTAGGACCACTAAAGACGAGAAAGACCCTAAAGGAGACGTGGCGCTCGCAGTGTGCATGATACGGCGGAGAAGGTTGAAGAAATGCCGAGAGCAACTGAAAGGTTTCCCTTCTTCAGTGTTCAGCTGTAGAAAACATCATCATCCTTATCATCATCATTGGTAATACGGTGCTTGGCTTGATTTCCAGGAACCCAGCATGACAAACGGCAATAATTAGAAATGAACCCCGTTATTGTAAATTAATTTGCTGATAACTCGAGACCACCAGACGTGATTTCCGTAGCGTCAGTAATCCAAACGCCAGCGATAAAGGAATAGGTATTGTTTAACAGGAAGCAGCGATCATAATGGAATATTGACCAATCGGACGAAAATCTATATTCAGCGCGTGCCCACGATTCCGCGTACATTCACGAATTAAATGAAGCGCACACCAAATTATTCGTTTCATTAAGAACGAGGATTTTCATGGATATGGTCTGATTAAAAAATAAGGAATTATTGACGCTTTCGGAGCAACTCTGTTACTCACCCGTGCCTAATATTCGATGCTCGTTCCTGTAGAATGAATGTGCGTAATATTTTGAAATTGATTTGACTGAACATTTTGTTGACTGCTTAATATATCTGTTGTACGTTAAACCTTAAACCCGCAAATTCATTCAGGAATATTTAAATTCCCTCTTAGAAAATGTCCAGTTGCATACCAAAGGATATTATTTTAGAAGATGTATCACTGGAATGACTGGCTCGGTTACTGAGCCAGTCATTCCAGTGGTAGATTTTCTAAACAAGTCTTTTCTTAGTCCGCAAATGGGCATTTCTCAAGACGGATGCAGAAGCCACTATTGACGAGCTTGGGCGCTAAAGGCTTGGTGCGATACCATGTTGCAGACTTTCCAACTCCAAATTTACAATGTTTTTAAGAATCTGATGCGTACGGTAGTTTTTCATAATGATGACGTCCGAGACCAGTAACTGCTGCGATTTCCCTAGCAGCATCTGATGGTATGGAGATATTTATTGAATTGCTGGGACAAGCATATCTACTGAGGTTTCTCCGAAGTGCAGGTCGGCGATGCTTGTTTCTATCACGTCTTGGGGTTTTGTCAGAGTAATTACTGTTCTACACAATTCAATGTAAGACATATGATTTTAAAATCTAAAGATGTATGTACACTGAGAAAACAACGAGTTAATCAAATGTAGTCCTGATTGCTCGCACTATGTACTTTGATGTCTTGTACATTTCGATCTAATCTAGCAAGGTTTAACTTTATTAATACAACTTGGGGTATCCCAATCATAAGCGTATGAGCAGGGGGCGGGTGTGGTGTGTGTGTGGAGGGGGGGGCCGGGGGTGGCAAGGGCGCCACCAGGTTTTTACTCTGCGCTCCCTAAGTTTTGGCCACACCCATAATTTAGAACACCTAAGGCAAAGTAACATTCCTACACCCCAGCCAAGGTAGTTCGTTTGGCTGTTCCCATGTATGGGGTTGTGATGACGTATTTCCGGGTTCAGCTCAATTGTTAAATAGACAAAACAACGTTTTTGTTTAACAACACATGATGACGTCATAAACCCGTACTTATGATGTAATAATGTACAATGCACACTTCATGGTTGCGAATCACGCACTGTGACGTCATACTTAACAACCCCATATTCCTGATTGGAGAGAGGCAAAGAGGAGCGAAGGAGAGTGGCCATGACTCCAGCAATCGGCCGACGAGAGAAGCAATTGCCGGTTTCGCGGCTCCGCATGTTGGCGCCTGAGATAGACTGTTCACATCACCTAGAGGCAGGCGACTTTGTAAAGTGTGTACACTTATGTTAGTAACGTATTATGCTTAAATACAATATATCATGTATTGTAAAGATATAGCATATTGCTGTTACGGGGTGTCCATGTTATAGGCTCCTTTGGCAGAGCCAATGCGCGTACTTATCCACGCGCTCCCATATGTACACACGCGATCGCTAAGTACTCGAGATGCACACTCGGTATACGACAAGAAGACACTATTTTTATATGTTTCTAAGTTGTGTATATATAGTATATCATTCGTTCCAAATCGCTCATGCCCCCCATCTCCATTCGGAAATAGCTAAATCTATCACGTTGGCGTATTGTGAGTGTGAGCTCGCGCGAGCGTGCGTGCGTGCGTGCGTGCGTACGTGCGTGCGTGCGTGCGTGCGTGCGTGCGTGCGTGCGTGCGTGCGTGCGTGTGTGTGTACGTGTGCTTGCTTGCGAAAATAGGCTATTCGGGTGATTTAATAAGATTACGTGATTAACCTTTCCAAAGTATCCATCGATACGACGTCATAATCAGCTAAGCGGCGTGTAGGATAACGACATAAGCATTACGTCATAACTGATTCTATTTGGGCCGTCTTTAACTCTTGTACACGTTGTAGGAATTGTATATCTCTACTATTTAATAAACACGCTGCTCAATATTATGGAACTAATTTGACTGGACGCTGTTGCTGTCATATTCAATAGCTTACTTGTATATTTTGTGGAAATTGATAGTCTGGAGTTCAGAGATCGCTCGATCCCAACACGAGCCAGGTGTGGGTGGAGCCTAGCTATAGATGGGCGGGGCATAGCTAAAACTGGAAAGGTCTTTAGTCTGCGCCCATATGGTTAATAGGGTATTGTAGCATGCGGGTTTGTCCGTGCGTGAGTGAGTGAGTGTGTCGGGCGTACCTGTGTGAAGTGCGTGCGTGAATGGGAGCGTTCGTCCGTCGCGGTATATGTTTCAAAATATATACAGTATGGTATGTTGATGTTGTTGTTGTTGTTGTCGTCGTCGTCGTCGTCGTCGTTGTTGTTGTTGTTGTTGTTGTTTGTCTTGTATTTATTGTTGATTTATACTTTGTAAAAGCAATGCCATTATCAGTGATTATAATTTATAATGCGCTAGAGTTAAAAGACCATGAGCCGAAGCGTTCCGACCGTGAATCTAAATAAATGTTACCTCATTGTGTAAATACATTTAAATGACATATTTTAAAGATAATTAACGAGATATTTACTGTAGATAATGTGATAACATAGAGCCCTTGTCCCACCTGATTAAGGCAGTATATATTATATATTTTATAAAATATATTTACTTCACGTTTAATCTAATACCAGGTTGTAATGGCACAATGATGTGGATGCCTTGGACACTCATCTTTTCAACCCGTGAGTCCGGGAATAAAAACTCCAAGTAAATATGTCGAATGTCAATGGACCTTTCCACTCTATCCATCCATCAATCATATGACATCATGATCAATTACGTGACGTGTATGATGACGTCATAAACAATTTAGTCAGTCCTAAATGCTTAATAGTCCGACGCCTTGCGCGACTTGTGTTTCTTTAATATTTAATAAACATTCTGTCGAATATTTAGAAACTAATTTGTTGTTGTAAACTATTCAACCGCTTACCTGTATATTTTAATGGAAATTGATAGTCAGGGAGTGCAAAGATCGATCGATCCCAACACAAGCGAGGTGCAGGTGTGGGTGGAGCTTAGCCAGAGATGGGCGTGGCATAGCTAAAACTGGAAAGGTCAATTCCAAGACAAATATATTAAAAGTAATTAGGAAACTAATTTTCTCCAGTCAAGTTAGATTCAAAATAATCAACATAATATGTATTACGTTTTAAAAAATTGATAGTATTTGAGCTTTCGAATTCAAAGTATTAGATCAACATGTCAAATGATTCGAAAATATCCATTCTGTCAAACCGCTGTCGCTATAGTAACCAGCTCTACCAGCTTGCTGTATGACGACATTTAAACCGTTATCCATTGAAATTCTAAATTCTCAGATACTCAATCTCAAGACAACTGTACAGGGTAGCTCTTAACTATTTTGAAACTATTTTGACCGGAACCTGTTGATGCCAAATTAGTTTCAGAATAATCAACAGACTATTCCTTACACAAGAGAGAATTTGTCGTTCATACCCTGTGAGAATAAGATGGTTAATAGTATCCCAAATAACTAACGAGGCCAAGCATGATGAGTATAGCTATATATATATATATATATATATATATATATATATATATATATATATATATATATATATATATATATATATATATATATATATATATATATATATATATATATATATATATATATATATATATATATATATATATATATATATATACTGAGATAGACACATAATACATCTACAGATGTACTTTATAGATTACTAGTTTTATACATGGATTGTGTGATAATGCTGCTTCTATCGACGTTGTGTACGTAAGTGCATGATGAAATGAAACATTGATTGATTTTGTTAATGAATTAAAAAATATCTTCTTTCTGATTGATTTGTGTTTTAAATCCCCCTCCGCCCTCATAGTTTCACGACTACGTTAGTTTTCCTTTAGAAGTGGCCTCGCGTCTAATGACCGCGAGGCGTGTCCTTTGTTACAACACTTCGTGGATATTTATCCTCGAGGCAGCCACATACTCACAAAGTAGTAGTAGTAGTAGTAGTAGTAGTAGTAGTAGTAGTAGTAGTAGTAGTAGTAGTGGTAGTAGTAGTAGTAGTAGTAGTAGTAGTAGTATTAGTAGTAGTAGTAGTAGTAGTAGTAGTAGTAGTAGTAGTAGTAGTAGTAGTAGTAGTAGTAGTAGTAGTAGTAGTAGTAGTTGAAGTAGTAGTAGTAGTAGTAGTAGTAGTAGTAGTAGTAGTAGGTTGTAGTAGTAGTAGTAGTAGTAGTAGTAGTAGTAGTAGTAGTAGTAGTAGTAGTAGTAGTAGTAGTAGTGGTAGTAGTAGTAGTAGTAGTAGTAGTAGTAGTAGTAGTAGTAGTAGTAGTAGTAGTAGTAGTATTAGTAGTAGTAGTAGTAGTAGTAGTAGTAGTAGTAGTAGTAGTAGTAGTAGTAGTAGTAGTAGTAGTAGTAGTAGTAGTAGTAGTAGTAGTAGTAGTAGTAGTAGTAGTTGAAGTAGTAGTAGTAGTAGTAGTAGTAGTAGTAGTAGTAGTAGTAGTAGTAGTAGTAGTAGTAGTAGGTTGTAGTAGTAGTAGTAGTAGTAGTAGCAGTAGTAGTAGTAGTAGTAGTAGTAGTAGTAGTAGTAGTAGTAGTAGTAGTAGTAGTAGTAGTAGTAGTAGTAGTAGTAGTAGTAGTAGTGGTGGTAGTAGTAGTAGTAGTAGAGGAGAAGACATTGAAGCATGGCAAGATGAAAAGCACCTTTTACTTGTCAACGATCCCACAGATCAGCCTACCTTCTACTCGCGCCGGTGGCACTCGACAACAACGCCGGACTTGGCATCTTGTACAGAAGACATTCACAGATCGCAGTTAGGAGGAAGCGACCACCGCCCAGTCCTCATCTCTCTTTCTGGAAGTATTTCGACAATTTCACCTCAACATCCAAGGTGGAACTACAAAAAGGCAAATTGGAGTCTGTTCAGCATTCGTTCCAATGAGCTTACCCAACATATAGCATTAGAAGGGAGAAACATCAACAATGTGGTCAAGGAATTTAATTCAAGTATCCTCAAGGCTGCCAACGAAGCGATTCCTCGAGGGTTCAGGAAAAACTACCGCCCCTACTGGACAACAGAACTGCAAGCAGCACATGATAAACTAGACAAGGCCAGAGAAGATGCAGAGGGTAATCCCTGTCATGAAAACCACTTAACGCTACAACAAACTAAAGCCAGGTATGTAAAGACCAAGCTGGCGGCCAAAAGAAGAAGCTGGAGGGAAAAGACGGCAGGCTTTAATTTAGAGAGAGACATCACAAAGCTATGGAGACTGCTTAAAGCACTGAATGATGAGGGTGTCGCGGGAGAGAAGATTACTCTTGAAGAAGATGGACAAACACTGACAGGAAAGATGGCTGCAGATGCCTTTGCGAAGGCATATGCAAAAAGAAAGAAACATTTCAATACCACGAATGCATCAAAAAGAGGTTAGAAAAGAGCAAAAGGAAAGAACAGACACCAACACTCACGATGCACTGAAAGTTGACATTAGTTTAGCAGAACGGAAGAAGGCTGTCCGCCAATTGAAGAAGAAGAAATCTCCCGGGCCAGATGGCATTACGAATGAAATGATCCAACACCTTGGTAATGCATCTCTCCGCAAGTTGCTAGACATCTTTAATCTCAGTTGGACCAATGGAGAGGTTCCTCAGAGCTGGAAAGATGCCAGAATGACTCCTATTCTGAAAAAGGGAAGAACAAGACGAAGGTGCTGAGCTACCATCCTATCAGTCTTACAAGCTGCATATGCATGACCATGGAGCGCATCATCAACCAGCGGTTGCAGTGGTACCTGGAGTCGGAGAACATTATAGTTTCAGAGCAGGCCGGCTTCAGAAAATACAGGAGCACAGATGATCAAACAACAAATCATGCACAGGTCATAGAGGACACTTTTCAAGCCAAGAAGGTGATGCTAGCTGCCTTTATCGATCTGCAGAAGGCATTTGACAAGGTGTGGAAGGATGGCCTCCTCGTGAAGCTCCGGCGCACAGGAATCGGTGGCAACATGTTCCGATGGACCAAGTCATACCTACACAATCGCAGAGCTAGGGTGCTGGTGGATGGACAATCTGGACAGAATGGATTGCTGAGACAAGGGGTGCCACAAGGCGGAGTATTATCACCAACTCTGTTCATACTCTTCATTAATGACATTGTAGCCGAGCTGCCCAATGGGATCCAAGCAGCCCTCTATGCAGATGACTCCGTACTCTGGTGCACCGAGGAGTACACAACGACTGTCACGTACAGAATGCAGCTCGCCTTGTACAGAATTACAGCTTGGGCCAATCGCTGGTGTATTACCATCAACAAAGAAAAATCATCAGCCATGCTATTCTCACTGTCCACCAAAACCAATGTTGGCAATCTGACACTTGGCGGTACTCCACTCGAGTACGAGGACCAGCAGCCATACCTGGGAGTCACCTATGACAGAAGATTAACATGGAAGGAGCACATCCAGAACGCAGAGGCAAAGGCCAGAAGGACGCTAAACATCATGAGGAAGCTGGCAGGAACAAAGTGGGGTGCCAATGAAAGGATCCTCAAGACCATCTACCTAGGTGCCGTACGACCACATCTTGAGTATGGATCCAGCTCATGGATGACAGCAGGTAAATCTCATCAACAGAACCTCGACAGAGTACAAAACCAGGCACTGCGCATCATCACAGGTGGACCGAGATCAACACCAATAGAAACAATGGAGCAGACAGCAGGCATCCCCTCACTTAGTAAAGGAAGGGAATGCAAAGCACTGATCCAAGCAGCAATGTTCAAATCGTTCAACAACCACTCGATGAAGATCAGGCAAGTACAGTTGTCATCAGGAAGACTTAAAAGATCAAGTTTTGTGAAAGAGACAAAAGCACTTCAAAGGGAACACTAAAACCACACCCTTGATCCTCCACCCTGGGAAAACAAACTGGAGAGCATAGCTATTCGCACCACAGTACCTCATCTCACAACCAAAGATGAGCACAGTGATGTGAGCAAGAAGGCCCTGGCCCTAGCAATGCTGGAAGAAATGTACCCTCAGGAGATATGGATAAGGATCTACACAGATGGATCACCCACAGATGCAATTAGGAGCGGAGGTGCCGGACTGCACATACAGTATCCAAACGGACAACATGTGTCAGCTGCAATACTGACAGGCAAACACTGCACAAACTACAGAACTGAAGTCGAAGCACTGGTCCCTGCAGCTAATACCATCAGCAGAACAGCAGACCCTATTGCACAGATTGTCTTTTTATCTGATTCCCGCTCCGTCCTTGAGGCTATCACCAAAGGTAAGCTGCCATAACTTGAAGAAGCACTACAAACCATCAAATGTTTTCGGATAGCATTGCAGTGGATCCCCTCACACTTTGGAGTCCAATGAAATGAGGAAGCAGACAAGATGGCAAAGGTGGGTGCAGAAGATAATCAGACAGAAAACATGGTTACACATACAGAGATGAAGACTATCATCAAGTCACTCTATAGAACACCTCAATCAGAAGATGCCTACCATCATCTCTCGAGGCCAGAGAAAGTGACCATTTTTCGTCTCAGAACTGGACATAACAGACTAAACCAACACATGTACAGGCGGTCCACCTTACGACATCGCCCGCTTGTCCTTGTGGAGAAGCAGAAAAGATCACAGAGCTCATACTTCAATGTTGCAGTACGTATCAGCTGCTGAGAGAAGAGATATGGCCTTTGTAGTAGTAGTAGTAGTAGTAGTAGTAGTAGTAGTAGTAGTAGTAGTAGTAGTAGTAGTAGTAGTAGTAGTAGTAGTGGTAGTAGTAGTAGTAGTAGTAGTAGTAGTAGTAGTAGTAGTAGTAGTAGTAGTAGTAGTAGCAGCAGCGGCAGCATAAACAAC
>CM067359.1:75666880-75754380 GCA_034401795.1 Chaetoderma sp. LZ-2023a | reverse complement strand
GCCGACACAGTCAGCAAGAGAGCTGGACCAGTGCAGTGTTAGACGTGGGAGAACTGCTGACTGGCTGAGGTACCTATACCACAGCCCTGCCATTCGGAATTGAGATCTCCTGCGACAGTCTTGAACATCCTCGATACAATTTTGGAAGCTCCCGGATGGCCATAAATTAATATAAGAGCTCCCGTTTCCGAACTTTCACAGAGGAGTTTCCAGCAGATGGGCCCGATGTAATACTACAGGATGTAGAGCTGAGGTGATTCTTGGTGGATAACTCGCCGGATCTTCTGAACCACGCTGAAAAGTGGTATCAAACTTCCGCGCTGCATGTCGCGTGTGTTAAGTAACTTTTAGACCACAGTCTGGTGGGACTCTACTCAATGCGTCGCAAGAGCTATGCGACGTATCCCACACTGTATACCCAGTTTAATGTACATGTATATTTAATTTCAACTGTAGCCCTCCATGTTAATGGGTAACTTTCAAACTACCGTCGCCGAACGGAAACTTTATAGCAAACTGTGTAAATTATGTATCAGTTAGTCTGATTGTATAATGGACATCTGTCTCTACCTGTTCTCCTTCACCGTCCTGAGGTTGAGCGTATCAACAGTATGCTTGCAGAAATCTTCCCTGCATTCAGGATCGTGCCATTTCGAGCTACACAACTGTAGCTTATCAATTCCCTTCATTTATGTACTCTTACTGTACCGATGACCAATAGGTACTCAAGTAACTATAATAGTGTGCATTTCATTATTTCCGTAAAAGGTACTGATGACTAATAGGTACCTACCCGGTCTTTCCGACCACATTTTTACCTTTCTGTTTCTTATTGTATGTATTATCCTTATTTCCGCATGCTCTCAACTAACAAGCACTGTGAGATCCTATGACCTGAGATATCGTTGGCACTGTATTAGTTAGGTATGTATATGGCAAGTAGCCATCCTAGTTATTATATTTTGTGCATATGAAAACTCTAGGACGCAGTACGCTAGGCAATACTACACAGCAACATTATATCCGCATCAGTATATTCCCCCAGCATCAATTTTACAGTGAGGTCTCTGATCATGCTCACCATGCTCGAGCCTGACATGTGACCGACTAAACCTGGCTATTCTAGCTCGGCAGGCTAGGTTTAAAGTAGTTCGGGACAATCTCTCCATAAGAGACACATTGTGTATGCCTCTTTTCCGACTGTAGTGGATATGTAACACCACATACCGGCTAGACTGTGTAAAATTGGCCAATTACCATAGGGCCTCTTATTAATATCGAGTGATTGTCTCTTTCTGCGCTCCTCCAGCCGTACGGATTATAATAATTGTCTGGACTCCTAATCGACACGTTGGCAGATCCGATGTGTTGCGTGACAATGGCAAACGGATGGTCATATGATTCGGGAGCTATTGCTCTGTAATATGTATGCACGCTGTCTTTCTGAGGAATATGCCATGCTGGACGAACTTAGGGAAGTTGGGCATCTTCGCCAGTTAGATGTTTGTGTCTAAAGATAGGTAGGAATCCCTGCCATTTGTGGCCAAAGCTTGGAAACATATCTAATAACTATATGGTAGGTTAGAATTAGCAGAAGGTCCGCATAAATAAAGCGGCAACTACCAATACAGTATCTTTGGACCTACATAAGACGGTGACCAATGAATTCTTCGGAAATCATCCGACCCGCCTTCAAGTAAACCAGTATGCATCACATTAATTATGGCTTCACTAGGATTGACCAGCACTTAGCTTTTTGTTTGAACAAAAGAGTGGCCCTTTTTGCCAGCTCTTTTCCTCCGCTTCAGCGTTGAAGGCATTTTCCTGTGACGGAGGCCCGCACGAGGCACTGTCCTCTCGCAACAATAATATTTTGTGTGTGTTAGGGGTATAATTGGTTTATATTAAACTATTCAGTAGCCTCGTCGCGATGCTCCCTTGCGGGGATACCTCTGCGGATTTACGAATCTGTGTGGTACCTTCGGCGAGACCACGTAGAAAGAACACCAGGTTGGCTCTATGTACTGTGTTATTTTGCTCATTTACTATCAAATGAGTAGCATTGTTTGTATAGTTGTTATTACTTTTTAATTATATCATCATGTCCAGACCTTTGAATTAGTTAATGGACCAACATACCAGTGACACGAACAGTTGGAACGAGACTGTGAGATTCAATCTCAGTGGCAATGGTCGCACGGCCCACTGGAATGTGATCGTTCCACCGACTCTAGAATCCAGTCTTTGTAGCTTCCAGAGTCGTGATACGGGATCAATAACCCCGAGAGCCGTAGCTAACCAGCCCTCTCACGTATCCTGTACATGCAGTGCAACAGAGTGGAGCAACATGGCGGACCAACGCGTACCCCCGCGAGCTACAATATTATGGCATATGCTTGACAGTGGAGCCTCGAAGCAGGTCACTAGTTATTAGGCACCCTAAAAACTTTCAGGTTACATACACGGATCGGGTCGTTGAGAGCCTTTTGGTTTCCCAAACGACGAAGACCTCATAGGTCAAGGTCATACATTAATGTACAGCTTAATATCGATTGATATCAAACAACACGTACATTGTTGGACATAACTGATATTATATGGTTAAAAGAAAACGCATGTCATCGCACATTAGCCATACATGTGCCGGAATATGCCACACTTTAAACAAAATATGATATTTTTACATTGTCTTCATGCGATGGCAGGACGATGTTAAGATCTAGGTATACGTATATGTATCCACTCTAGTAAACCAGCTATGACATAATTTTCAATCAATTCTTAGGAACTTCCAATGCTGTGTGCTTAGATAGATCGGCTCAATCATTTATTATAACAGTATTGCTCGGCAAGATAGCGTGAAAGCACACATACACATATGCCATTGTCTTAGGTAGAATGTGTTATAAGTCAGATTAGTTATCCTCATGCACTTTATGACAGTAATTACATTATTCTCCAGACAGAAATGGGACAATAATGTCAACTTATTCGCTGTAGAAATCGACCTACATACGAGATGGTGGTTCTGCGCCAGACCGTGGCAAATGCAATGTTTGTCCACGTTAATGGATCAGAACTTTCTAGAGCAGAAAACTAAGGACACCGTGTTATTTAGCATGACCTAACACGTTACTGGTGTAAATTGATTTACTACATTTATGCTAGACATATACCTGGTGTAGGAAACCAAGTTGGTAGTCGATAACATGGTACAATAGAGACAGTCAGCTGTATCTTCGAGTCTTATCTTTGGAAATAATAAAGCGATCGATTTCCAGCTATTCCACGCCCATAGCTAGCTATGCTTCTCGACCAAGAATACAAATTTCAATGTAGCGATGCAGGTCAGAAGGTGACGAATATTTTGAAACTAATTTGACTAAGGTTTCGACGATTCCTAGTCAGATTGATTTGAAAATATTCAAGATAATGTTTAGTAAAATATGTAAGTTTTTCAAAGACATGAAATTCTTTCACATTAGTGATGTACCTTTCGATTTTCATTACGTAACTACGCCATTTTGAGCTTGGCGTCAGATAACATGTGACGGATTTGATTATGATGGCAGATTCCTGAGTGATGAATCTATATCTTCTGAAGCAAGCTAGATTCTAAACATCATTAGGTCTCATGTTTGAGATAATTATATTCATCACAAACAGTTTCATTTCCTAGCAAACAAATTCAAAGTACGTGAAGGGTGTTAATGATCTATTTTTTCATTGATATTATCATAATTTTATTAACCCTTTCCAGATAACTCCAAGTGCTTGTCAGTCACCAACAGCCTCACACAAAATTATTTTCAAAAAAGGAGAAAATGATTTAAGAAATCTAGGAAAATCAAGACAGACAAGGAGAAAGCTGAATTTAAGCAACAAAGGAAAGTTGTAAACCTACTTGTCAAAAATGCTAAACAGGAACACAAAGAAAAAGCAGAAACTAAAATAAAATTTCAAGGAATACAAACTATTGTGGAAACTTAGCAAATCACTACAATCTGATAAAAACTCATCCCTTGTAGAGATTTCCTATTTAAAACGAGCACCCGATTCATTTGCTTATGACTCCCTTGTAAATGCTGGCCTTCTTAGCTACGTCCAGGCTCATCGGTTGACATCCCAATCCCACCATGTTCCCAGTCACGTTTACCAACTGTCAAATCTCTCACTTAACTAATGCCAAAGACTTTGGAGTTACGTTTAGTTGTAAAGATCGGTGGCTAACCCATGTGGAATCCACCATAAACAATGTCCCTTGAAGACCATAATCAAATGCCTAAAATTTATAGTTGACCAGGAATGCCACCGGATCATGCATACAAGGTTCCTTAGGTCATCACTAGGATCTGCAGACTTGGTTTGGGACAATATCTTGAGGCTGGACTGGAAAACATTAAAAAGTATGCATTCAGCACAAGCAGCGGACTTAGACGGTAGCACCAGTACGAATGACTTGTATAAGGTAACGGGATTTGAAACGCTGACACATAGAAGCAAAACCCACAGAATGCCATCCGAATCATTGAATGATTATATTTCTCTGCGATCTCAAGCACGGAATCTATATAATATCCGTCATTCAAATCTCCTCACCCCTTAAAAATTCCGAACTGAGATTCATAATAGCTCATTCTTTTCAGAAACTGTCCATGCCTGGGATATTGTACCACAGCCCGTTAGAATGGATACCACATTAACAGAATTTCAAAGCAATCCGAAAGCCATGAACTATACACAACCTCCCCCACTGTGGTACTATACAGGACTAAAAGTGACGCATTTTGCGTTAACCAGGCCCCGAAATGGGTGTAGCAACCTAAACAGAGACGTAGTCAGCAACTTTCGGTCAGATTCTAGTTGGTGCAACTGTAGGCACTAATCCATTCAGCATTGCGTGTTTCGCTGCTCACTGTACGCATACCAAAGAAACGTTTTCTTTAATAATCAAATCATGTCTGTGGTATGCCTTTAACCATCCAATATGTCGTATTCGGCAACACCAATGCAATGTCAGAGCTTCTTTGGTGTGTACATTGACGCAACTAGTGGCTTTATATAACCTATCAGCTCTGATCAGAAATGGTCTGAACACTAAACCCCATCGGTAGGTTGGCACTACCTGAACTATTCTTCCAAATTCCTCCATACATTACCTTCTTCATCGGTTTCACTTCAGTATGTTGGCCTGTTTGTGTGCTAAAGGATTAACCCTTTAATGTCTAAATCTGGTCAATAAGATCAAAATATTTCCTTATTAAGTGTCCATTTGTAGGCTATGAGAAGACTATTTTCCCCTGCTTCAAGTGCTAGGCCCCAAAGTAGATCTAAGATCTCTGATCTTGGGTCGGGCGCAGGGGTGTAACACTTTCTCTGGGTACCAAGCCAGGTATTTGGAGCGAGTGACCAGCCATAGCACTAAACAACTCATCTTTCATGACAGTTAATATTATGAATATCGGTCATGGTGCTCGCCGTGTGAGTTCCCACCAGGCATGTGCAGCACCGGGTCCCCAGCCTCGAAGGGGTCCACCCAAGCTACTGGTGCTAAAGTTCGTAGACCTTGGAGAAAAAGGAAAAAGGTTGTACAAGTAAGCAAACCGCTGACTATCATGCAATGGAATGCTGAAGCAGTTTCTAACAAGAAAACTGAGCTTAGCCAAATTCTCAAAGAGAAAGGCGTAGATGTCGCATGTATCCAAGAAACTCATCTGAATGCCAACAGCAGATTCTGTATAAGAGGATCTGAAAGGGATGGAAGACATAAAGGAGGAGTAATAACTCTAGTCCGGAATAACCTAAACGCCATTGAAGTTCAGAGAGACATGGACGGACCTGAAATTCTCACAATCAAGATAATTCCAGAGAAACATCCTATCACTGTTGTCAACTATTCCTGCCCCAATAATCAACCATTGAATCTCAGAAAAATCCCAATTCACCCAGATTCAACTATCGTTGCTGGTGACCCCAACAGTCATTCTCAGTTATGGGGCTATCATTCCACTGATAGGAGGGGTGAGGTCATTGAAAATTTGATGGATGAGCAGAAGCTGATTCTCTTGAATAAGGCAGATGACCCCCCCCCCCCCTTACATTCTACTCAAGAAGATGGCATACCTCAAGTTCTCCTGATCCAGCATTTTCGACAGAAAATCTACATCAAGAATCTTTGCGTATTGTTGGGGAACAACTTGGAGGCAGTGATCACCACCCTGTTTTCATTACCATTAACATAGATGTTGAGATTGACCGGAATTAGACTCCTCGATGGAACTATAAGAAAGTAGACTGGGACAGATATCAGAAGGAGAGTGACAGATTGGTATTGATGTCAAAAACTAAAATATCAATAAAATTGTTAAAGAGCTTAACTCTGCTTTACTCTCTGCTGCTGGAAAATGCATTCCTAGGGGATCCAGGAAAAATTACAGCCCTTACAGGAGTACGTCTCTGCAAAAGTTACACGAAGAAATGTCCAACGCAAGGGAAATTGCAAAGAATGTCCCAACAGAAGCCAACCATGTGAGACTCCAACAATCCAAGGCAAAATATCTGACAGCCAAAATCAGAGCCACCAGAGAATCGTGGAGAGAAAAACCGTCAAGCTTAAATCTTGAAAAAGATACGAACAAACTCTGGAGCCCTGTGAATCATCTTAACGATGAAAACACCAGAGTACCGAACATAAGTCTTGAAGAGGATTGTGAAACCAAAACAGGAGAGGCTGCTGCTGAACACTTTGCTTATATGTTTCAGAAAGTAAGCAATCTATAAGTCGTGTCTTATCGCGCTTCAACTCAGAGAAGAATATAAATTTTGTTTTAACCAAATCAATTTCAAAATATTTAACATATTACCTATAAGTTTATGGTCAAATCTGAAATTATATCATTAAGAGAAATCGCATCCCAATGCATGATAACCATAAAAGTTGCGGATGATATGCGCTATGTAAACGAAACATAACATTTAGATACCTTGCAATTTATATTCTGGCAAATAATGTTTCAAATTTTCAAATCGATTTCAGAAAGGCGAAAAGAGTATTTTAGATAGAAGTGGGCGTGGCATGCCTAGAAATGGATACTTCTAATTACCTGTCGGAAACATTGTATTGCAATGGATTTATAAATACAAACACCTGTTTTAACACCACATTTTACGGCAACAGCCGCACCTGATTGGAAATTAGATATGACTGACAGATAACTTCGATCATTGACGATTTAGCTGTCCTGATATATCGTGAAATCTGGCATAAACCTGAGCGGTAATGCTCTGTGGGTGTCAGATATGATTGAGGACTCGCGTGGATTTACACATTTTCTCCCATTGTTAAATCGATCGAGTGCTTTCCTTCAATGCGGCGTTTCAGAATGTAGATGAATATAATATGGAAGCCATACAGACAAGCACAAGAACATTTGGTTCTAGTCTTACTGCTACTGTTGTTCGTGTACCCTAATAAGATTATGGTCATAGTTATTGATTGTTACATCACATATGCCATTATTACACGAAAAAGACCGAAGAAATTTGTAAAATCTCTCCAACAGACAGACATTAAAATAGGCATGCCGTTGGAGTTAATATTGACTGAGATTAAATTTAATTTATAGTAAGAAATATAAATGTAATATAGACCTGCAAAATGGAACTACGCTACTTGACGCGCATGTAAACGTGCGTACGTGAGAGGATCCGTGAGTGCGTGCGTGTGCGTGCGTGCATGCGTACGAGCGTGTATGTGTGTGTACATGCGTATGTGCGTGGATGAGTGCGTGCCTACGTGTGTGCATGCGTTTGTACGTATGGGCGTACGTGCATGCATATGTGCGTACCTATTTTATCACTCAAATAGCGCATTGTTCAAAGGAATAAACCGCGAGCACACATATTTGGAACAATTATCCTGAACTCCCTTATATGCTAGTGCATATTTCATGAGAACACACCGCGCCTTATTAACCGTAAGCCCGTCTGTGCCATTGCATGTCAATTAAAGAGAGCGTTGTAGACACATTGCTCCTATATGATTTGTAATAGACAACCAGTAATTAGTATTTTTGTCACTAAATAACAGACTAATGGAGATCTTCGATCTGTCACGCAATCATCCGACGTCATAAACCAAATATATCACTTATTAACTGACCATCAAAATGATGTATGTCCGTTACGAAAAGTGAACAGTCTGGCCATCGTGAAAGCGTCCAAATTTAATGTCTTCAATGAGCATACTATTACATGAAAACTTTGTTAAATAATTTGAAACTAATTTGATTGTGAGATTTTGCTGTCATAGCAGCACCCGTTCCCAGTCAAATTAGTTTCAAAATATTCAACATAGTAGGGTAAATTGATTGAAAATTGCTTTAATATGTGAGTAAATAGAAATTGGTCTGGCACAGTTAGAAAGGGATAGAAAGGAAATTGCGTCCCAGAATAAAGACTTTGTCGCAGAGCCAAAACCAATGGGAGTGTGTGTGTGTGCTTAAACGCGCGCGCGTATGTGTGTGTGTGTAGGTGTACGCGTGAGCTCGATGTGTGTAGTGTACGTGCATTTACGCGTGTGCGTGCAGAGTTGAGTGCTGTCCTACACTTCAAAATACAGACTCTATGTTGAGGTTGTTGCTGTTGTTGTTGTTTCTGTTGTTAGTGTTATTATTATTGTTGTTGTTGTTGTTGTTGTTGTTGTTGTTGTTGTTGTTGTTGTTTGTCTTATATGTCTTGTTTATTTCTACTATTAAAGGTGCATATTGACAGTAAAATGTCTGAAAATAATATTGTTTAAATTATACACGTTTAGAGGCTTACACTGTGAGCCTATAGGTAATAAAACGAAATAAATCTTAACATATGATGATTCCATTCCATACAAATAATATTATTTTTTAAGTTGCGAAATTTGAAAAGAGGCAGGTCCGAAATGGCTGGGGTAGATAACAGGACCAGCCGTTAAAGTGCAAAATTCAATAACTGTTATTTGTACAGCCTGTAATTTGAAAGAAACCCAATTTGAGGAAAATGATCGCAATATTTGGCCGGGTGTGATTAGCCATCGGATCTCAACATGTCACGGTATAGTGCGCCCGATTATGTCTGCTCATTGAATAATGCCATCCTTTAAAAATCAAGCCTATTTAAGAATTTAATAAAAAATATCTTCATATTATTGTTTTCTTCGTTTGCTGGGTAGATCTGATAACAAACAGTGGATAATAGGTATCCATCCTCCATGTCGATATGGAGGAATCCGATCTGTAATGCAAGCATATGATGTCATAATCAATTACGTCACTTGTTGAATGGCGTCAAATCCAAAATAACATAGCTCGGTCGTGAAATTCGAAAAGGTTGTCACAAAAGGGTACGAATGTATTTGATAAATTTTGAATTTAATAAATATTCTGTTGAATATTTTAAAACTAATCTGCCAAAGGTAGAAACAGCCCCTTTTCAAATTAGTCACAAAAATAGTGAACAGCCTGGCTGAATGTATAGCTACTTCAAAATTTAGATTCTTGAAATGTCAGGTTTCAAAGTGCGAAACTGATCCCAACACACATAACAGAAATGGTTCTGTCAATTAAATGTAACAGGACGTATATATGCTGCTCTCCAAAAAGCAACATCCAAATGAATATATGTAATCTCTATGGTTGATTTGTTTGTAGCCCTCATTATTATACGAACCCATTAGCAGGCATACATACACGATAATCAGCAAGTGAGTATGGTACACTTTCACCATATTTTACCTGGAGAAATGATTACATTTGTCTCCGATAATTGGAAACATTTTTGGCAATTTTATTAACAATTTGAGAAATACATTTCCCAGATAATTGGATATTTTTCTCCTTCAGACATCAATCGACAAGGGACAAGGATATCATTTTCATGGCGTTAGGGAAAGTATCGTCCACAGCATCATTGTTCAGTTATTATGAGTGAATCAATCAATTACAATTTCATGATGTGCATGACAATCAGGTGTCACAATAAAACAAGTTCGCTTGTCTGAGATTTGTTTGAGAAATGCTTTGGAATACATCTAATTAATCCATCGTGTGTCAATGTACCCCTTTAATAACCAAACCAGCAATGTATGCTCTTTGTAGTGGTCATGAGAAATGACCATTTACAGGCTTATTGAAGTCCATTTTTAATGTTTCACGAGAATCACTGATTCCGTAACACCCCGCCATTTCTGTGGTTAATTTTCAAAGATAAACTTTTCTTCGGCTGTAAATGAACACTGGCTAAGCAAAAACTTGACTATTACATCATTGATGGCTAAATCGGACAAATACGGTATATGCAGTGGTTTTTAGGAATGTTCATTTACAGAACAACAGATGGCTAGTTTTGTAAATTTCAGTGGTAAATTTACAAACGTATTCTTCTCTTGCCCCGCAATAATTAAAATTTTCCTGAAAAATCTTGACCATTAAAGTGTCAATAGACCGTTCCAGTTTTAACTACGCATGCCCATTTCTAGCTAAGCTCCACCCACACCTCGCTCGTGTTGGGCTCAATCGATCTCTGAACTCCCTACCTATCAATTTCCAGAAATCTATACAGGTAACATGTTAAATATTTTGAACCTAATTTGACTGTGTGATGTTGCTGTCTGTGGAAGCAACGGCGTGCAGTTAAATTAATTCCAAAATATTCAACATAATGTTTATTAAAATAATACAGATTTGTGCAACATGTCAGACTATAAATCATTTAAGACGGACTAAATCGAGTCACCCATGCTGTAATTGATTGTAGTTGATTATGACATCATATGATGGATGAATAAACTGGAACAATCCATTGATATAATTAGCATTGTGAGGATTTTGAAGCACTGTTGACACAATAATGGTTACTTACAATAGTATTTTTAAGTTGCTTACTAAAACAAGGTTCATGATAAATTGCCGTTTCTTAACTCCAAACCTGTTGTTTTATAGCAAGGTCGTGTCAACTTTCATTATGTGCCTGATTTGTAACCTTTCTTTAGACAACTGAGCTTCACCAAATCAAAATGGTATTACATGTGTAAACATATCACCAATTTTATGAGAGCTATCTTTGAAAATTCGCTGCAGGAGTGACTGCCAGCCATTTCAGTGCTAAATTTTCAAAATAGATTACTCTTGGCCTGAAAATGTATGTTTACACAACACTACTACAGAGTCCTTTTGGCAGACCTACTGTCCTTTACTGGGATAAGTTAGCACAAGAGGTGTTAAACATCATCAATACCCTGATAACGCAGCTTACTGGGCTGATGCTGGGCCGATACCAGTATCGGCTCAGCATCGGCCCAGTAAGCCGCTTTATCGGGGTAATATATCCTCGAAATATGCATTCATGAGTTCATTCAGAAAACACCAATATTCGATAATGATGACCTAGTCATGATTGAAATAAGGACCGATCTGTATAACCTACGTCACCTTTACAAATTCTCAATGTGCTATCCAATATTAACTCACATTCTGTCAGCAGTTTCTAAGGCCTCTCACTCATTAGACCTTCATGCTTATTAAAATTCCATTTGTGACCAATTCCGTTAGTGGATAGCCTATGTTGCCAGTCAAATGATGACATGTTTTGTTTATTCATGGTTAGGAAAAAGCGAACATCTATGGTGCTTAATAGGTTCCTCTGCACGTGGAAAGAAGCATCATGTGTGTGCTGCACAAAAGGTCCGTGCGTATGAGTAATCATGAGAGCGCATGCATGATTATGTGAGAATAAAAAATGGCTGCATGAACAATGGATAGTTGGCATGATTTTAGCAGACAAAGGTGTTGATCTTTCAACTGATTACCGTGAGGTATAAAGGTTTATCGATAGCATAAGTTAGGTAGTCCATGTGGGCCTACTAAGTCTTCATTTTGAAAAGCAGCGAACTGACATGTTTGTTAAATCTCTGTTTCTGAAATGCATCGATCACACATCAGGTAAGGAAGGATAACTGAGGCAAAGATGCAACAGTTTGTCTTGTAAACTTGTGTCAGCTATCAATTCACTGGATGCAGCCATTTTGCATTGTCACATGATCAGGCATTCACCCTGACTATGAAACATACGCATGCAGCTTAGCGCACACAGCACGATATAGTTCACACATCTCAATAAATATTGAACACCTTTAAATATTTGACTCTCATGGCATGAATGAAAAACATTTCGTAAGCTGACAATATATGACAGCTATATGAAGAATCCGCCACAAATGAAATGTAGCTAAGCAGGAAGTGCTAATATGTGCCTGTTATGTTAACATAAATTAACCCAGTTACAAGATGTCAGTCGATTTTGTACAAACTCTTCACTTGTGTTGAAGCAAATAGGCAGTGTGCCATCAATTTGCATTTGAGTACTTAGATAATTCATGTGGAAGTGAGTTGTATTGCATAAATGTCCATTGATCAACACAACTATGTACACATTATGTATGTTTTAGCACTGGAAGAGATTTCATCAACGTTAAAAATAATAATCAAATTCTCCTGATGTACAACAGTCTTCATTAGATTGAAGAACATGATATCACAGGCATTTGCAATGATTGATGTGACACCTCAACTCTTGCATAACAATTTACGCTGATTTAGTGCTACTTTTCACTTGTCACCTATTAAATAGAGTATGTACATAGCCATCTAAGAAGCTTGCATAGTCATATTACCATGTTTCTATTGGATATGCATTAAATTTCAACCTCGTCTGAGTAGCTGTTGTCTGAATATTATGACTAGTATATTCTCTGATGAGGCTAGTGTCTATATAGGTATCGTAATTTAACAAAGGATTGCCTTCCTCTTCACTCTCTTCAATTTAACCACCACAGCAGTACCCATACGAGTATGATGTACAGACAAAGATGTGGTTGAATTATTAGATGATCATGATGGCCCAGCAGTATCTGCACCAGCAGACAAATGATTGGACTGAAACTATTGGGGCTGCTACCCTTTTGACCAGTAGTGCCACCATACGACAAATAATAATTTATTATTTGAGAACAAATAGTTTCTAATAGTCAGTACAGTGTCTTTTATGAAGAATTATATTACATTGCAATCTTTCAGTGGCATTAAATGATGGTATTTGCATAATCATTTATTAATTAATTTGTTGTAGATGGTTATGTGCACTAGCTCTGTACATGGTTGATACTTTGAAAACAATTTACCTGAAATTCGTTGTATGTTTAGTCACCAAGACCATTCGGTCACGCTGCTTTCAAAATATGTGTCAGATGCATAGCTATACCCCAGGAAACATAAAATGTCAGACTAATAAACAGATTCAGGCAGAAGCCAAATAGATACACTTCCTTATTTATATCCACGTTATGAATGAATTAGTGTTATGAATGAAATATCCCAAATAGGCTCGTTAACAGTCATTGTATTCTGTTGGACTTCTCTATTACATTAGATTATGAATGGCATACGCGATAACACTGAATAACTGTTTAACTGATGAATTTGTTCAGACACCATTCTTTTACGAAGTCATAAATCTGAACCTATTAGATATTTTGAGGTCAATTTGGCTGAAGGCTGTGTGGTTTGGATCGACCGGTCAGGTGCCGGCCATACCAGCTAAGCTGGACACGCGCCGCCCATCCTGGATTCATTCCCTGAACACGCCCCCTGAGTAGAGCTATAAGCGTATATGGGCCCATTGGAGAGATTGCATCGTATAAACGACTAAGTTCGTTAAAGCGTGTAGCGCGCATGCGCACGCTTAACACTGCTTTGACAGAGTGCATATTTCACAACCAAGATAGGATGGCGCTTTTAGTGTACCGAGTATGTACTATGTAATCCTTTATAATTAAATGTTCCCGCCGAATCTGGCATAAATCAAGACCAGAATTCGACAGGCTTTCCGAATCTGTAAACCATTTCAAAATCGGTTTAAGAAATGGCTGAGTTATCCACGGAAAACCCCTTTGATTATCTTCTAAATATTGCCGTGACGTCATAACCACATGTCCGCAGAAATTCTAGAATGTTCTAGAACATTTGACTGCATCATTATTAGCTGCACGCTGATTGGCTATTGCTCGACCGATGATTGATTGAAGCCTGCACCTATGACGTCACGAGTAGTATAAAAGGAGATGAAATCCAGAACTCGAGAGCATCCTCGGTCAGGGGCCGAATAGGTTGGATCTGTTACAGCTACTGTCAGGGTATTAAATAGATCACTTCGGTCTCCGTCAGTTTCTCTCCCGTAGCCAACAGCAGCAACCCATCCCACCGCACCCAAAAGCAATTTTGTATCTCCCGATTGTTCAAGAGCATTTTTGGAACTTTTAAATATTGTTCACAACTAAATCAAGAACTAACTCGGAACACAAACTTGCGGTGAGGCCTTTCCCAGCCTGAATATGTGATTCTACGGATGTAGAGGCAGCGATGTTCTTTAGTGGATGACTCGCCGGATCTGCCGGCCACGCCAAAAAGTGGTTATTCAACCTCCCCAGCACTGATGTCGTGCAGGTTTATTTAAACTTTTTGACCGCAGCAAGTAAACTTTGCCCGGTACGTCTTAAGAGCTAACTGACGTACCCCGCACCATAAGTTTAGTTATGTATCTTCATCCATCTTCAACAACCCCCGCTTATGAATGGGTTGTTCTTAACTTCCATCCGTACCATCGGTGTACGGGAGCATTCTTCCTATCTGTAATGTTACTGTAGAACTTACTGACTGATTGTTAGACATTCTTATATTGTGATTACCGTCATGAGTTCGATCCGCTCCCGTCCTGGACTGCATGCAGGAATCCTGTTTGCGGGACCCGACATGTCGGAACTTTCCAACTTCCAGAGAACGCATCAACTCACGTAACACCACGGATGATGTTTCAATGTCAGTAACACAATAGCCCGTCCTTAAGAATGGCTACCGACTATTCAAGTAACTATACTTAACATCCTTAATTATTCCGCTAGTTACATTTGTAATTATTATACTTTATTTGTGTAAATAGTTCCGATGACTAAAAGGAACCGTAATGGTCTTAGGACCGCTAGTTATAATTTCTTTATCTGTTTATAGTCATTCTTATTTTACTGTAAGGTGTTTTTACTAACCACACTGTAGTAGGTCCAACAACCTGTACTATATGTATTATTCTAATCATTTCACATTGTATTACTTGTACTGGTTAGTTTTATATATGGCAAGCAGCCAATCGTTCATATGTTTTGTTTATTTGCAGAAAACGTAGGACTGCTGTGCACGAAGGAAACACTGTACAGCAACATTTATATATGCATCACTTTCTCCCACCACAAACAATTTTTCACTTAGGTCACTGTCTGTGCTATAACTCTGTTTAGCCTGGCATGCTACCAACTAAAAAGCCTTTCTATTTAGCTCGATAGGATAGGTTTAATATGATTAGGGACAATTTCTTCATCAAGAGACATATAGTGTATGCCTCTTTTCCAGTAGTTGCGATAATCTAGCCCCACACTCCGGCAAGATTGTGTAAAATTGGCCAACATACCTATTGGGCCTCATATTTATAAGTTATTGTCTCTCTTCATGTTCCACTAAGCCTTATGGCTTCTTAATTGTTTGGATGTCCCTATCCGCACAATGGACTGATTCGACCATGGGAAACCATTGGAGTTTCCGAGCGGTGAAGGCCCGGGTGTGGTGTCACATACATTTCCCGTGTATCTTCGGATACCTAGTAGTTAGATATCCGTGCCAATGTAGGAAGCACTGCAAAAACATATTATAATTATTAATTTCTTTTTCATCTTCCAGGAAGTCTCCCCCGCACCACAGTGCATATCTGGGCAACTTGCGTTTAAACCTAACATCAGGTTAAACGGTTAGCTCCATAGGACCTGGTGACGGGCGAGATATACATCTCTACCAAATTCTGTAACAATGTCTGGGTAAGATGTTAGGATCTGCCATGCCCTCATGGGAAGGACATTCACGGTGGGTATCCATCTCTCTTACCCCCACCATAACGATAGATCAGTTGCCTAAACTTGCTTATGTGAAAAGTAACCATTTCCTGTGACGTTTTATGTGGTTATGGAGCAATACCTCCGGATTCTCACCAAGCTCGGAGGTCTTGCGAAATAACATGTATGCACGCTATCTTGAGTGTTGATGTCTTAGGACATCCATTGTCAATGACAGCCGTATCTAAAAGCTATGTAGGACGCCCGCCATTTGCGGCCTAAAATAGTTCTTGTCTCTAAAAACTAAAAATTAGGTCAGGCATAGAAGAAGGCCAGCATAAATAAAAGCGGCACCTACTAATTCAGCATATTTAAAAATACATAAGACGGTGGCGTGGGAATCCCTCAGGAATCGCTCGTCCCATCTTCACGTAAAACAGCACGCAACATTATAGTCATAATTTCACTAGGTATGGGCTTTTCTGTAAAGCATTTTGGTTGAATATTAGAGTGGGCCCCTTTCTGGCCAATACTCTTCTCGCGCTTTAAGCGTTGGCAACATTTTCCTGTGACGAAGGCCCACGTGAGGCACTTGCCTCTCGCAAGGATTCAGTGACAACGGCCCACGCGAGGCTACTACTTTTCACCCAAAACTAGTACCAGGAGTAGTGCCCGCGTGAGGCACATAGCTTTTCGACACTATAAAAGATAATTTTCTTTCCTTTCAGCTTAGGGGTATAATAGCTTATATTAAGTTAATTAGTGATCTCGTGTATGGGAGCCTCCCTTGCGGGGATACTTCTGCGGACCTGCGAGTCTGTGTGGTACCTCCGGGCGTTTAAAAGTTCGTCAGGCTGTCTCTATGTCTTGTATTTTCGTATGCTCATTTTGTTATCTAGCATGCTTGATGGTCTGTTTAGTTAAAACTATTGTATAGACTTATTTTAGTTAGGTCACCAAATCAAATATTGTAAGTCCATAGATCATGAAATTGCTATGGACAGGCATACTGGGGACACAAAATCTTGGGATGAGACCGTTGTGTTTAATGTTCGCGAAAATGGTCGCACGACCCCACCAGAACGATTGAGTTCCACCGGCCTAAGGAGCCGGTCTTTGTTACCCGTAGTGCAGTATTGCACAGGATCCATATCCCTGAGACCCGGGAGCTAGCCAATGTCATCACTCGTTGTGTACATGCGATGCGGCGAGTCAACACTACACACCGGAATGGCCTGACACTACCCCGCGAGCTACAGCTGTTGGTGCCTACATAGTGATCTACAATTTTGAGTAACATTGTTTTCAGATTATTCACCCGGTCCAGAATTATTTCTCTATCCCAATGAGTGCCCAGTAATTTGCATCAGCCAGACGGCTAGATAAAGACCATGACGCAGTCAGTTATATTGTCTTATGAATATTGGCCCACACTCAAGTTAATTTCAGGATAACAACTTTCCTATACAGTTACAAAATGTCAACTGCCTGTATTGTATGTGTGTGCATATGCGTGTGTTTGTGTGTCATTATGATATATGTCTGTCTGTCTGCATATATTTTCTGCCACATGATATGTCTAGTGTTATCTCTTCTCATTATCCATCCCGTTTACATACGTTTTGTCATTTATCTATATCTACACTCTACCAGTTTGAATTTTGTACATCTAGCCATATTATGATTATATAGTGGGAAGAGACGTAGATATTACATTATATGTGAAAGTTTTGGGTCGTGGGGTGGGGTTAGTAATATTTATATGGACAGTTCTAAAAATCCAGCTAAATAAACTATACATGCTATTCACTTAGTCTTAGTAAAACCTGTCTATTGTGTTTGCCTGATATTTGAGACCAAAAGATGGTGATACAGTAAAACTGTGTCAATTGTGACCACCTGCATTTTTAGAACAGAAGATAGTGGTTCTGTAAGACAGGTAGTTATAAGGCGTTTCCGGTACCGGAAGTATTAAAAAAAGGCATGGCTTTAAAAAAAACAATGCAAAGAAAGAAAAAGGGCGTGGCTTAATATTTAAATTTAATGACGTCACACCCCGTCCATCATCGCAGCCAATCAGAGCCTCCGTCTGTCGAAACCCAATAACTACCCACATGTACTTGATCGATTTGATAAATGTACCAGTGCGTTTGTGAGTAGGTAGAATGTAGTAGCAGCGGCAGTTGTAGTACTAGTAGTAGACTGAAGGCTGGTTTACACCAAGGCGGGTTCACATTATGCAATATTATAGTTGATCGATCGTCTATGAGATGTCGCTTATGACGAGTCCAATAATACAAACGTCTTGAAACTGACGATTTTAACTATCTTGAGAGAAATCATGAAATTGGAACATGCTTAGATGTTTTGCCGACCTGTCACGTGCATTTTTGTGCAATGTAAATGTGCAATCTTGCATCGCGGCTTTGCCAGCTCTCCTTCCAACGCATCTCCTTAGCAAGTATTAATTAGGTTGATCAAGAAATGGCAACGAATGGAAAGAACATGGATGAAAGCCGGTAAACAAGTATTCTGTCAATTATTAATGACGTTATCTCACATTTTGTCAGTCCTTTTTTAGTATATTTAGATTAAGGGCAGATCCAGACATAGTTTGTTTGAGCAGAGGAATAATTGTTGTATCATTATAGTGATCGGCAATGTTATGTTATTTAAATCGTATTTTCATTTCGTGGAGAAACTGGTAGACAACTGGGAAGGAAGATGCCAATACAAATCAGCTAAGCGACGTGTAGGATGATGTAATAATTATTACGTCATAAATCATTACATTTGGCAAGTCGTTAACTCTTAATAGCCCGACACGTTGTACGAATTGTATGTCGCTACTATTCAATAAACATGCTGTTGAATATTTTGAAACAAATTTGATCAGTCCCAATACGAGCGAGGTGTGGGTGGAGCTTAGCCAGTGATGGGCGGGCCATATATAAAATGGAAAAGTCCAGCGAACATGCATGATGTAAACATCCTTGGAATCTACTGCTATACCATGTACGATCAATCTGATTAATCTTAAACAATCAATCGCCTATAATATCGTATAATACACATCCGCCTTTAGAGTGTGTGCCAGTGATTAGGCTGAACATGTACGTGCATAATTAACACATGACCACTGCCCCTTAATTCATGTATTTGCAAAATGTATTATTCACATGGAATATACCCTTACAATGTGATCAATAAATGATTACGTAACATCTTAAACCATTACTTCGTTAGTAGTGTCCCTAATAGCGCGGATTACCGGGCCGGTACCAGTTTTATAGTGGGCACTAGTGTTCCGGTATTGATCCAGTTGTGGCCCAGTAGCGTGCTTTATCAGTGGTAGTTCTTTCTCCCTTCTAAAGAATTATATTCAAAGCGTGGTCTTGCAGCGACATTATCAGTTCCTTTATAACTTATGCATGGCGAGGTTTATTTAGAGCTATGAAAATGGCTCAGAAGATTGTTAAGCTTGAGGACGCAGACAGCGGGTGAACGGTATTATACACATGCAAGTTATTCTTGGATCTTTCCAAAGCCTTCGATACAATTGATCATACAATTTTACTGCAAAAGCTTGCATACTATGGAATAAGAGGTACTGCATTGAACTGGATACAGAGTTACCTGTCAAACAGGGAACAGTGAGTACAATTCAATGGGGCTATCTCTGAATACAAAAATATAGTTTGTGGTGTTCCCCAAGGTTCAGTTTTTGGGCCCCTGCTGTTTCTCCTATATATGAATGACATACCCAAAGTCTGCAAACATCTCTCACTAATACTTTTTGCAGACGACACAAATGCTTTCTGCAGCCACAAGGATATAGTAATTCTATAAAAAAAATGTCGATAATGAAATGGCGAAATTAATAGACTGGTTTAAAGTAAACAAATTGTCCTTAAATGTATCAAAAACTAATTATATACTATTCACAAAATCTAAGAAACTAAAAGAAATAGCTCTCCCAAACCTCTATATCGACAACCAGATAATTCAAGAAGCACAATATGCTAAGTTTTTAGGAGTATATCTGGACAAAAATTTAACATGGGAGAAGCATATTGAAATTATTACTACCAGGGTAGCAAAAAGCATTGGCATCATTCGCAGACTGAAACCCTATCTAGCACATAATATTATTAAAAACATGTACTGCCCAAATGATACTTCCTCACATCACCTACTGCAATGCTATCTGGACTAATACATCTCTAGCTAGCCTAAAAAAACTAAAATCTCTGCAAAAGCAATCTATTAAACTATTTTCACAAACAGCAGGTGGCCAGGATATCTTTAAATCAGAAAAGGTCTTAACACTTGAGGACATAGGAGGGCTCCAACTATACACAATCTTAAGGGACTTCCACAATGGCAACTTACCCTCATCCTTATCCAACATTTTTATGCTCAATACACAATTGCATCCTCACAACACAAGAACAAGAAATAACCTCCATTCAACACACCACCAAACAAAAGCAGCACAACAAAACCCTTCATACAAAGCAATTCAGTTATGGAATAATACAGACACAAGCACACGCACAGACATCATAAAGCTACAGTACTTTAAGCGGAATATCAAAAAGAAGATTATAGAAACCTACTAGACTCTGGAAAACACTCCCCATCATGGCATGCTATTCTCATACTTGCACCCAGTCACCAGAACAAATAATAATAATAATAATAATATTAATAATAATAATAAGAATAAGAATATCTGTCATAATGGTAACTACCAAACAACTACCTCTACCATCACAGCCTAAAAAAAAAAAATTAATTAATACTTTGTCATTGATAATAAGAATATGTATTATAGAATTATTAACTTAAGCAAGATAAGCACACATCCCTCTGTCATGTCTTTCCCTGTAAAAATGTAAATTGTCATACGTCTATTAACTGTTGGACTGCTGGAAACGGACAATAACTCCAATTGGCAATGACTCTGGATTGGCTGAGTATTTTAGAAAAAATTTGACTGAAAGTTGTTTTGTTTTTTAGAGGTACTCAGCATACCCTGAGTTAGGCTCCATGGAAAATGTAGACTGCAGAGGCTTGGCAGCGAGACAGTTAACTATATGTATATATAGGACTATAACATGTTAACCTTATGTATTCTGTATTCTCATGTCCTGTATTGTTGTTATATGTTATATGTAGGGGTCCACCGCCACATAGGCTCTGCCTTTGGTGGACTACCTGTTAAACTGTAAATGTATATTCTATATCAAAATAAATGATCAGCAAAGGATCGGATGAGCGGATGGATGGACCAAGGGATGGATTGAAAGTCGCATATCATTGACCGCAAAACTCAGGTCGATCCTCGGCTTGAATATTAATTGTGTAGCCAAATACAGGTCCATATTCAGTAATAGCTCAGATGCCCTCTGAGATCATCTAGATTTCAACATTTTCTGAAAGCGGACCCGCGAATCTGTCAACTCTACCACTACCTCACCACCACAAAATCGGAAATAAAATACGACGTACTTCTAAATTCATTACCACCATTTATTGGAATGGTAGCAAAAGGATCCGACTTAGGACAAGTTGTCTACCAGTGAATAGTTGGTGTATCCACCCCACTGCCGCTTTGATAACTATATCTCTTCGCCACCCCATACGTAGGTGTATCTAGACAGCTCACATATATGAGTATTCTCTCCAGCTATTACTGTTATTCTACATGCACCAGTTTCTGGTATCTCTGACCCATGTTTATCATATAAACACGGCTTTCGCGTTTTTAGTATTCCTCGATATGAGCACAGGTGGTATATTCAACGAAAGACTTTCATTGGTTATATAACGTGCAAGATATATTTGTATTGGATAAATAACTCGTAATAATCTCACCCACTCCGACGGAGTAAATGTAAACATGGGGGATACGTTATGTTACTGATCCAAATTTTGCAATTGTTACCACATAGTTATGAAATACGTTTGTAAATTTGCAGGACGGATACAAATATTTTAGAAACTGGACTCAAGGTATATATATATTCACACCAAAATTATAGAAACTAAAATTGTTTAAATTATATACTTTTAGAGGCTTAAACTGCGAGCCTATATGTAATGACACGAAATAAATCTTAACATATGATGATTTCATTCCATATAAATTAGTATATTTTTTTAAGTTGCGAAATGGAAATAGAGGCACGAACCTCTATTTCAATTTGGCAACTTAAAAAATTATATTAATTTCTATGAAATGAAATCATCATATGTTAAGATTTATTTCGTTTCAATACATATAGACACATGACTTAAGCCTATAAAAGAATACAAATTTAACAATTTTATTTTCAAGCATTCTGGTGCCTTTAAATGTAATTTCACGTCCGAAATAACTATATTTTGTGTCATTATCTTTTGTGGTGCATGTAATAATAGTAGATGAGTCACGACCACCACAAAATGATGCGTTTAAGCGCATTTCAGGGATCGACTTTAATGGAAAATTTGTCAAAATATCAGATTATGTGATAAATAGAATCTCAAACTCAGTCCCATTTCTGATCATTATTATCAACCTCGTCGAAAATTATCACATTGCCCTCACTGAAGCTTGTGCGATGTGATAATTTTCGACTCGGTTGATAATACAGCTATGAAATAAAATCTCATTCCTGATCCTTTATATATATATTTACATCAGGCGATCCTTCTTGGTTATATCATTTATAAGTTCTAGTATGGGAATTAGCCTGTGGTAAGAGCCAGTAAATCAAGGTTGTTATTGACATTTACAAGTAAAATGCTCTTATCAATTTCTATCATCAATGACCTTTCCACTGTGGTCATCCATCATATGACGTCGTAATCAACTACGTGACGTGTAGAATGACACCATAATGAATGCCGTCCTTATGACATCGTGAATGAAGTAGATTAATACATCACAAACGCATAATTGAAGACGGACTATGCGCTATTGTAAGAATTGTATGTCTTTTCTATTCCATAAATATCGTGTTTAATATTTTGAAACTAATTTGATTGAGGGCTGCTTCTGGCAGGCAGCAACAGCACCCAGTCAAATTAGTTACACAATATTCTACAACTTAATTGTATAGTTTTCAGGAAATTGATTGTCAGGAATTTCAGAGATTGATCAATCCCAACACGGCGAAGTATGGGTGGAGCTTAGCTAGCAGTGGGCGGGGTATAATTAAAACTGGAATGCTCTGTTGTCCTAAAGCTTTCGTTTTCTTCCAAAAGGAGCCATACTCTATACATTGTGAATATTTCACATATGGAATGGGATGTGTTATTCTCTAAGTTTTCTTGTAGATTCAGAACCTTAGCAACCTTCCCCTCTACACAGATGTCGTTCTCCACATGCGAAAAGGCAATGGTAGGACAGAGATTGTGTTTCATATTGAAGATTTTCGATATCTCTTCTTCAGAGGGTTTCGTCGTCGGTGTCTGGAACTTCTTAGCTTACTTACTGATGATGATGGATCCCGCTTCACCACCAGTGACTTGAAAGCGTTGCTGTGACAATGATCGTCGGTGTGGGAGAAGGATGATGGCAGTCGGCTCGCCTCGTCTGACTGATGGTGAATAGACAATATTTGTGTTGAGACTGCTGGGTCTATCTGACTATCTAAGTTTCCAAGTAAGGACTGAGTATTGCTCCCAGCTCTACCAGATTCCTAATTCCTAACAACTAACAAAGACGAGTCTTACATATACGTAAGATTAAATACTTTATTTACAAAGAATAATAATTTGTGGTCTAGAGCAAAATCGTTCACAATAACACTTAGTACAAATTCTTGTACAATCTAACAAATAACTAATTACTTTCTAAGTCCAAATCCTGACTACTAAAATCTAAGCTTGTTAGGCATACTAGCCGTAGCTTACCACGGAAACTAAGTACAACACGAGGTACTTAGTGAATCAAAGATGGTGATGGATTCATTTTACCTAAGCGATTTCTCGCCTTATATACTCTTAATTCATGCTTCTACACGTTTCGCAGAAACGTACAACTTCTCTCCAAATCTATTCCTATCGGTTCTTACAACTCTTCTAGATATTCCATAAGCACACTTTGACTGGCCGAACGATCAGTCCACCAATCAACCTCTGCATATTTCTTCCTAGAAGTTCGGACCTGATAACCGATTGGTTCTTTCAACCAATCAGTGACTCCTCCATCCTTTGCCAGGCGCACAAATCTATTCTCTACAAGTCTTTACTGCAGAGTCTGATCGATCCCGATTGGTTATGAAGTCATTCTAACCAATCATACTCTGCCCAATTCTTCCATGAAGACTGCGCCTCACATAGACAAAGCGGTGGGGACCTGTTCTGGTTTGATGTGATCTGTCAGCTAGCTAACAACATTACGGAATGTGTTGTTGTTGCATACCATCAAATGAGTGACATATAGTTTATCAATAAATTTCGATTCTGTTATTAATTCCTAAAGGACGCTACAATGTCCATGTCCTGTCCATTGCCTACCAATGGAGAAATCTCGGAAATGCTAGGGTGCAAGGCACATGTACTGGATGATATCATTACCAGGTGGTGCTGCTCTAGCCTAGTGTGAGAAACTAGATTGCCTACGTCATCAACTAAGTCCATTTATCACTTTCAGTTTCACTCATCCCAACACGGATTACTATACACTGATTATTTCCAAAACTACGATTACTAACAACTGCTGAATATTATAAAAGTGAATGTCAATTGAACAGCAGCAACTTTTATCTAAACTATTTTGAAATACACATCAACTCAGAACCATAGAATCCTTTCCAATCAATTCATCCATTTCAAATATTATTCTACTAATTTCATTTGCTGGTTATATAACCCTATAAACAGCCTCCTATTCATTTAGCATTAGTACGTTCCTACTACATACAAAGAGACCCGGCATGCTCGACTTTCCACCGTCCCAATGATTGACGTATTTAGTAAACAACAGGTGGTCGATGCAGCCATATCATACTTCGTCACCATAACCGAATTGTATGTAGCAATTACCCATGATGCACATCCACGGCATCCATCTTTTGCTCACCTGGACTTTTAGCTCACCTGGTATTTTCAAAACATAATTTCTTTTGGGACTTATGTGAATTATAAGACATCCTGCGGGATCATGGCTTCCCACAAGACAATCCCATATTTACAATATGTTCATATAGTGAATCTGCTACAGAGTCCGCGGCCTCTAATCTGTCGCCTATCACGTTTCGTTGGGTGCTATGGAATATGTGTCACAATCATAATTTAGTCTGGAGGTTAAGGGCACCTTCCAGGAAAGCTTTTGGTGAAAGGTAGGTCCTAACGAGCATAGTTTCCTTCGAAGCCTTTATACATTCCCCATTTATATACGGGACCTAGCACTGTTTTTCGATTTCCTTGCTTAGGTCACCCATCATCAAGTCAAAAACAACAGCGGCTATTTTACTTACCCACCTGTCATTCCATTATCGAGCTCCAAACAGATTAATCTAGACATGCATGACATTTTGTAAGCACGGGCGCATGTTGGACCGTTTGAAAAGGCCGGATAAGAACACCCAAAAGAAACAGAGGTAGAATAGCCAGGCTTGTTGAAGCGCATTTCAGCCATGACAGAGAAATTCCAAGAATCTTTGAATATAGCGAGTCTAGTCCTTCAATTCAGAGCTTCTCCGACCAAATCGAATTTGATAAAAACTTACACTTCACGCCCACACACGTCCAACCTTAAGTCTAGACAACCAGACAATAGAAACCATAATATTATGGGATAACCACACCCCATGACCCACCCCCACACCACAACCCCACCCCACCGCCAGCCACCCCCACCCCGAGAAGAGACCATGATAATTTAGAAGCAACAATATTAGGAGAAGTAATCGATAAATAACAACAAACTTTTATTGAATGATAGTAGAACTACCAGTATAGAATCTGACTGTGGGAAAGAAAGAAGTGCAGATTTAACTCTCGTCACATAGTGAGTTACAACGAAAGCCAAACTGAGACATAGAGAAACATCTTCATGGTCCCGATCATCTACTAGTGGAATACTATAGTAAGGGTATGGAGATTATTAATAAAGTGGTAGGAGCTGTTATCCTAGAAGCGAGCCGCGTGCCAACCCAAAACAGAAAGCTGCCTGGACCGATTTAGAGAGGAAAGGAAAGTCTCTAGCCATCTTGCTGCAACATAGATTTAGGACAGTGAGCTTGATAGAGTTTAAGCGACTTCGTGCCAATCTACAATGAACAATAGTATCAACTACAACCAATACCACTACCACTACCACCACCACAACCACCACCACCACCACCACCACCACCACCACCACCACCACCACCACCACCACCACCACCACCACCACCACGACGACGACAACGACTACGATGACGACTATGACGACCATGACGACTATGACGACGACTATGACGACTATGACGACGATGGCGGAGACGACGATAAGGACGACTACTACTACTACTACTACTACTACTACTACTACTACTACTACTACTACTACTACTACTACGACTATTACTACCACCACCACCACCACCACCACCACCACGACCACCACCACCACCACCATCACCACCACCCCCACCACCCCCACCACCCCCACCACCACCACCACGACGACGACGACGACGACGACGACGACGACGACGACTACGACTATGACTACAATAACGACTATGACGACTATGACGACTATGACGACGACTATGACGATGACGGCGAAGACGACGATAAGGACGACGACGACGGCGACGACAGCGGCGCTGGTGGTGGTAATGACAACAGAGGCGCGGGTGGCGACAACGACGGCGATGATGACGATGACGATGACCACGACCACGACAATAAGGACGACCATAATAACAAGGACAAACATGACCACGACCACCGAGAGCGCACCAGCCACAGTTGCAGCTACGACCGCAGCCTAATGTGTATGATATGCGTGCAGCTGAAGCTTAAATCAGTATCGCTTCACACAGGCAATCGCGTCACAGTGGATCACATATCTAGAGCCACATTTGACAATCTGATTACTTAGAAAAGACAGGTAATCGATTTCAGATTGCTTGAGGATTCGTAAATCTGCACCATAACCGAGAGTAGGAGCGGAGCTGACGGGAAAGTAGGGCTTGTGTTTTCCTCATATCGACCACGATGACTACTAACACCAGGATGACAATGACAACGACAACGACAACGACCACGGTCATGGCCACAGGGACGACTGCACCGACTATGACGATGACGGCCACGGTAAGGACCACGACCATGACAATAAGGACGACTATGATAACAAGGACAACCGTGACCACGACCACCGAGAGCGCACCAGCCACAGTCGCAGCTACGACCGCAGCCTAACGTGTATGATATGCGCGCAGTTGGAGCTTAAATCAGTATCGCTTCACACAGGCAATCGCCTCACAGTGGATCACATATCTAGAGCCACATTTGACAATCTGCTTATTTAGAAAAGACAGGTAATCGATTTCAGATTGCTTGAGGATTCGTAAATGTGCACCATAATCGAGATTAAGAGCGGAGCCCACGGGAAATTAGGGCTTGTGTTTTCCTCATATCGTCCAATATAACGCGATAAGAACCATATCCTCCCCACATCAAGTGCATCCGAATGTAACAATATTGGATGACGTCCCTAGGCTTGAGGCTCGTTTTTGCCCGAGAGCGTACAAAGCCATCAATATTACATAAATACAATGATGTATAGTATGCGGATGTCTTCTAATAAAGTTAAGCATTGGCAAAAAGACAACCCACTTCAGCTCCCACCCCACACTAACCCGTTCCGTCCCACCCACCCCTTACATAGAATTATGATGATGTGCGGACAAACAATGGCTCGTGATTGCATTAATAACGGTATGAGCAAACGTGCCTTTTCAAAAGACTGTCCCACCCTCATAGCCGCCTAATCTCAAGTATCTGAAACACAAGCAAATACAATACACCACCTGTTTGTTAGCGTCTCAATCAAAATTACGTAGATGAGTCGAAACAGATCGAATGGTATGTCATATCAGAAAAAAGTAGGAGACTGGGGAGAGTCACGTTACTAGCTGATCTAGAACACCCAATCGACTGAAACATACTCCGATACCATCATGGGTCATTGCCACACAATAATGTCAGGGCATGGACTTGAGAGTGGAGAGCCACACAATCGGTCGCTATCGGTTTACATGCATATAGCTTTTTGCATTCCCAACCACCCAACAGAGACATGATTCGAGGTCCACCCATGCCAATGGCATACCTCAATATCAAGCTTAATATTGATTGAGTTCAAAAGTCAGTCAACAAATTGTTGTGCATATTTGAAAATATATGCTTAAAGGAAAACACACTCCAGCGCATAGTTGCCACGTATGTAACAGGATTTGTCATATGTAAGCGAAACATAACATTTGTAGGATGGTATCTTGTTGTGGCAGAAAGATATCCGGTTTTAAGATCTAAGAGTATGTGCATTTGTCCATTCTATGTACCCAGCCATGATATATTTTTCAATCAATCAGAAAGGGCCTGCAATACTGTGCGATTCGGTACACATGCACAAGCATACTAGTAACACAATTTGTTAGCGCCATAGAGTAAATCAAGCATATATGGATGTCATTGCCTTGGGCATAAGGTTTTTACCACTCAAATTAGTAATTTCTATGCATTTTATAACAATTATTAATCTCCAGACAGAAATGTGAAAATATTGTCTATATATCGCCTCAAGCACTGGTCTACATACAGACTGCTGACTCTGTAGAAGACCATGGGCCACGAAAGGTGTGTTCAAGCTAATGAGTTTGGTTCGTTTAAATTAGTGTACTGCGTCATATAGACTGACCTAACACATTGAAACTCATGGATGCACATGCCTGGACTAGATGTACATTAGACACACCATTTACGCACGAAGCCAAGTTGGTAGACTGTAGCATGATTTAATAGATGCAGTTGTATCTTTTGGGGAAAGTTAATTTATAAACATCATTAGATCTTATCTTTGAAATAATAGAGGAATCAATTCCAAATCTATACCCGTCAATTTTGAACTAAATTTTGTCCACTTGTATCTTCAGATAGCATGCGATGTATTTGATTATGTTGTCAGATACTTGGGGTGACATATTGGATCCTTCCATTGTATCTTCGGATGGAAGCCAAATTCTAAAAAGATCTTTATGTCTTATATATGAAATAATTATCTTTCATAGGATTTCCTAGGATAACACTATGGACTCAGCCCTATTCAATCTCGATGTCCGCCTCCCATGTTGAAGATGAACAGTAACACTCTCGCATGTGAATCCCTAACATGATATAGTATGCAATAAGGTAAAATGCCGTATCATGTTCCTCCGCAAATGTGTCCCGCCCTGCCTCGAAATTTAGGCTCGATGCAGCATTTACTAGTGTGCTCGGTAGGTTCTTCCACGTATGTCATATTTATAAAAGAATATTTCGATAGATCCAACCAACACCTCGTTTTCTTTAATCTTAGGGTGTGTCCTCTTACTGTCTTGCTTTTACAAATTTCCAGCAGACTCTCTGTAACCACCTATGTGCCTAGTCCTAGCTTTCTTAATCTAGTAGTATACTCTAGATCATTCAGTGTGTGAGTCAGTTGTCTTGCTCTTCTGTGTGAAGTTTTCCATCATCGCTGTGCTGTGTGGCTTCAGCACACATACAATATGCTCCAGGTGAGGACTAACCAGCACATTAAAAAGTATAATGAAGCTATCTCCGTCAAGAAAACTGATAATCTCCTTATCAGACCCACTCTGGCATTTGTTTTGTTTACCTGGGACACTTTGGAACGACCTTCCATCCAACATTCAAAACAGCAACAATGTTGAGGCTTTCAAAACTCTTATAAAAACCCATTTGTTCCAAAAAGCATATTTCACTATTTTAAATTAGCTTTAACTTTTGTAAAGCGCCTTTGGGCTGTTAATTCTGGAATTGGCGCTATATAAATGCATACATACATACATACATACATACATGTGCTGCTTTGGTCGTAAATAACAAGTTATTATCCACCCTGATGCCTGTTTACTTACCTCTAATTTCCAAGCTCATCAAGTCTCCATTGTTATTTTTTATGCAACACTCATGTAGGCTTACACCATTCTTTGTTTCACTCCGTACTCTTATAACTATGCATGCATTTGGGTAGAGCAGCAGCAAACATGTGTCAACCGACTATTTTCAGCAAGTCTAGATTTTCTTGGAACTTTCAATTTCTTCCAGTGTCTTTATCTCTCTGTGCCTCTTTGTGGGTATGACTTTTGAAGGCGCATAGCATTATCCTGCCATCTGCAAAGAGATAAGTTGTTGCATCTACACGAGCTGGCATGTCATTTATATAAATAACAAATAGTAGTGGTCCTAGGACGTTGCCTTGTGTAATCCCACTTGATACACCTCTCGTACATGAACTTATTCCATTGACGACAACCTTTTTGGGTTCTGTCCATTTTTCAAACCACTATTTACCCAACTGCTGATTCCATTCGTGTATCATTTGCTAAGTAGACGCTTATGGGGAACCTTTATCAAAGGCGCACATGAGGTCCATGTACACAATGTTCCCCACCAGCTGGCCAGTATTTGAATCTGCTCACCAATTACTTTTAGCATGTCACGCCTTGAAGACATAAATCTGAACTGTCCTAAACTGTTCATCTTTCTCCATATGCATTAGAATCACACATATTGTCAGGTGACTGCTAACCTAAGTTCCCATAGGCAGTAACAGCCCAAGTCAATTTATTTTCAAAATATTCAACAGCTGATAGAATAATCCGAAATTAAATCATTAAGCGAATTGACATCCCAGTACATAATGGTCATAGATGGGGCGGAATATGTCATTGTAAAGGAAAAATAACATTTGGTTACCTTGAAATTTATATTCTGTGAATCAAAGTTTAAAGGTTTCACGTCGATTTCAACACGCACCTAAAGTTGCTTAGCTAGAAATGGGCAGTGTTTAGTTACATGGGCAGGGCATAGCTAGAAATGGACAGTGTTTAGTTAAATGGGCAGGGCATAGCTAGAAATGGGCAGTGTTTAGTTACATGGGCAGGGCATAGATAGAAATGGATCCATCTATGTTCAATTACCTATCAGGAAGATCGTATTCCAATGGGCTTGTAAATACCAACAGCTGCTTTAACACCACCTTTTACATTATCTGCCGCATTGTCATGACAAATAACGAACCCGCTTTAAAATTAGATATGATTGACAGATAAATGGGGTGTTTGACAATTAGCTTTCCAGCTACATCGTGAAATCTGACATAAACCTGAGCGATAATGCCCTGTGAGTGGCAGATATGATTGCGGACTCGTGTGGATTTACACATATTCACCCAAGGTTAAATCAATTGTCTGCCTCCCTTGAAAAAGCAGGTCATGACCGCGGTCACATCTTGAAATGCTAGGGATCAGGATGGAGATGAATAATAGATGAAATTCAAACATACAGAAACAAAAACATATGATGCTAGTCTTAGTGCTTTTATTTTTCTCGTACATAATTAACAGCCAGTGATTGGGCCATTGTATCTATCAGTAGTACCCTTGAACGAACCATACACATTCGAAATTCCTTCCACTGATTAATATCACAAGAGAAACCTAAATAGCTAATACATCATTACCATAGCAGGTTATTCTTGCATCGGATGTTCCATTACAAGGCGTTTATTATACATAACAGATCGGTGCAATTTGTAAATTCTTTTCACCGATTAAATTGTTCATGGCTATAACTTTGGTTAAGAATATTAAAATGGTTGCTTATTGAATGCTCATTTGCAGGCAAAGAGATGACCATATTTTTATAGATTACCACTACAATGGCAGGCTCTGTTGTCAAGCTAGTGATTCCAGCAGTAAAACATTATTCTATTGGCCAGTAAATGGCCATTTTTCAAGACTAATGCAGAGGCCACTTATGACCAACTTCGGCAAGAAATAATTAATATCACGAACGAGAGATACATATATATGCGTGTCTTTGTAGTAAACAATACGATATGTAATTTAAAACTTAATATTTGTGGCAATGAATAGATCCATTCTTCACATGGAGCAAATAGGATATACAATGTCATCAATTGTCATTTTTAAGTAGGTGCGGTGCGACTGTATTCTCTGATCGCGTTCTAATGCATATGGTACGAGCTTTTTTCAATTATATAATCGCATCAGGTACTCGACATTTCTCTAATTGGTGGAAATATACACAGACGTATCCAAAACAGAGACAGTGAGGTCTGTTTGGAGGCGATATATGCTGCTACGGGTCTATGTAAGTCAGGCAGTGGTACCCAACCATGCGCTATTGGTTTTAATGAACTCGCGTCACGGGCGGTCGGGACACCTCGTCCCAAAGTGAATGTATGCTACAGTAAGTCTATACTTCTAGTGATGTTGGGCATTGTTGGCACTACGTCAGACACATGTCTCTAGCTGTCTCTAGCAGCTGAATCATTGGGAGAATGATTAGTCTGCGCCGTGCCAACGAGCGCGATGAGTGTTCCCCAACAACGGACCTTTCCGGTTTTAGCTATGCCCCGCCAATCTCTAATTAAGTTCCACCCACACCTCGCTCGTGTTGGGATCGATCGATCTCTGAACACCCTGCCTATCAATTTCTAAAAACTGCACAGGTAAGCTGTTGAATATTTTGCAACTAATTTCACTGGGTGCTGTTGCTGTCTAAAGCAGCAACAGCGCCCAATCAAATTAGTTTCAAAATATTCAACATCATATTTATTAAATAGCAAATAATTAGAAAGACATACAATTCATACAACGTGTCGGACTGTTTGAGATTTGATGACGGTCTATATGGAACCCTTTGTGACGTAATGATTGTGACGTCATCATACATGCGCTGAGCTGATTAAGATGTCATACGAGGTCAGATGATGTATGGATACTCTGGAAAGGTGAATTGACATGGATTATACCGATAAAGGAAAGCTATAATTAGCTAAAGCACACCAATCGGCGGTGTAATGATAACAAAGTACCAGATCTCAAGTTGGAAGCTCGTCTGTTTCCAATCCGGATAAGTACGGTAGTAATGATCCAGGTGACACCTATAATTGACCTATCTGTATATAACTCCTCATCTGCGACACTCCACTAGTATTAATGAAGTAATTTGAGGAACATAGTCATCCTGAAGATGAGGTGATAGGGCTTAGTGAGATAATGGAGAGATCAGATCTGTTACTCAAGCATATGACGTCATGATCAGACACGTCACCTGTTCGTTAATGCACAATCAAAATGATGTAGTTCTGTCACGAAAATCAGAAACTTCGTCTGGAAAGTTTAACTTCAGTCTTTGTTAAAATTACAAATTGATAATTCCTTTGATTATGTTGAATATTTTGAAACTAATTTGACCTTGGAAATGTTGCTGGCACAAGCAGCAACAGTAACCAGTCCAATTAGTTTCAAAATATTTAACAGTTTACTAGTATATGTGCTGACATTTTGATCATGAGAATTCAGGTTTAAAAGTTTCAAATCCAATCCAACACGCATACAGTTTTGGCGGAGCTTATCAAGAAATGAGCGTATCTTAGCTGGGTATGGGCCTGACATAGCTAGAAATCGACCCCTCGAGTGTGTTCTGAAAGCGAAAAGCCGCATGGGGCTGGGTTCTGTCCGATGGTCAAATATAGCATTCGATGAATGCGAAGAATTTGGTACAACTACAATTTGTAATAGCTCGTTATTATGCTGCAAATGCGTATAGAGCTGTAAGTGTAGCACCTACGGTATGCGCACGCGATCATTGATACACTAGAAGACTTGCTTGTCATTTGTTGCAATGCCATAATTATTTAAAACACTCCAATATGTAACTATAATGAGTAATAAATTGCCAGTACACATGCGCACGTATGCGTACAGAGAGGCACATGCTTGAGTGTATGCATGTGTGGTCGTCTGGTGGTTAAGATTATGTTGACATTCCATCTTTTGCTGAGATATGTTTGAAATTGAGTTTGGTGTATTTCCATAGTGATATCAACACAACGACGTGTTAAATGTGATTACGCTTACGATCCTCCAGGTGGATGACGTTAAGAAGTAATATTATAATTATCTGATTTCTGTTCAGCACAAGCTTTCAGTTACATATTAGTATGGGTTGTGTCAACAATGTAAATGTTACCATATTTTATGCATTGGCAATGGCTAGTAAATCATGTTGCTTCAAATTGTGCAAGCATACACATATTAGATTCTTCATCTGTTTGGTTCGAAGAAGCAAAATCGAGAAAAAAACAAAATGCAATCTCGAATTTATGCGAACTTTAAAATCTCCATTTGGCTTCAGGCCTACGGCTGCGCGATGCTTAATATGGCAGACATAAAGACATGGCACAACCACAGCGCAGGACAACTGCGTGTTTGAATTGTACCTTTGGCCATGATAGATGGGTAACTAGATTGAGACGTGTCTATATACATCTATGATGACCAGATTCTGTCATGATGTTAAATCACTTGCGCTTACAACGGACGCTGCTCCCTAGTCATACATCTAGGCATTGTGAACATAAGCTAGCTGTACATATACATGGACTAGTGTTATAGTCCAGCTCATTATGTAACCCTTGGATATACTTTAGTGTGTATGAATTCCATGGATACCAATTTTGTCCAGACCCATTTTAACCATTTCGGATTTAAATTTGGTCGCCAATGGAGGCATCCAATTTTAGCAATGCCTCGCCCATCTGTAGTGATCCCTGCACACCCTAAATATCAAATTTCTAGAAAACTATACAGGTAAACTGTTGAATATTTGGAAACTAATTAGACCGGGTGCGGTTGCTGCCTATCAGTTTCAAAAAATTCAACAACATGTTTAGTAAATAGTACTACAAAGCTTAGTTCGTCCAATTAAGCGTTCCTGACGAAATTTGCATTCGTGACGTAGTTTATTATGACGTCATCCTACATGGCGTAGTAGTCCATTATGACGTGATATGATTGACTGGAATGTTCCATTCACAGCTAATTTTGGTCAATATCTCTAAGGTGAAATCAGTTATGGGCCACATTCAAGTAGGAATACATGCATTAATGTGCTCAAACAGCCAGATGGTGCCATTCTGGTTTGATTTTAGGTGGCCATTTTGGCTTTCAACATGGCCGTTATTTGGATATTATTTCCTCCATATGTGGAACCCTAGATGTGATATGAATCTGGGTATATTGGCTATGCTCACATTTATTGGGTCATAGAATCATGTTTTGTCATTATGATTTTTTTTATTTCGCGCAACAACCTTTGATTTCTGGATGACTAACATTCAAAAGGCTGGTTTTGTCAATATTTCAAAAGATGTATAAGTCCTTTTCATAATTCCGTCTGTAATTCTGGACCAATACCGGCCTGCTCTTGGACCAGAGCTGGTTCAGTAACTCGCTTTATCAGGAAAGTTGTCCAGCCAAAGTTTTCACATCAAACATGCATTAATCCATTTCTGTGATCATATTTCATGCGACATCATTTGCAAAACAAGCCAGAACTTTAGCCTTAAGGTTTCCTCTGTAATTAGAATTTGTTCAGCCGCAGTGTAATACGAAGTTGACAAGAGGAATCCATAGAAATGTAGGCCGTATCCAGGCAACATATATAACAGCTACGATTAATGTTTAATCTTAAAATGTAGTAGACTCTAGGCTATTGCCGATAATGGTCTCTTTCTTCTCCAAGACGACCTGGAATAAGTCTTATCATTAGCTATGTACTTTGTCAGTGAATGCAGCCAAGTTCATTCACAAATATTGATTGTGCACGGTAGAGAAGGTCCAAACGCATTCAATACACGCGCACCGTGAGGGGAAGAGTATCGGTCTGTCTGTCTGTCCGTCTGTCCATCCGTCCATCCGTCCATCCATCTGTCCGTCCGTCCAACCATCCTCAAGTCCACATGTCCATCTGTCACCTATCTGGCTTGCTCTCCGTATGTCTTGCTGACTGTCTTGCTGTCTGTCTGTCTGTCGCTGTATTTGAAACACTATACTACTGATTCAATTTGGCTCAAACTTTAACATAGTAAAGAAACATTCCGTGCAAGACGCTTTCCACACTTTCACCATGATCAGGATAAAAGATAAAAGAAGCTGTATTTGCATCAGATCAAATTCAGGTTTAGTGGCTATTCTGAAAACAACGGGTCCGAGTTCACGCAAATTATAATACAGAAAAGGGTGTGACTATACACTAGGATTTCGCAACATTAGAAGAAATCTGGACAATTTGGGGGAATATTTGGAAAATTTGAAAACATGCGGAAAATCTGAAACCGTTTACAATGAATATCGAGAGGGCGGGTCCTGCAATCTCTGATTGCTCTTGTCGCACAGTGTATTGGTGTTGTTGTTTGAAGCCGAAATATCGATTTTGGCAGGACGTCAAACAACATCTCACGCGTATGTACTTTATGTAGCCATGAAACTGATCTGAATTAACCATTCAATACCCAAATGTATTCAATAAAATTGCTATCTTCATTTAGAAAATTCCCATTTGCAGACAAAGAAAAGATTATTTTTGGAAAAGACTGTGTCTGCTATCGAATCAGTCATAAAATGGTATATTTTCAAAAGTAGTTTACTTTGTTCCTAAAATGGATATTTGTCAAGTGCCTCTCATATGCTGTGTTGGTCAGCTATACAATCATTACAGTACAACTCATGAAGAATTAACATATTCCAAAAATTCTGGAAAGATACTAAGTTATTTCTAAGTTGTACTGTAAAATTGCTATCTTCTTTTAAAGGTGCACATTCACACCAAAATTCTTGAAAAATAACATTAATAGAATTGTATACATTTCGCGGCTTAAATTGTGTACAGCAATTTGATGAAACGAAATAAGTCTTAACATATGATGATAGCATTCCGTATGAATTAATATAATCATTTTTAGTTGCGAAGTTGAATTATGGGCTCGTGTCTCTAATTCAATTTCACAACTTACAACAGTATATTAAGTTATGGGTAATGTAATCATCATATGTTAAGATGCACTCGTTTCACTACATCGAGGCACACAGCATACGTTCGCGTTATCACTTGAGACTTAATTCTGAATAACTCCATACTGAAACATGACATTATTCCTGATTACGGTCGGGTGCTCACTGGAGAGTTAATCGGGACAAACACTATGCCTCAGTATGGCTTTAAGCCGGTTAAGCATCTAGTGAGAACGGCTAAAGTCTCTATTGAGAACACGGCCTAGGCCTATAAAAGTATACTATTTTAACTATTTTATTTTCAAACATTCTGGTGTGAGTATGCACCTTTAAAACGGAACATAAACATGTGAATTGTTCTGAATTAAAATATATTTTGTTGATATGATCACGCTATTAATTTAAAGTTCTCATCTACTCTTAAAAGATACGTATCCTAGCTAAATTTATGACTATTTGTTAATTTATGGACACTTTAACTAACTAGAACTTCAGCCGCCATTTTAGACAGATATTTGCCGGTGCCACGATTTCAGACCCTATGGCCGAGTTTACGCCCTAAGTAGCGTAGCTTCTCCAGTTACTAGAAAGTTCCTAAACGGCTAGAGTACCTACTTGGGTACTGTACTCGAGGCTACCCACTTATCAACAAGGGTAAGTCGAGTAGGTCACGTGTTTGCATTGAAATCAATGTAAATTAAACATGTGGTCATTACCCGAGGGTAACTGATAACATGCTAATCTACCCTCGAGTACGTACGCGAGTTTCGCCTAAACTCGCTATATTGTCCTCGCCGGTGAGCAAACGTTCGTATAAAACCATTCTCGTATTGCTAATGGTAGTCATTCTTCTGCTGGCTTTCAAGGTGAGCCCATAGATGTGCATAGCATAGTTCAATACAAGTTCTGTATATTTCCTATGGTGCAAGTGACAACAAATACATTTATAACAAGTTTACTGAAAACTGCTGCTGCCTATAGCAGCAACAACTTTCCGTCAAAGTGTTGCCAATATAATCAGCTGATAATACAATTGCCACTAGATACAGATTTAATAACAATTTGGCTGAAAATCGTTGACGCAACAACTTTCAATCAAATTGTTCTCAAAATAATCAGCAGTGTAGTCAACGTTGCACGACTCGCTGAAGATTTTTCGCGCAACTTTATTGACAATCATTTCTGACTACGGCAGCAACAGAGTTGTCAAATTTTTCTCAGAATAATTAGTGGACTTGCTGTTTTGCATGCATAATTAGTTAGGCCTATAGAGGTCTATTTCAGAGTGAAATATGTTCACAAAGATCAAGCAGTCCACCAGCACGTGCACGATCGACTCTGACATGCCTACCGTGAATAGAATATTATGCTTACTTCCTGATTGACAAAGAAACGAACGGAATTTTCGAGCATATCTGAGACTGGGTCTTGATTCAGTATACCATATAGGCCTAACTTATTGTGTAGGCGTTTGTTAGCAAACAAAAAAGAAAGCCCGCTGATTATTCTGAGAAAGATTTGACTATGCTGTTGCTGCCCGAGTAAGAAATGACTCAATAAAGTTGCTCGAAATATCTACAGCAGGTTTTGCAACATTGACTGCCCTGCTGATTATTTTGAGAACAATTTGATTGAAAGTTGCTTCATCAAGGATTTTCAGCCAAATTGTTATCAAAACTTTGGCTAGTGACAATTGTATTATCAGCTAATTATTTTGACAACAATTTGACGGAAAACTGTTGCTGCTATAGGCAACAACAGCAATCCGTAACTTGCTATAGATATATTTGTATTTATTTGCACCATAGGAAATATAGAACTAGTATTGTACTACGCTTTGCTTACTATGTGCTCACCTTGGAAGCCAACTGAGGAATGACTAGCATTAGCGTTACGAGGATGGTTTTATACGAACAATAGCTCACCGGCGAAGACAATAGAGTCTGAAATAATGACACCCGCAAATATCTATCTAAAGTGCTAAAGTCCAAGTTAGTTAAAGCGTCCATAACGTAACAAATAGTCCTAAATTTAGCTAGGATATGTATCTTTTAAGAATAGATGAGAACTTTAAATGGTATGCATATCAGATGGTGAATATATACGTCATATGCCACAAGGTGACCGGGGAGTAGTCATTACTACAAAATAACATGCCAAGAATATGGCGTCTACCGCGACAATGAACACGAAATGAAATAGAAGCAAATTCGAAATATATTACTTCGCATTGACATCCAAGTCATCTTAGATTTAACAATTAGCATTCGTACATAGAATTGCTTACACTCCTAGATTAATCTGGTCATGTTGTGATATGAGAAATAATTACAGTCACATCATTGATGGTCTTACACATGTCGATAGACGCATTAGTAAATGTGTACATGGAGTGCGGCCTATACGTGTTGTTGTGCTTGTTCTTAAGACAGTGTTCAATAACTCTGGCTCTGCTGGAGGGATCTTTTCCAAACTTGGATGGAAGCTTGTCTGTACCGTCCCAAAGATGGGCATCCCAATTTTGAGCTCAGAAGCTATAACACCAGCAGCTTTCAGCAACAATGTTTTCGAAATGGACACTTTTCAAGCAGTTTTCAATAACTCTCCTTCTACAAGAACCATCTTCCCCATGCTTGCGTTGATGTTTGTCTGTGTTGTCCTGATGCGATGTGCTGATTAGCGGTCTAAAGCCAAAATGCATCAGCAACAAACAGTATTCAGCAATATTTTCTTCAAAAATATAATTTTAACCCTCTTCTGTCCCAAGTGAAGACCATATCCATGACGTAGGTATTTGAGGCATTTGTTGTTGGTGTGTTTCAGAGATAACGTGAAATGTTGATTAGGTGACCCTAATCACTCTTAGACACAGCCTACAATCTTACCTTGAGACAGAATGGAAGGCAGTTAGCGAATGGACCTTTCCATTTTTAGCTATGCCCCGCCCATCTCTAGCTAAGCTCCACCAAGACCTCGCTCGTGTTGGGGTAGATCGATCTGTGAACTCCCTGTCCATCAATTTCAAGAAAACTATAGGTAAGCTGTTGAATATTTTGACACCAATTTTTCTGCGTGATGTTGCTGCCTATGGCTGCAACAGCGTCCAGTCAAATAAGTTTCAAAATATGCAACAGCATGTTTATTAAATAGTGGAGACATACGTTTCTTACAACGCGTCGGCCTATTAAGATTTAAAGACGAGCCGTATATACCCATTTATGAGGTAATGATTATGACGTCATTATACACGCCGTTTAGCTGATTATGACGTCATTAATCTGCAATGGCTGTACTTGACTGAGACTTTTCCGTAGAGTAAAATTAGGGTCCGCCCACTAGCGCAGTGGCGCAAATTTGCTCTACGCAAACATACCACTCGAATGAAAACCCCTATCAGTATGGAAGAGGAAGAAAAGGATGTCGTCTAAGTTTTACAATCTTGAAAATAAAATCCAACTTTCATCGCTGTTTTCGGTCATAGAGAATGGTCAATAATATTAGAGTCCATCTCCGCGATTTCATATTTTCCATCACGTGAACTACTTCACAAAACATGCGACACGTTTTGGCTCCGGCTGGTTTCTGGATGTATTCATTTTCTGGGAAATAGCGGTCGAATAAAAAATATTCTCTATGTAGCCAATGTGCTCTGAGTTTTCGCCCAGTCGAATACGGCCAATGTGATGTCGTGAAAATAACGAAACCATTGAGCATTTGAAACAGAATGACCAAACACCAACAATAATTTACAATTTAATAATTATTCTGTTGAATATTTTGAAATTAATTTTAACGTGGAGCTGCTACTCCATATGGCAGCAACAGGTTTCTGACAACACTGTTTCAAAATATGCAACAGTGTACCTTACCGTTCCTTTTAATGTGAGATTCTGAGAATCTGGGTTTCAAAAGTTTAATATTGTTTACCGACTGTCATTATGAGCCTCTATTGCAATTTCGCAACTTAAAATTATATTAATTTATGCGAAATGGAATCATCATATGTTAAGATTTATTTCGTTTCATGACACATAGGCGCATAATTTAAGCTTATAAAAGTATGCAATTTTAACAATTTTATTTCCAATCATTCTGGTGTGAATATGCACCTTTAGTTTTTTTAACATCCTCGATCTTATCTTTGAAACTCCTCAAACGCGAAGGTGTTCATTTTACTAACAAACAACGAAAGACTGGAAGCATTATGAAGAGACACACTTTATCATTGCTATTACGATAACTAGAATCATTCCGCAAACATCCGTGAGATGAATCCATATGAAGCCATCACTGACATATATCAGGCAATGGATGAATCCAGTTTTAGCTATGCCCCCCCCCCCGATCTATATCTAAGCTTCACCACACTGTTGAGATCGATCGATGCCTGAACTCCCTGAATATCAATTTCCCGAAACCTAGACAGGTAAGCTGATGCTGTTCAATATTTTGAAGCTATTCTGACAGGGCGCTGTTGCTGCATATGGCAGCAACAGCGCCCAGTTAACTTAGTTTCAAAATATACGACAGCATGTTTAGTAAATAGTAAAGACAGACAATTCGTACAACAACGCATAGTCCGTCATCAATTAAGCGTTCATGACGAACTTATTTATGCCATTCATGCGATCATTGATTATGACGTCATCCTATACGTAGCGTAGTTTATTATGACGTCATATGAATTGTCTCAGAAAATAAAAGCATCGTGATTGCAAATGCCGCAGCACACAGTGGGATTTACCATTTATAGCTATGCTCCGCCCATTTTTAGCCATGTCCCGCCCCTTGCTAGCTATGCCCTGTCCTTTTCTAGCTATGCCCCGCCCATTTCTAGCTATGCTCTGCCCACTTCTTGCGCATGTAGTGATCGATTTGAATCTTTTAATATTGCAGTCTTAGAATATCAATTTTAAGTAACCATACAGTTTAGCTGTTGACTATTTTGAAAGGAATTTCACTATGGCAGTAATAACTTCTAATCAACTGTTTCAAAATATTCAACAGAATGTTTCGTAATCAAAGACATGACGTTCTTTCACTTCAGTGACAGACCTTTTGATTTTCATGACAGAGGTACGTAATTTTGATTGTGGTGTCAGGTAAACTGTGACGTACTTGGTTAGGATGCCACATACTTGAGCTACAGCTTGGATTCCTCCATCATATCTTCAGAGGCAGGCTAATGTCGAAACATCATTACATCGTATGTTTGAAATAATTATCTTCGTTACAAATATCCCCATTTTATTGGCTAATAACTTCCAAGAACTGGAAGCGTTGTAAATAGACACATCTTTACATTACTATCATCATAACTAACGGATTTCCGTTCCTAAAAACGCAGGGTATTTGGCCAGTACTGGACCAATACTGGGCGAATATGGCATAGAATTGTCCAAGTACTGGTACAGTACCCTGCGTTGCCATGGTTAGAGGTCATCTTTAGCCCCTCAATGACTAAATTTGGTCAACAATACCAATTTGCTGATTGAATGTCTATTTGTAGACCAACAGAAGACTATTTTAAAGGAGACTCATCTTTTCAGTAATCATCATAACTAACATTATCCAGTTCCTGAAAAAACATTGTACTGGAATTGGCCCAGTCTCTGCCGAGCAAGCTGTGTAAGCATAGTTACATGTAATCTGTGCTGAAATCATTTAAATCTGTAGCCTTTAGCTAAATTGTGACAAGAAAATCAGGTGATTTAGTGTCTGTTTATTTGAGGTCCAAAGGAAGACTATTTAGAAAATTTAATATTTGAAAATATTGGTTATCGAACCATCGATTCTAGTGAGCTTTCATCAAGACATTTGCAGAGGACATGAACATGTTGAAGTGTACCAATACAGCAGGCATTAGAATGTCCATGCCATTGTATGATCGGATCACACACACACGCACGCACGCACGCACGCACGCACGCACGCACGCACGCACGCACGCACGCAGGCAGGCAGGCAGGCAGGCAGGCAGGCAGGCAGGCAGGCAGGCACGCACGCACGCACGCACGCACGCACACACCCGCCCGCCCGCCCGCCCGCCCGCTCGCTCGCTCGCTCGCGCACGCACGCACGCACGCACGCACGCACGCACGCACGCACGCACGCACATTCACGCACGCACGCACGCACGCACGCACGCACGCACGCACGCACATAGACAATGTTTCTTAGAGGGATTGTCAATTGGGTCTCGTAGAGGCTGTTAGTCCTGTAGCCCATTCATATGATATCTGAGAAGTTAGGCCACGGTGTCATAAACACTTTCTATTAGCGGTAAAGTCAGTGATCCATACGCAATGCATCTTAATTCATCTTTCCAGAGTATCCATCCATCATCTGACCTGGTATGACGTCATAATCAGCTCAGCTCAGCGAGTGTATGATGGCGTCACAATCATTACATCACAAAGGGTTCCATATAGACCGTCATCAAATCTCAAATAGTCTGACACGTTGTATTAATTGTATGTCTTAGTAATTCTTTGCTATTTAATAAATATCCCTTAGCCAGCAACAGCACCCATTCAAATTAGTTTCAAAATATTCAACAGCTTGCCTATGTATTTTTTTGGAAATTGATAGTCAGTGTGTTCAGAGATCGGTCGATCCCAACACGAGCGAGGTATTGGTGGAGCTTAGCTAGAGATGGGCGGGACAGTGCTAGGCCACTGCAGGATATGTAATGTCTATTAGAGGTTATGCATATGGACCATACATAATTTATGTTTGGATCTAGGTCAGTGGATCACATGCGCTGTCTTTTAGAGACGACGCGTGTGGGTAGTACACATTGTCTCTTAGAAAATAGGCATTGGACATTACGGAATTTTTCTCAGAGACAAGGCCAGTGATTTGTACGCACAGTCTCTTAGAGGCTGGGCCAGTGGATTGTACGTGTGGTCTCTTAGAGGCTAGGCCAGTGGACCTTAAGCAATTTCTCTCTAAGTCTATTCCCATGGACTGTAAGCGCTCTTTCTTAGAAACTAGGCCAGTCGACCATACGCGCTGCGCTGTCTCTTAAAGACTATGCCAGTGGATTCGACACACAGTCTCTTAGAAGCTGGTCCAGTGGGGTGTACGTGTGGTCTCTTAGAGGCTAGGCCAGTGGACCTTAAGCAATTTCTCTTAGACTATTCCCATGGACCGTAAGCGCTGTTTCTTAGAAACTAGACCAGAGGACCATACGCGCTGTCTCTTAGAGACTATGCCAGTGGATTGTACGCACCGTCTCTTAGAGGCTTGGCCAGTGGATTGTACGAGTGGTCTCTTAGAGGCTAGGCCAGTGGACCTTAATCAATTTCTCTTAAAGACTATTCCCATGGACCGTAAACGCTGTTTCTTAGAAACTAGACCAGAGGACCATACGCGCTGTCTCTTAGAGACTATGCCAGTGGGCTGTAAGCACGGTTTCTTAGAGGTGATGTCAATGGACCATCGGCGCTGTTCCTTAGAAACTAGGCCACCGGATCATAAGCGCTGTCTCTTAGAGATTATGCCATTGGGAACTCAGCGCTGTCTTTTAGAAGCTATGTCAGTGGACCGCTAGCGCTGTCTCTTAAGGGCTATGTAAGGAGACACTACACAATAATATATTCCTTATATTACAAACAAGTTGACGTCTGTATTCTCCCTGCGTCGCCACCCCAACGCCGGCTATGTGGAGGATAAATGATAAACAATGGAAATGATAATATAATAAAATCAAACCATTTATTTGACAGCTTTGTATACAATTATTAAATCAAAATCGTAATAAGAAAAGTAAAAATACAACGCACGTTATTGAATCAATTAGAAATAAATTATAAATATATCCCAATATGCAATCTTAATGTTATAGTTGTATCTCATATGGGATCTCTTACATTGCAAAAAGCTGCACCGATACAGAAGTTATTTTATATTTAGAATCCAGAATAAATTAAATGTATAATGGTGTCAGTTAGGTATATAAATTTAAGTTGAAGTCACTGATAAAATCGTCAGTTAAATAAAATTATATAATAATAGGCTGTAAATTATATATGAAATACATCAATTATGACAATAAAAGCTTAATTATATGAATCGACACCTTAAAAACTATTTGTTAAGTTAATTTATTGAAGTTTAAATATTCATAAATTAAAATGCTGGAACCCACTTCCTGTTGGAGACTGTTGGAGCTGTTGTAGGAAGTGGTATTTATGAAGTAAGACAATGTGTGTATTGCGTAAAGCCGAGGGCCCATCTACCGATTTTATCTGCCGATTGTACTGCCGGCCGGCAGAATAAGTAGCGTCGGTAGATGATCCGAACCTGCTGGCCCGATTTTTTCTAAATCGGCCAGATAAATCGGTAAAAAAATTACTTGGCAATGTCAAGGATTTGCCGGCGAATGAATCTATACCGGCCGGTGAAAATCGGTAAATGGGAACACTGAAAAGAGAAAATTGGCTGAATTTTCTAGTAAAGTCGTCGTGACATGACTTGTCACACGCTCTCTCTCTCTCTCTCTCTCTCTCTCTCTCTCTCTCTCTCTCTCTTTATACTTTCGAGTTTCTTAAGGACAGCTTGCATGCAGGTACGCTACTGAATCTGGTCTGGCTTCGGAAGATTCATGTAGACGTTCTCCGGCATTGCACCACCATCACTACTCAGTGAGTTAAATTTTTTAGTAAGAGGGAGTCAAGATCAGTTTCTCACGATGCCACTAGAACGTCATCACCAGTTCGTAGAGCCTACTTGGATGGCTCTTCATACAATGACTCTAGAATGTCGTCACCAGGTCGTAGACGCTACTCTGACGGTCCTCCTCCACCTAAAATGCCAGCTTTTGATGGAAAATGTGGGTGGAGACCATTTTTCATACAGTTTGAGCATACTGCTTGAAGGTACCGTTGGTCTGATACATGTAAATTAGACATGCTCATCTCAGCTTTAAGGGACAAGGCCTTACAGTTTTACTGCATCTGTTCTGTGCAAGTTCAGAATGAGTATGTCAGTTTATGCGACAAATTAACGTCACGATTCAGGAAGAAAGATCTGCCACACATCATCAGAAAAAAAATGCAAGACATTCGACAAGAGGGTAACTCTTTAGAAGAATTTGCAGATACAATTCAGGAGCTCACTTTAGATGGCTACCCTGAGGCCTCAGAGAGATTTGGCGAGGCAATTGCCATTGATGCATTCCTATGGGGTGTTGATCATAAACGAGCCGCTCTGATAGCTATGGATAAAGATCCAAGCACCCTGGAGGAGGCTGTGCAAATGGTCAATGCAAATATCCATAATCAAAGACTGATCATGGTTTCCAGAAGACCTGAGGTTCGAAAGGTCCGTTTTCCGGACGATGCTTCTGGTTTGATGGAGGCAGATTATCGTGAGCAGTTGAGAGGCATAACGGCTACAAGCAGGATAGATAAATTAGAGAAAGATGTCGAAGGACTTAGGAAGGATATGGCGGAGATGAAGGTAGATGTTGCTAAGATTTTGAATCGTATATCTGGTCAATTCAGTCGAGGTCGTTCTCCTCCAGGAGGAAAGGTCGTTCCATCGCGTTCCCCTTCTCCTCCTCTCAGACCGGGAAAGTGCTTTAATTGCAATTTAGAGGGCCATTTTTCCCGTGAGTGTCCGGAGCCGAGGCGTACATGGTCACCATCACCTTCTGCTTCACCGAGATCTTCGCCTGTGCGATCATATGATGTTCGCATGTATGAGTTTAATCATGACCCAATGACACTAGTCATTCCCATTAAAATAAATGGTGTTTCCGTTGATGCAGTAGTGGACACTGTCGCACAAATGACATTAATTGGCAATTTCTTTGCAAAGAAATTACCTTACCCTTTAAAGAAGTTGGAGTCTATTTCATTGAAAGGTGCAGGTAGAGACAATACTATTCCTGCGGAAAGTGTTGAGCCAGTCACAATTGCATTAGGCTCTATGATGTTCAACTGACCAGTCCTTCTTGCCAATATTAATGACCCGATTATATTAGGCCTTGAAGGCACACAAGGCCACCATTGATCTGATTAGACTGTATCTGACAATTAATGGAGAACCGGTTCAAGCATCAATGTTGAGAGCTCATGGGAAGGAAGCCCAAGTAAGTAGCTCAGGTAACATTGAAGCAGAAAGTGGTCGTTGGTCCATTTGAGGCCGTGAAGACCACAGGCATTCTGGATCTGGCGATACAGAATGATGTTGTGCTCCAGCCCTCGTCTAAACTTGAGGGTCTGATAACGCCTCATACAGTGGCCACTGCCAAAGATTCGCAGATTCCTATTTTGTTAAGGAATCTGTCGGCCCAATATAATACTCTGGAACAACACCACAACCTTGGTATTGTCACAGAAATTGAGTAGGCGTTAGACCCTGGAACAGAATTTCAACTTGCTGGTAACCCCATAAACCAGGACGATTTACAGACTTCTACAGCCACTGAGGTGGACATCCCTGTGTTCTTACAGGATCTGTATGAGAGGCGGTCGACGTTGGGTTTATCGGAGACGCAGTCTTTGCAAGTTAAATCCATGTTAATCGAGTCTCAGGATGCATTTGCTAAAGATGATCTTGATGTAGGCTTATTCAAAGGGATAAGGCATAATGTTGGCACAGGTAATGCACAGCCTGTTCGTTCTAAACATAGACGAACTCCTCTTGGTTTTGAGAATGAGGAAGAGAAACAACTTGCAGAAATGTTAGAGCAATGCATCATTGTTCCGTCAAAATCTGAGTGGTCCTCGGCCCCAGCATTAGTTCGGAAGAAAGGTGGTACTGTGCGATATTGCATAGATTTCATCGCTGGAGCTATGCGATCTACTATAAGCCAACAGACGGGTTATACTCCCAACATGATGATGCGTGGTCGAGAAGTGCTACAGCCCATTGACATAATGTGCAAATGTCCTGTGTCTGCGTCGACAGATGATGCCCCTTCCATTAAAATCATGTGAGATTATTTTTATTACTTCTTTATCAATTCGGCAATTCCGTCAATTATGTCAGTTTTCTGCTGTGGTGGAAAACCACTGTCCTTAATTTTAGTTAGGGATGCTATGCTATTTTTTTTAAATGGCCATACAATTGTATTATAAGTTAGTTGGTTATTTATTGAATATTTTTTCATGTTCAAAATTTTGTTGTTGTAATAATTGAGGCTTCCAGATTTTTAGATATAGGAAGCCTCATTTTAAGAACGGGGAGGAATGTGGAACTGGCGGTATCCCGCAATCCAGGAATTCGCGTTTTAGGGCTACCGGGTTAGCTGATTCCCGCCGTTTCTACGGATGCCCGGCAGTCGTACATTGGAACCTGAAACGTGAGCACCTGCCGCCGGTCCCTGTGCGATTCAAGACCCCTGTTGGCGAATACCACTATAATATATTAGTATCCTGGGGAAGAGGAAGTAAATGCATTTTGTGTGATCTGCTATTCCATGCATCTTCAAGCTATGGATGTATCCGATATGTCACTCAACTAGCTGACGTCATAATCAATATGCCATGGTTAGCGTTAACAATCACTACAGCATAATAATTCTGCCACAAAAATTGAAATGTCAAGCACTAGTTTACGAATTGAATGTTTTTGGTCATTTTACAATTTGAAAAAGAATTTATATTTTTTAACTATTTTAACTGGAAGCTGCTGCTGCCATCGTGTAAATTGGTTTCAAAATATCGAACAGCTTACATGTATAGTTAGTTGCCTTGAAATTGGAATTCTCGGAATTTACGGTTCAAAGTATATAACCTTACTCCAACACGTGTAAAAGTTAGGTGGAACTTAGCTAGTAATGGGCAGGGCATAGCTAGAAATGAATCTCTAAATTGTCGCGTGTTCATAATCGTATGGAGATCAATCGATGTCGTGTAATTCTGTCTGTAATCTAAATTTTTAATATCTATTTCTATGTGGCAACGTTAGCAAGGCAAACAAAAGCACAGTACTCAGCATGTCCATGGGTATATAGGCTACGGGCAAACACAATTGCTTTCTATGACAATGATGCAACACATGCTATCTATGATCAATCATGTATCTAACCATTCACGACTTTGATTTAATTTAGCATATATTTATTGCAGTTATATATTCCTGAGAAATACATTACCCGTTGCGGTTGTTCTGTCAGAAGTCAAACATAGTCAGGTACAGCAGAAGGCAGATTTGTATTTTGTCATTGGTTATAAAAAGGTGATGAGGTGACAAAATTGACAGAGATTATGTACAAGTTTGAATTTTTTGATCTTTTAATGTTGTAGCTATACAATAAAGTCACTATTTTGGAGAAAAACAGAAAGTCTTTGTAAATTCAATTGGTAGATTAAAAAAATTTACATTCTCTTGGCCTGCAAATGGATTGCATTCATTGATAACGAATTTCACTTTTTGTACAGATCTTGCCCATTAAGGGGTTGTTTAATATAATATGAGTAGCATTTAACCGCTTTAAGACGCTGTTGACACAAGAGGTTTAAACGAAATGTGATATTTATAGATTGTCATCATGCGGTGGCAAAAAGATATGCGCTTTTATGATCTAAGTATGTGTCCACACTAATAAACCAGCTATGAGATAAGTTCGAATCAATCGGAAAGCGCGTCCAATGTTGTGTTCTTCGCGCGAGACGCTCAATCATATAGTAGTATTGCTTGGCAAGATAGTGTTAAAGGATGCATATATGTATGCCATTGCCTTAGGGAGAACATGTTACGAGGCCACTTAGTTATTCCTCTGAACTTTATGACAGTTATCACATTATTTTCCAGACAGAATTGTTAAAATAATGTCTAATTATTCCCTGTAACGCCGACCTGCAAACGGCATACCATGGCTAATGCAATGTTTGTCCAGTTTTATATATCAGAGCTTTTTAGAGCAGACCCATTATTTTGCGTAGTAAATACAACGCACTCACGTACACACTTATGCGCGCAAGCACTCGCGCACGCGCGCGACATCCGCACCAAGTGGTTTAGTTGCATTGTGCTGGTCTATTTTACATATATATTTTTTACTCTTACATAAATATCGTTTTAAATTTAATATCAATTTGTTTAATCCAACGCCATGCCTCTTATTTTTAGTATCTCTCTGTTTGAGAGATTTTACAAATTTAACCTTTTTTTGTCATATAATGGCCCACACGATCTAACAATCATTAACTATGGTATTGATCTTATCAGCGTATGAGAATCACATGTTATTGTGTTTGTCTGTATGTATTTCATCTATTATTCATCTATATTCTGAAACCTCAAATTAAAGGACATAGCTGCCGTCTCATTCTGCTTTGTATAGGAAGACAGCCAATTGATCACCCTGTGAGAAAATGTGCATATCCACGCCAGTCCTCAATCATATCTGGCACTCACAGTACATTCCCCCTCAGGTTTATGTCAGATTTCACGAAATAGCCGGACAGCTAAATCGTCAAGCAGCGCATTGGTCTGTCAATCATATTTAATTTTCAAGCAGGTGTGTTATCTTCCATGCCATTGCGGCTGTTAACGTAAATGTTGTGTTAAAGCTGGTATTGGTCGGGATATGTTCATTGCAATACGATCTTCCTGGCAGATAATTGACTGTGCAATTAGATATATCCATTTCTAAGTATGCCATGCCCATTTCTAGCTAAGGTACTTAGTAACTTACCACTACGTATTGACGAGTTGCTTCAGCATTTGTTGGTGAACTATGCTCGCCATTTGGGCCTACTACTACACCGTGTGCAAATAGTAATGGCTTTGTTCAATTATGCTATGTTATTATCTCTTTATTAAGCTTGTTTTCTAACGTAGGTATGCCATGATTTTGGTATAGAGTAATAGATTATATTAACTTTCGCTGTTTTAATATGTTAATTTTTTATTATTATTCGTATACCATTAATCAGGACTGCTATTTCACCAAATTTCTTAGGGGGGTTTACAAGCCTTTTTCAAAGGAGTTCCTCAGCGAAGTTTATCCGACTGTGTCAGCATCGTGTTCTCCCCAAAAACAACTAGTTGTAGTAGCAGCAGTAGCGGTAGCAATACCATGGTCGTGGTCATTGTGTGGTTGCGGTTGCGGATGCGCTCGTTGTTGTCGCTATGATTGTGGTCGTGGTTGTGGCCGTGGTCGTCGTCGTGGTCGTCGTTGTAGTAGTAGTAGTAGTAGTAGTAGTAGTAGTAGTAGTAGTAGTAGTAGTAGTAGTAGTAGTAGTAGTAGTAGTAATAGTAATATTAGTAGTAGTAGTAGTAGTAGTAGTAGTAGTAGCAGTAGTAGTAGTAGTAGCAGTAGTAGTAGTAGTAGTAGTAGTAGTAGTAGTAGTAGTAGTAGTAGTAGTAGTAGTAGTAGTAGTAGTAGTAGTAGTAGTAGTAGTAGTAGTAGTAGTAGTAGTAGTAGTAGTAGTAGTAGTAGTAGTAGTAGTAGTAGTAGTAGTAGTAGTAGTAGTAGTAGTAGTAGTAGTAGTAGTAGTAGTAGTAGTAGTAGTAGTAGTCGAAGTGAACGCACGCGTTTATTTAGCTCTGCAATTGCTGCCCGAATTTGCTAGTTTCTAGCGCGATTTTGTAGATAAATTTTATACATATATTTCGTATTAGTATTTCCTTTCAAACTTTATGTTTAATTTATAAATTCTTGACTTGGTTGGAGCGGATTTTGTGTCTCCATTTGCTAAAGGCACTCCTCTTAGCTGGCGGATTCCGCCATTTAATAGGACGCCTCTTACTGTGGTCAATGCAATGCATTTCTTCCCGCGCCAGTATGCTATTTCTATAGTTCGTTGGCTAGCGCATTATATTTTGGCAAGATCACTTGAGTGAGTTGATTTTATTCCTTTGTCATTTGTAAGCGCAAGCCTAGTACTTTGATTATATAAATCTTTATAGTCAGTTGGCTGTCCCCGGTCAACTCGAACAGACTAACAAATACATGACTGTAATATGTTAGTATGCATTAGGAAACCACTTTAATCGGTTAGGTGTTAGTGAACCACTTAGAAAGTGGTTCAAACTAACAAATATACGACTGTACTATCTATTCGTATATTTGTTGGTAGGTGTCAGGGTTTCAAAAGGGGACACTATTTATTTAGTGTTTAGCTCTTTCCCTGACGTCTTGGTATTATATATTTGTATTACCCCTTATATATTGTAGTAGTATGGGTTTCCTCTTTTATTAAAACACCATGGCAACCTCTTATAAGCGTACACTGAGTCTTAAAATCACGACAAAGGCTTGGGTTGTTTCGGCAATTGAGGTGTCTCATGGGTTGAAGGATGTAGTTGGGGCAGGGCCACGGGTCCTTCAAGGTCTCATTAACGTTTCCAAATCTGTATGGAATATCACCGTAGTTAATGAAAGTGTGAAGGAAAAGTTGCTCGACGATGTCCTTGTCGTGAAGGGTGAGGTGTGTAATGTGGAGGAAATAGATTCTGATCGTCTATTAGTCAAGATGAAGGTTCCATTAGAGATCCCAGATGAACGGGTTATCAATGAATTGATCAACTATGGCAAAGTGGACAAAGTAGAACACGAGACCTATCCATTTGATCGAACCTTAGAAAATGGCATCAGAAGAATTTGGTTCGAAAAGGTAGAACAACCTCTCCCAAGTAAGATCACGATAGATGGTCGATTTATCTTGCCATTATGGTACAGGGGGCAAATCAAAGAGTGTCGAATCTGCGTAAGCACAGAACATCTTGCAACAGATTGCCCTAACAAAAACAAATGTCTAGTTTGATGATCATCTGATCATTTTAAGTGGCGATGCCCGCAGAACAAATATGTCAGAAAGGGTGCTGATAAAAGTGCAGAGCAAGTTGTCTCTAAAGAGAATGTCATAGAACCGGTAGCTGCTGAGATTGTAGCTGAAATCCATGTTAATGGGGAGCACGTTGCTAAAGAAAATGTCATCGAACCAGTAGTTGCTGAGATTGTAGCTGAAGTCCATGTTAATGGGAAGCATGGTGAAAAAACTAAGAGTCCAATCGCAGTAGTTGCAGGCGATGAAATAGAGGTTCTAGATGAGGGGCTAAGTCTTACTCCAGTCAATCCAAGTCTGATGTCAGAGAGGTTAATTCCACACAAGTTGAAGATGATGATCAATACCCTCTGGAAAGGAGTTTTAATTTAGGGGAAGTAAAATTCAGGTCGCAAGATACTGAAACTAACTTTGATTTTACACTGAGTACACTCAATCTAGACGATTTAAATAATATAGAGAAAGTAATTGGTGTCTCGGATCGATTGAGTGGAACAAAGCGACAGAAAGATGGAGATAGTTCTGAATCAGAAATAGAGGAAAGTGATATAGATAGTCGCTGAATCCGATATATACAGTCAAACACAGAGTTCTAAATCACCCGATGAAATGGTCATGTACAGGTCAGAGGCAGGAGAGGTGTTAGTTCCATATGTGACGGCAAAAGGAGTTAAATATAGGCATCTGCATCATGATTCAGATATATTAATATATAAGCATTTGGAAAAAGTTGAGCTAAGTAGTGCAGCGTTTGCGAGTAAAATAGGTAAATGGTCTAAGAGAGGGTCGAAAAAAACAAAATCTAGTTAGCTTAATAATGGCGGTTATACACATCATTTTATTACTTTTTATGCTAATTTGCACACTCAATTGTAGAGGCTTAAATAGCGACATAAAGCAACGCCACTTACTAGAGACTCTGAAAAATGAGCAGATTGACATTGCTTTGATACAGGAAACAAAAATGCAGAAGTCAGAATCATACGATAATTTAGAAAGGATTTCTGGATCCAGAATATTCTATTCGTTATCTCAAGATAATAGTGCAGGCGTAGCAATTGTTATACTCCCTCGTTGTTCAGCCTATGTAAATATAATCTCTTCAGTATCACGTTGCTGGGTATATATGCACCTGCATCTCATCAACTAGTCGTAACTCTTTTAATGAGATGTCTACAGCAGCACTAGATAACATCACTGAAAACTTAGTAATGGGTGGTGACTTTAATTGTGTCGTAGACAAAGAAAATGACAGGAATGCAACTTCAACTTATACTGATACATCACATAGACTCTTAAAAGAAATATGTGATAATGAAAGTTTAGTTGAAACCTATAGAATATCAAAACCTCATGGTAAAGATCTTACATGGTTTTCGGCAGATGGTAAAGTTGGTTCAAGGATCGACAGAATTTATGTGAATAGTTTGTTGACTGGGTACTGGAGAGATGTTAATATTAAGCCAGTCGCATTCTCAGATCATAACATGGTTTGTGTAACCTTTGCCAATGCTGATTGGGTAACAAAAGGGGTTGGGTTTTGGAAATTAAACACAACACTGTTGGGAGAAGAATTTTATAAGAATAATATTGAGAGTTGTTGGCAGCATTGGATTAATAAGATAATTATTATGAATTACTGGTTAAAATTAAAAGTAAAATAAGAGATATAGAACAATATGAGTTTGAGGGTGCAAAAATTAGAGCAAGAGCCCAGATGCACGCAGAAGGGGAAAAGCCAACCCAATATATTTGCACATTAGAAAAAGCACGGGCAATAGATAAGGTGATGTGCTCATTAAACATGCCGGATGGTTCAACCGTCTTTACCAGCAATGAAATGAGTACTATTGTATGCAATTACTATGAGTCATTGTACAAGTCAGAGGGAATTGATGAAGATGCAAAATTGGATTTATTAGCAAATATAGACAAAAAGGGGTCAGACACAGGCAGTGAATTTTGTGATCAACCCTTAACACTAGAAGATTTAACTAAATCCCTCAAAGGTATGAAACTAGAAAAATCACTGGGGTGTGATGGCCTTCCAGTTGAATTTTACCAAAAGGTTTTGGCACCTTATAGGTACAATAATGGAAGAATTAGCCACTGAAATTTTTTAGAAAGGCCATTTACCACCGACTATGGCTAGTGCATACGTAAGGCTAATATACAAACGAAAATACAGACTTCTAATTCAGAATTACAGACCAATTTCTCTACTATGTGTAGACTACAAAATAATATCCAGAGCACTAACATTGAAACTAGGTAGTGTTTTAGGAGAAATCATTGGAACAGAGCAGACATGTGCTGTACCTAGGAGGACAATTTTAACCAATACCATGTTAATAAGAGAACTTATACAATTGGTTGAGAAGGATAGTATCCCTTCAGCTGTGATTGCCTTGGACAACGAAAAGCCATTTGACCGTGTGGAATGTGATCTTTTTTTATAATTCCTTGCAATCGTTTGGGTTAGGCACACAATTTATTAAATGGGTTAAGATTTTATATACGGATATCAAGAGTAGCTATTTAGTGAACAATCAATTATCCAGAGAAACTGTCTTAGAACGTGGTGTTGGATAGGGGTGTTCCCTATCGCCATTATTATTTGTTATTGTGATGGAATCTCTTGGCATAGCATTGAGGCAAAATAATAACTTTCAAGGCATATGTATTCGTGGCATAGAAAGACCACTTAAGCTCTCACAATATGCTGATGACACAACTGTGTTTGCTAGTTCAAACAATGATTTTGCAATTTTAAACCACGTACTAGAAAAGTTCCAACATACATCTGGTTTGAAAATCAATAAAGGAAAATCCAAAGGATTATTTTTGGGGCCATGAAAAGAGCGGAATGACCAGCCACTTGAAATCAATTGGTCTAATGATGCCATTAAGCTTTTAGGCATCTATTTTAGCAGGAAACCGAATACAACACAAAATTGGAATGAACCTGTATCTATGCTCAAGAGAATATTAGCAAATTGGAAGCGTCGTTGTCTTTCAATTTTTGGTAGAGTGTTTGTTGTCAACAACTTGGTATTATCTGGGCTATGGTATACATCATCTGTTGTACACATGCCAAAACATGTAGAAAAGGAGGTTAATGAGTTGATATTGTCATTCATATGGGAAGAAAAGAATCATTTAGTTTCCCATCGTGTTCTCAATAATGCTAAGTTAGAAGGAGGACTTGATTTAATTGATATTAAAGTGAAATGTGTTTCTTTAAGATGAGATGTGGGCATGTGTTTCACGAGCTCTCATGGACAGAATTGTAGAACCATTTCTGGCGGAGCATGTTTTTACCTCAAAGAAGCCACCTCCGAATAGCCAAATGATACCAGATGTGTTTAAAGATCAAGTTAAGGAGTTAGAAATATTTGACAGATATATGCCTCCACCTATGTGCTGGAAGGAAGTACTAGAACAGAAATTGTGGGGCAATAGTAATATATGTTATAACAATGCAGTACTTTATCTACCGTCCCTTGCAAAATATGGCATTCAACATTTATCTGATATGATACACCCTCAAACATGTAGATGGATTTCAATGCAAGAAGTAGCTAGAAAAACACATATGAGGCATATGAGGTGTCCAGCGGTTGCTAAATAAAACAAAACATGCTGTACCAATTGAATGGTTTCGTCTGCCAAATGTAAATAATAATAGTTTGACTCCACAACCTGCATTAGTTCTTGATGATGAGATGTTAAAATACAAGATGAGCAATTCCATGGAGGTGTTTATTGGAACGATCACTGTTGCTTGAATGATTCACAAATTCCTCTTTCTTATAGAGTGCCTTGAAGTACTTTCCGTTATACATGGCATCTTGGGACATCATGTCTCCCGCACTCAATTTCCCAATTAGCAAATGGTCTTGCACGATTTCTGCACATCTCCGGACATTTGTATCTAGCGTATCCATTGAGGTCTTGTGGAGATCATCTGACTCTTCAGCACAAAAGAAACATGTTTCTTGGGATACTTTTGTCGCTCCACCACTGCTGTATGTAGTAACTGTCTTCTTTGGTGAACATCTGCTAGTCTCGCTTTCATCCTCTAGCTTCTTCTTTTCTGCTCGCTTAATCTTGGTGATGTTATATGTATCTTTACACTGTTTGTGCCATTTAGCTGCATAGGAATGTTAGAGTGGCAGCAATCCCTGTTCCATTATCCAACTTTGCTAAATGTATAGTTTCTCTTTGAGCCTCCGCAAATTACTAGCAAATGTATCATATATGATATCGATATCTACATCAGCTCTTCTAGAATTGGTTGGGCATTGCAATGCTTCTTTTGTTATTTCCTAACACAGGATGCATTTAGTCTACTGGCTCTGTAGATTCTGACGGTATATGAGTTTCCGGATGGTGTTGGGGGATCTAATAACTTGAATGTCCTATTAGCCATGGCTAGTATTTGTTAGTATCCGCTTATTATGCCATCACCACTACTTCTACGACTATTTCTCTGACTAGTGTTAGGAACCCCTTAGTCTACATATATGATGCATGCCATATATCAGTGTGATCTGAAAGTAAAAAGTGAAGAGAGTATTAATGAATGAATAAATGACAGAGCAGAATGGAAAACGGTGATAGGTAGATGAGTGGATAGATATATAGATAGATAGATAGATAGATAGATAGATAGATAGATAGATAGATAGATAGATGGATGGATGGGTGGGTGGGTGGGCGGGCGGGCGGGCGGGCGGGCGGGCGGGCGGGCGGGCGGGCGGACGGACGGACGGACGGATAGATAGATAGATAGATAGATAGACATACAGACAGACAGACAGACAGACAGACAGACAGACAGACAGACAGACAGACAGACAGATAGATAGATAGATAGATAGATAGATAGATAGATAGATAGATAGATGGACGGACGGACGGACGGATGGATGGATGGATGGATGGATGGATGGACGGACGGACCAATGAGAGTACACTTGTGCAAATTTGTACGTGTGGGGTGCTTCGTGGTACAGTGGGTACATCTGAGTAGCACCTTAAAAGCGTCCATCTTATGAGGTGCATTGTCCATATTACTGAGGTGCAAATTGTCCATAATACTGAGGTGCAAATTGTCCATTATGCGGGGTGATTTGTCCATCAACTATGAGGTGAGTTGTCCATATGTCTGGGGTGAATATGAGATACTGCACTTGAAATGAAATCGGTAAATGTTAGCCATTTTGTGGGGAGGTTTGTCCATCAACTATGAAGTGAGTTGTGCATAAGTCTGTGGAGCAAATGGGTTTGCTGTTCCTGAAAGAAAAGGGATATATAAATTAATCATGTCCATTATGTGGGGTGATTTGTCCATCAGCTACGAGGTGACGTGTCCATAAGTCTGGGGTGCATATGAGATACTGCACTTGAAATGAAATCGGTAAATGTTAGCCATTTTGTGGGGTGATTTGTCCATCAACTATGAGGTGAGTTGTGCATAAGTCGGTGGAGCAAATGGGTGTATGTTCCTTAACGAAAAGGGATATATAAATTAATCGTGTCCATTGTGTGGGGTGATTTGTCCATCAGTTATGAGGTGAGTTGTCCATAAGTATGGGGTGCATATGATGTACTGCACTTGAAATAAAATGGGTAAATGTTAGCCATTTTGTGGGGTGGTTTGGCCATCAACTATGAGGTGAGTTGTGCATAAGTCTGTGGAGCAAATGGTTTACTGTTCCTGAAATAAAATGGGTATATAAATTGATCATGTCCATTATGTGGGGTGATTTGGCCATCAACTATGAGGTGAGTTGTCCATAAGTCTGGGGTGCATATGAGATACTGCACTTGAAATGAAATCGGTAAATGTTAACCATTTTGTGGGGTGGTTTGTCCATCAACTATGAAGTGAGTTGTGCATAAGTCTGTGGAGCAAATGGTTTACTGTTCCTGAAAGAAAATTGGTATATAAATTAATCATGTCCATTATGTGGGGTGATTTGTCCATCAGCTTTGAGATGAGGTGTCCATAAGCCTGGGGTGCATATGAGATACTGCATTTGAAATTAAATCAGTGAATGTCAGCCATTTTGTTGGCCGATTTGTCCATCAACTATGAGGTGAGTTGTGCATAAGTCTGGAGCAAATGGGTGTACTGTTCCTGAAAGAAAAGGGATATATATTAATTATTCATGTCCATTGTATGGGGTGATTTGTCCATCAGCTGTGAGGTGAGTTGTCCATAAGTCTTGGGTGCATATGATGTATTGCACATATGATGTACTGCACTTGAAACAAATTGGTAAATGTTAGCCATTGTGTGAGGTGATTTGTCCATCAACTATGAGTTGAATTGTCCTGGGGAGTAAATTGTCTTACTGTTCTCCCCTACCGGACGAGAAAATCACCAAAGTGTATGATATGAAACTAAAAAATAGACATATTTGCATTTTTTCCCCAAAATAGTCGACATCTTAAGCTACCTAGCTGTACATTTATGTATGAGCTTAGTGGGATGGAGTATTATAGATATACATATGTGTGCTATATGTATGCAAAACAAACATGTTGTTTAATACTCTCCGCACCAACCACACCATCCCTGGGTGGGGTGGGTGGTAAAATAGGTGACTCCACCTGCTCGCAAGCAACAAAAGAGAGGTCACCACACCACATAGGCAACTCCCCACCGCGAACATACATTCAGATATGCCTATATATCTGTAGTTGATCATTGGTGAGATATTTAGAACCTATCCGGTCTGAATGATGTAAGGATCATCTATCCATACTCCACCCACTCGCAACTTCTCATCATATCTTTATTTCGCGCAATATCTCAGTGAATCATAAAATTAGACATAGCTGATACGACTGTTTATCAACTCAACACATGTGAGCATGGTGTATCATTTGCCAACCAGCTAATGCTCATGCGCTGGTGTGACATCACCAATAAACAAGAAAACGGCCTATTGTCAACACATGTTCCAAAACAAGCTTCATGGAAGCTTGACCTACAAGCGGACAATTTTTATGAGAAAACTGAACTTTTATTGAATAAATCTAGATGGTATTTAAGGGTTAAATGATTTTACTGAACATCTGAAATTCCATTCTCAGTGCGGGAAGTTGAATTTTCTATCTCTTAGTTCAATTTCGAAGATGCTGGTACAAAATCTGTGTTTACATGTACAAGTACATGCACGTTCACTCAAATTCATATAAGATTGTGGATTTTAAAGTTTGAATTAGTGCAAGATGAATGAATAATTGCTACAAATTTATGCTCCTCTAGATTTATATGATCATTTTATTGGTTTTAGATGTTGGAAGATGCATGACAATTGCAATTTGATAGTAAGAATATTGTTTTCAATATATATAATATATATTTTTACCGTATTTATCATAATTTTACAGCCCGGCGGGCATAGTGATTACCAGTGGAGCTATGACAGCAACACCATTCAACTGCGTCAGACTCAAAAGCAACACCAGCTACCATGACTAAAATTAGGGAAAATTAAGATAAATATGGTACTATTGAACAGGTTGAAATATATTACTTAGATTATGCAGACAGCATACATAAAAAAGGATGCTGTATTACGTACCTACAAATCGATCAAGGATGAAATCAGGCAAGGGATACCGCCAAACAGAAAACATTGTAGGAATGAATGATTTACGCAAAAGTGCACAAGAAAGTTAAAAAAGGTAGGGACAAGTAAAAATAAGCAAGAAATATTTGTGAGAAATAATGTGAATATAAAGAGTCATGAACCCGACTCGAAATCGAATGATAAAAAAGTTTGAATGAACAGTGACTAGAAAATAATACAGCACCATCAGGTTTCATATTTCAGAAGTTCATACATGTACATGTATCTTGGAATCTGAAAATGTAATTACAAACATCATAGCCATTATGAAATGTACTAAGGGGCCTGTATCGCTCACCTGCAATTATTGGCCACTGACACCTTGGCAACCATTTGGAAAATCAAGTTCCCTCGAACAAACCTGATTCAGTTCTTGGCCTAGATCATATTTCAAGAGGCGTGCATCAATCACCCCCGCCCCCACCCCAAAGACATTTCAGAGATTTTTTAAGATGTTTCCAAAGGGCAGCCAAAATCCAAGATGGCCACCGGCCAAATTGGCCGATCGGGTACGTTTGTACAAACTTGAATCTCTATGTCCTAAGAATTGTTCCTGCCATATATAATTGAAATCTGCCTACTGGTTCTCCAGTAGACGACATTTTAAATTGCACATTGCTTTAGTATGGGAGCTTTTGGCTGGAAAATGATTTCAAAAATGGCTAATTTGATATTAGAATACCCCTATTAAGCATATATATATTTATAAGCAATTTCGGCCTCAAATCCATCAATTAAAAAATTCTAAATGGCCACCAAACACGCTATATTGTGATTGGGTCACGGCGGCCATGTTGTTTGATGGATCTACTTCGCTAGAACAAACCTTAATCACCCTTAGTGCCTGATTATATCTAACAAATTTCGGCTTTATCCTTTTAGCGGTTCTGGAGAAGTCATTTTCGGGAAAACTAGGTCATCCAAGATGGCCGCCAAACTATTTGACCAATCAATTTCTCTTGAACAAACTTGGTTCAGCCCTTGCACTAGATGATATTTCCTGAGTTTTGAATCGATCTGCCAAGTGGTTTCGGAGATTTTTAAAGACATTTCTCAAAATCGGCCGATTTGGCCGGCGGCCATCTTGGATATGGCCGATCGGCTTCGTTTGAACAAACTAAGATCCCTATGTCCTGAGGATGCTTCCTGTCAAATATAATTCAAATCGGCCCAGTAGTTTTTGAGAAGTCGTTTAAAGGAAAAGTTGACGGACAGACAGATGGACGGACGGTTGCCATAGCATAAGCTCCCACTTAGCCATTCTGGCCAGGTGAGCTAACACTGCTTAAATACTTAAAGGGCCTTGTCATAAGTCTTGTCCTTCTGATAACATTTTGACAAAAACAAGAATTCCGCGGAATTAAATGTCTCGCCTATCGCCGCTTTTTCGCCCTTGACCTTGTGACCTTAATGCCATCATGCTGTTTCTTAACTTTATCCCTTAACATCTATCCAAGTTTAGTTTCAAACCTTGACCTTTGACCCTGTGACCTCATAACCATGCTGCTGTTTCCTAACAGTATGTGCAACCATGTACCCAAGTTTGGTTGGAATAGGATTAGCCAATCTTGAGATATAAGCCGAGAAGTTTTGCTAAACGCAAAAACTTAACATTGTTGACGCCGTCGCCGTCGGAAAAGTGATACCTATGTCTCGCTTTTTTCTGCATCCCAACCCTCCTTTGCATTCCAGGTCTGACAGCTTCACAACACACACACCCCAAACCTGGTCTAATATTCGCACACCACACACTTCGAATCATGTCTATGGTATGTTTATATCAATGTCTGTCTGTGTGTGGTGGTAGAATGCATAGGATCTAGTTTCTGCAAAGGAATCTCAGTAATATGGTGTGTTGAAAGCTTTCACTCTTATAATAATTAATAAATAATTTAGTAAATCTGCTGAATATTTTGAAACTAATTTGGCTGGAACCTATTGCTGCTATATGACAGCAACAGCTTACAGGCTTCTAAATCTTACCTATTATTATTGGATTGACAATGTAATGTGTGAATGGGATGATGAGACAAAAATATTCTATGCTTGGGGTTACAATTCCAATAACTTCCAATGCAAGCAGATGCTAGTGGAATGGCAACACTTGACACAATTGTACATGCTTGCTGTGCTCTGCCCAATTTATGTGTTCAAACCTATTGTTGCATGAGAGGACTCAGGAGTGGTCTTATGTCTGCCAATCTCAGAGAACCACCATCCTATAGCAAATGAGAGTTATCAACTTACTGCCTGTCTTTATGGGCCACTTTAGTTTTGCAGGGCTGGAAATAAGCAACTGATCACAGTATCCCATACCAGGTCACCGTAATATTCAGGATAGTAACCCCACAGGTTGCATATGAGATTTTAGTGTAACGGAAAAACACTATATTTTCTGTGTAATTTTATAAAGTACATAGCCTATATGTACGCCGTTGGGGCACATTTTAATGAACTGATAATCTGTATTAAGGTTAAACTTTGTTGAGACATATATTTGTGTATCACGTACATATAGGCCTATTGCCCCGGTCTCCCCTATGCCTGAAAAGACAAAGACTTGGAATGCGGTGCTAAAGTTGATAAATAGGTGAACTAGTCTTCAGGAATTTGTATTTTTCATTATAACTATATTTTCATAGACTTGTCATTAACCGAAATAAAATGTCACCAGCAAACAGTGTCTTCAAAATTTACCACAGATATGTGAATCAGACTATACCATCTCATATTTGTCTGATTATTTTGCAAGGGAGGTAATTCAACTAAAAATCGGATACCATTTTATTTTCAACTTAAATTGTTTATAGTTCTAATATTTAATATCCGGCACGTTACATGTTTAAAAGGAGCGGAACCCCCATCTACGTGATAAACATGGCACCTCTGGCTTCTCTCTACATATTTGAGGTAAATAACTATTTTCTATATAGACAAAAAAATAAGCTGGTGTCCCACAATAACGTACGGAGTTGCAATATGGCTATATAAGGTAAATCTTGGTTAAATTATTATATGTAGTGTGTGTCCACCAGTTGATGTTACTGAATAAGCCGCCGGTAAAAGAAATTATGCTTTGACTTGTTTATTAGCAGGTAACACTAACAACAAGACTTGACCTCAACACGGTGTTAACCTCTAGAGGTTAGTGTTAACACCAAACTAGATATAACTATAAGTGACTAAATTTTCATCTGCCAGTGAAAAGGGAAGCTAATAACTCATTCATGCCAAGTAAATTAAGCTTATTTTATGCTGATTTGAATATCTATTTCCATTTTATTCGCTAATGACTTATATGAAAATGAAGGCAAAAGCAAGGGTTGGTATTAACACTAACACTAACACAATATTTGGTGTTAACCCTATAGGCGCTAACACGGTGTTAACACTAAATCTGGTGTTAACACTAACCAGAGGTTAAGTCTCGGTGTTATTTCAGTGTTAGTGTTGCACTAACACTAACACTAACACCCAGACTTGAACTCACCCAATGTAGTCGCGTGACTGAAATACGAGTCTTTATATTGACTATATTTCTTTGGCCGGGTTGGCGGATAACTGTTCAGGATGAAATCATACTGCGTGCTTTAATGAAGAGGTGTTTTCCGCTAAAATACCAAATTCCGGGAAATGCCGATTTCTATTTCAACATGTTCGATGTAATTTTATGCAAGGTGTTTGGTAGGGTGAGGTGAGGTGGCGGAGCTTTGTCATTCCCTACAAGCTGGGTGTTTCAAGGAGTGAAAACTGAAAAGCACCATTCTCTCCCGTATGTAGAGATATCTGATAATCCCATTATTCTAATCAGCGGTTTTGGGTGAAATGGGTTATAATCTGAACGGTAAATGACTGATGGCATTAGATATTTAAATTACAAGTTATTAAACTTACCAAGCATAAATACGCGCAAAACGGGCAAGGCGGATGTTGCGAAAAAATCACGGTTATTTCGATATTCGGTGACTCGTATTTTGTCTTCTATGCATGAAACCGAAGCACCCTACTTCAACCTTCAACGTCATCGACTCTGCGCACGCACTTATACCCGGATATGAGATTCGTAGTACCCGTTTATCACTTACGTTACTAAAGACATGATACACGACTCGTCGATTCTGGAATGAATTAAGGGAGTCGTTTTAATTTCTGTCCGAGTCCAATAACATGTATATATGTTAATTACCCACATAATATAACTCAAACACTGGGTCTTTTTGTCCGTGATGGCCATAACGGACGATAAAATCTTGTCCGTAATATTTGTGGCCTACTTTACCAAAATTTTGTGTGTAAGCCAGAAATGTCAAACTGACCAGTTTTAGCACATATGCATGTGGTTTGCAAGCCACAAGTGCCACATAGGCCACAAGTGACCCCTGTACTTACAAATCAGGCCACATGTGTACTCTCATAAGTGCGGACGGACGGACGGACGGATATAAATTTTGCCACGATTTATGTTGCGGAGTGGGAAGAGGAGGCACCGAGCAAATCAACCAAAAAGCCTCTTCTTTACCTCAGATATCTACATAATTTGGCAACATTCAGAAGAAGACTTTTGGGAATTTTTTCTCATTTTAAATAACCAAGATTCAAACATCAAGCTAAAAGCTACTATTAGTGGAACATCAGTTGACTTTTTAGATGTCACGATCTATAAGGGTCCTCAATTTGATTCCTCTGGGAAATTCGAATATAAAGTATTCTTTAAGCCAACAGACTCACATCAGCTGCTTCACAAAAAATCATTTCATCCTCCACACACATTTAAAGGTCTGATCAAATCGCAAATCATAAGATTTTTTCGAAACTCTAGCAACAGGCAAAATCTGAATAGTGCATGCTCTACTCTGTTTGATGCTTTGAAAGCACGAGGCTATTCAGCCCGTTTTCTTCGAAAAATTAAAGCAGACGCCATCAATGAGCTTGAAAATCTAAAACCTCATAGCGGACCCGAGTTTGAGCCTGTCCAAATTAAACACAATAAACCAATCATGTGCGATGGATCAGTTTCTAAATGCGACAAAAATAGACGCAAAGTAAACAACTATATTGTAAACCAACAAACATTCCTGAGTTTTCAAACTAAAAATGAATATCATATTCGAACTAATATGCATTGTGATTCTGAGAATGTAGTCTATTTGAGCAATTGTGCCCTTTGCCAGAAACAGTATGTTGGTGAAACAATAAATGCATTTAGAGTGCGTGCTAGACGCCACGTTTCTGATATTAACACCTCAGCAGATACGCCAATTCCTCAACATTTCCAACTTCCTGATCATTCAGTTGAACATCATTTTGAAATCATGCCAATAGAACAGATTCCGACCTTCGATAGTGAGGAAGAAACGAGTTCATTTCGCATCGCAAAATACGAGAAGGCCATTGGATTAGAACACTCCAAACAAAAGCACCATTTGGAATAAATGTAGATTCAGGAATATCACAAAAGAACAAAATTATCCCATTTCAACTGATATACAATAGACGTAATGTTGAATTAGCGAAAACCATGAAAGACGAATATTCACAGCTGCAATCGAAATTAAAGGATCCGATCAAAGCACGACCAGTAATAACTTACAATAGAAATCCAAACCTGAAAGATTTGCTAGTAAGATTAAAGTTAGGCCTCATAGTTCCTGATAACAATGACAAGGTTTCATCCATCCCTACCTATTCCTAAATAAATCTAATCCCAACCAAAATCAATGGTGGGGCAACATGAAATCATATCCGTTGGACATCTTTCAGTTTTGTGTCTGCAAAAGTGTGTGTGTGCGTGCGTGCGAGCGTGCGTGCATTCGTGCGGGCGTGCGTCCGTGCGCTTGTTCGTATGTGTGTATGTGTGTGGGTGTGTGCTCGTACATCCGTGTGTGCGTGAATCTATACATGCGTGGGTGTATGTGTGCGCGTGTGTGCATGTGGGTGTGGGTGCATTAATTCGTGAGTACATTAGTGCGTGGGTGTGTGCGTGCATGCATTCGTGCGTCTGTTCGTGCATGCGTTCATGCATGCATTATTGCGTGAATTCGTGCATGTATTACTGGGTGCATGTATTATTGCGTGCATTCGTGCTTTCGTTCAGACGTGTGCGTGCGTGCGTGCGTGCGTGCGTGCGTGCGTGCGTGCGTGCGTGCGTGCGTGCGTGCGTGCGTGCGTGCGTGCGTGCGTGCGTGCGTGCGTGCGTGCGTGCGTGCGTGCGTGCGCGTGTGTGTGTGTGTGATTTCTCTAAAATGAAGGTTCAATCCCAGCCTTTACCTGTTAAAGCGACCTACTGATTAGTTCACTTTACCCCAACAAATCTCAAGGGGGGAACCACTCTAAGTAAATCTAAACTTGGTCTCGATAGGACAAATTTAGGTAAAGAAATTTTTAATTAAATTCCTGTGCCAATACGGGTTTTTTTCAATGTAAAGACAGACAGACAGACAGACAGACATACAGACGCTAACAAATTGGGTGAATGGATGCCGCAGACAGCTTAGAAAATTTTATTTCCATAATACCGAAACATCTTAAGATGTGGAAGGCAGCTATTTTGATCTATTAGTCCGCCATCCTCGGTCAATCAGGAAAGAAAATGTGACTTATATTAGATTTCGAAGGTTCTGTGACATAACTGGATGATTTAACATGTAAATATTATTAAGATAAGTATGTGACGGCCATTTATATGACTGCATTAATGTTTTGGATACGACGACGGACATTTTGAAATATGGCGGACATATTGGCGGAAATTAGTTAGCCTATGAACTCGATTTATTATTATACCATGTCTAGATGATATTAAAAGCTAAACATTGGTAAAATTAGTATATTGTGAACATTTGTATGGAGGTTATGAGACTCTATATGCGTGTATTAATGATTTTGAGATACGCCGGCGGCTATTTTGAATAATGCGGCCATTTTGAAAAAAATGAAAAAAATCAGTTGGCCCTAGAGGAAGTTTTTTCAGTTTGTCAACCTCTATAATTTTGCCAAATTTCATACTTTTCACCCAAAATGGACAATACTTTCAGCTTTCTGCATCACTATTATAAAAGGTACTTGGTATATGAAATGCACGTAGCTAGAATTGGGCTTGTAATAGCTAGCAATGAATTCCCCCATGTCCGTCAATAGCGTGCATCGTGCAATCAAAGCATTAGCTAGACATGCGGATGTACTAACTCTACAATGGGATGTATGGATAGCGAAGCAGGGTTGAAGGTTTCAGGTGATAGGCAAATGCTTCATCTTCATCTTATTAAATGGTGATTAAAATGATTAGAGGTTGAGAAAACTCCAAACCATTGCAACTGTGTGAGAAAATTGGCATTTCTGTGTACACGGTTACATATTTTGTGCTGCTGTCTGCATCTCAGTTTGAAGATGATATCATGTGAACCATCAGGTAAGTGTGAACATGAGTACTCTCCTCATCTTGTGCCATAGATTTCAGCTGACACAATACGCCACAGAAACCATAAGATCATTTTAGCTTTTTATCACGTGAACACCAGACATTCAGGAATTAATAGCTGAATATTGATACATTGCTCCAGTCTATGAGTCTATTTACATTTTAAGCCTTTCGAAAACAGATAACCGCTTAGCCTTGGTGATAACCAACAAACATATATGATCAATTGGCGGTATTATATGAAAGCAACCACATATGAAAGATGTTAAATAATTTGAAACTAATTGAACTGGAAGCTGTTACATAGAAAAGAATGTGTATTATCTGCATACACGTGGTATCACACGCTATCATTGAAGGATACAGAATGGCGATGAGCACAGTTAAATACTAACATGATGCATATAATTGCAATACAGATAAACGAATACGCCTGGAAGTAAATGATATAGAATCTTTGTAGCATAAGCTATCTGTACGGTACAACATTGGAGATGAGATTAGAATCTCTTTAAATATTCGCACTCGGAGGAACGATCTGGCAATTGTATTAGTGGCATGGCCTGTTCCTTAAATCACTTTATAGTAGGATGTAGACGGACAATTTGGAGTCTGTTTCTGTTTCTGTTTCTGGTTAATGAGTAAGGGTGGTGCATTGGTTCAGAGATCGAGTAAGATGCATGTTTCACATTAGCATTGAAACAGACAAATGATCGGATCTTGAATCATGTTGACCATTAAACCTTTGACCACTGAAATCCCAGAATTTCAATCTGAATGTAAATATATCTTGAAACTAGTTTGGCAGGAAGCTGTTTCCGCCATAGGCAGCAACCTCTTCCAGTCAAATTAGTTTCATCAAAATATTAATTAAAACGTAAAAAGATCTTTGTCTTGTAGTATTTTCGGTTGAGTGTTACTACATTGTGATCAATATCTGCATCTGATTCATAGAATTCTAGATGTGAATGACCATGGTAAAATAAATACATGATTGTGATGGTGGACATGTGACGATCATCCTGGATTCACATATTTGACTTTTTTCACATACTTTATCTTCGATTTTCATATCGAGAAGGGCTCCAAATCACCAGTCATTTATACGGCTTCAGTTTATGGAAACAAAATTGAAATAGACGACAGATACGGCAACATGTGATTGTCTAATTCCGCTGTAGGGAAATGTGAAATGGATCATGGCACGTGAATAGTGACGGGATAAAGGGCATCTTCTAGACCTGCTAATCATCTGCACTAACCCATTTGTCTCAGTTAAATGCCTCGCAGACTCAACTGAGTACGTGCGTCTTTTACCAGAGTGGACCCTAATTAGGTTACGGTTATATCTATGGTAAATTCTAGAAATCTCCGAATAAAATATGCTTAAAAAGCAACGTATATTATATATCCTATGTAGAATCCACTCTCAGATACTTATCATAATGATGAACACACCACAGTACCGTCGCTTCTCTTTCCCACCAATATATACTTCTCTCTCTCTCTCTCTCTCTCTCTCTCTCTCTCTCTCTCTCTCTCTCTCCGTTTCGCTTTCTCTTCGTCTCTCTTTCTCTGTCCCTCGCTCTCTCTCACTCTCTCTCTCTCTCGCTCTCTCTCTCCCTCCCTCCCTCCTCCCTCCCTCCCTCCCTCTATCTCTCTCTCTCGCTCTCTCTCTCCCTCCCCCCCCCCCCTCTCTCTCTCTCTCTCTCTCTCTCTCTCTCTCTCTCTCTCTTATTCTCACGCTTTCTTTCTTTCTTCTTCTCTTACACACGTTGGCTTCAATGTCTTCCAATGCAGTTATGTAAAGGATATTATAAGTTATTTTTTAGCTGTACTGTATATATTAATATCATATTGGCAATCCAATTCCTCATTTTGGCATCTGCCCCAAGCAGCCCCTTAGAATAGATAAATTGAGAACTTAATAATTGTTTACTTCTACACGAAATGGCTGACATAATGTATTAAAGATGGTTTCATATGGCCCCAGCACAATGATATTAATTAGATAATGATTAATACCATGATGCCAATCATAAATTAAATCTGTTCAAAATGCATCCAGTGTTTACTCACATATTAGAAGCTGTTTCTCACTAAATGTTTCTATTTTTATTTTGTTTTTCTTTGTGTTGAAGAAAAGATGATTGCTGTTCCGATTTTAACTTGTCTCCAAAGATACAGCCGCATTGCAGGTATCAGAGCATGCTAATAATGGCCAACGTGTGTTGCAAAGCCTTTAACGTCTATTACAGCAATCTGCATCAGTGAATTGTAACACATTCGCTCATGGTAAATTATCCGGTGTCCTAGTTTGTCTGCTCGAGAAAGTACCGATACCAGCCTGACCAAATAATACATTAGCACACGGTCTGGTGCCTCTATACATCAGACAGTATGAAGGTCAGTGTTCCAGGGAATAGGTAGACAATCAATATCTGCTCTTTGTCTGGAGAATAATGTGGTTCCAGTACTGCCATAAAATACATAGTAATACATGTGTGTGGTAAGATGATTGGCGTTCGCATGGACGCGGCTACTGTGTTTATTAAGCCAGCTGCCTAACAGTTAAATGTGCACAATGTATAGACTATGTCCTGAAAGATGGTTTTAGTCTGCAATCGTAGGGACAGCCGGTAATTTCTAGAATCTCTATTTCAAGGTAACTATACAGGTAAACCTCTGTATATTTTGAAACATATTTGACAGTCAACTTAACTTAGACATATCCAATCGAATGTTTCCTTTTAATGGCAAGACCATTAAGACATACAGTCCGTACACATGCCCCTTCGAGCGCGATGGTGGTGTTATAATGCGGCATTATTATTGTGACGGAGGCCTACATGAGACGAAATTGATCATGACGTAATGTACTTGAGTACTGAAAGGGATAGCTTAATTGACAGACAGGTATTAAAGATGGCTTCATATGGCTTCAGCGCAATGAGTCCTGCTAGTTATCCTGAAATCAATGACAAAGAGTATTGCTTTATAAATCCGGGGTTACATATATGATTCTTCACTAAGATATGCTTACGCTCCTAGACAGTTTGAAGAGAATCGTAGACAAGCCTTGGTATGGCGGTAAACTCTGATCTAGAATCAGAAACCCAATACATATTACTACTACCATAAGGTGGCCTTGCCGCGTTTAGTAATTAAAATAATTTGCACGTGACAGCAATTAATACACCTGCGCAACGCTGAACCTGCGTCAGTCAGAACATACACACACGATTTCATTACTGCTTTTATAATATTTTATTCAGATCTCATTTTAATACCTTAGCCACCCCCAACACAGTTTTGCCATATTAACATCCGATTTGACTATGGTCATTCCGATTTGCTTACACCTTCCAAAATCGGCTCGTGCTAGCATCGTAGAACATATACACAATTCACACAGACAAGCGTTTTCCCATGAGTTTGCTACTTAGCCGTGACAGCATTTTAGCGAAAAAAACCTGATATGTATCCCCTGATTAACTCTCCCTGTTCTTATTTGTTTTGTTTGGCAGTAAATGAACATCTTTCAAGTTTTTCAAAAATAAGATTAAGGAGGTTTGCATTTGTTTACCTGGTTGCGAAGAAACAACTGCCCCTATTGTAGTACGATACTGGTTACCAACGAGATATCATGGACAAGACCTTTGGAAATCTAGTACTTAGCCATTTGAAAATTTAAATATCTAGAATCTTAATTTCATGGTAACTATACATGTAAGCTGTTGTATATTTTGAAACTAATTATTAAATTATAAATGATTGTTAATGTTTTGTCATTCTGGTTCAAATGGTTAATGGCTTCTAGTTTCACGATACCGCCCTTTCATATACTGTTCATGATAAATCGTTAACTGCCCTTCCATTTTATGCCAAGGTATGTGTTTTGGCTGGTTCTAAGAGGGATTTGTGTCACCCAAGTTATCTCTGAAACATAGCATAAGAAATGTGTCTAATACCCGTCGTGAATGTTTTTCATTGGGGACGATATTGCTGACCGCTGTTACTGATGCATTTAACTTTTGATTCCAAATTAGTACATCTTTTGGAGACCCACGGACAAAAATCCACCTATATGCCAGAAAGTTAGTGCTTCAGAAGTGTCCATTTTGAAAATAATGGTATGTACATGCATATGCGTCTATTACAACAGGTGCATCAATTTCTTCGCATGTATTGAATGCTACATCTGACAGTCGGACAGTCAAAACCCCAGACCGCTTTCTGTTTCAGAACAAAACCGAGAGATCAATTTCTGGTTAAGCCTGGCCCATTTCTATCTAAAATACGCCTATTTCTAGCTAAGCTCCATCAAATCTTTATGTGAGTTGGATTGGATTTGAAACTTTGAAACCTGAATTTTCAGAATACAAATTTCAAATTAATTATACAATATAAGCTGTTAACTATCGTAAACCTAATTTGACTTGGTGTGGCAGCAACAGCTCCCAGGTCAAATTAGTTTCACAATATTCAACAGATTCAAAGAAATTATCAATTTGTAATTTCAGCAAAAACATAATTTTTAACTTTCCAGAAGAGATTTCTGATTTTAGTGACGGAACTACATAGTTTTGTTTGTGGCATCAGCGACCATGTGATATAGCTGATCATGGCGTCATATACTTGGATAGCATATCTCCATTATCTCAGTAAGCCCTATCACTTGAAACCTCAAACTACTTCATTAATGTTAGTGAAGTGCCGCAGGCAAGGCGTTAGAATAGAGAAAAGCCAATTATAGGCGTCGTCTGATGCATTACTACCATACTTATCCGCTTGGAAGCAAACGAGTTCCCAACTTGAGATCTGCGACTCGGTTAGCATTAAAATGTCTATCAGTCAGCCTTAGCTAATTATAGCTTTCTCGTAAGGGTATAATCCGCGTCAATTGTTAAAGGAACACTCATCGTACTCGTTGGCATAGCGCAGACTAATCAGGCTTAATGTGATTCAGCTGATAGAGACAGTTAGAGGCACGTATCTAATGTAGTGCCAACATCAGTTAGAAACCTAGATTTATTATAGCAATAAATAACGCATACATTCACTATTGGTTCCATTGCGCGGATTTACATTATAGGCGTGTGTATATTCCAGCCCCACCCCCAATTACAGAAATACCATGTACATGATCCGATTATATAATTGAAAAAAACTTGTACCGCATGCATCAGAATGCGACCAGAGAATACAGTCGCAAGTTTTTATAGTGGACAGTTGATAGCATTTGATATCCTATTTACTCCCTGTGAACAATTAACCTATTCATCACAACACATATTTTGTTTTAAATTAGAGATTGTATTGTTTACTACACAGACATGCCTACTTACGCATCTCTTGTGATATTAACCCTTTCACGGCAAAGTTGGTCATAACTGGTCTCTGTATTAGACTTGAGAAATTGTGATTTACAGGCCAAGAGAATGCTACCTTTGAAAATTTAACACTGCAATGACTGGCCTGCAAATGGGCATTCAATAAGCATGTGTCGTGATATTCTTGACCAAAGTTAGCCATGAACAACTTAATCGGTGGAGACCATATGCAAATTGCACCGATCTCTTATGTCTAATAAACGCCTTGTAATGAAACATCTGATGCAACAATAACGGGTTATGATAATGATTTATTGGATATTTAAGTTTCCCTTGTGATATCAATCAGTTGAAGGAATTTAGACTGTATATGGTTCGTTTAAGGGTAATAATGATAGATAAATCTATCAACCACGGACTGTGGAATTTATATAATTACGAAAATAACAAAGCTCTAAGAAGAGAATCATATGTTTTTGTTTCTGTATGTTTGGATTTCATCTTTTACTCATCTACATCCTCGCACCTAACATTGCAAGATGTGACCACGGCCATGACAATCGATTTAACCGTGGGAGAAAATGTGGATCTAGACAACCTGAGAAAATTGGCTGACATTTGGTTGTTGCTGTTGTTAAATGGAGCAGATGGTGCAGAGGTTACAGATACTCTGCTGGAAATTTGTAAAAGCAAGACAGCCAGAAGACACAAGCTAAGATTACAGAAAATGAGGTGTCTGTTGGATCTACGGAAATACTCTTTTATATGGTGGCTGACTTATGGAACATCCTACATGGTACTCAAATAAATGACATATTGGTCCTAAGCTTCGTGGTAGGGTTAAACACATTTTTGAGGGACCAGGATAGGAAATTTGGCTTTATCGCATACTATGAGATGGAAGGAAATCACGCGCGAGAGTGTTACTTTTCGTCTTCAATAGGGGAGGCGGACATCGAGGCTAAATAAGCGTGAGTCCATAGTGTTGTCCAAGGAAATTCTATGTCAGATAATTATTTCATTCGTAAGGTATACAGTTCTTTTAGAATTTGGCTTCCCTCCGAAGATACAATGAAAGGATCTGATATGACACTCCAAGTATCTGACAACATAATCAAATGCATCCCGTGCTCTCTTAAGCCACAAGTGGACAGAATTTAGTTAGAAATTGGCGGGTATAGGTTTGGAATTGATTCCTCTATTATTTCAAAGACAAGATCTAATGCTGTTTATAAATTAACTCCCCCCTCCCCAAACGATACCACTACATCTATTATAGCATGCTACAGTCTACCAACTTGTTTGTATGCTAAGCGGGGTGTTTAACGCCCATCCAGTCCTGTCATGTGCATGCATGAACTGCAACGCACTATGTCATCTCAAATAACATGGTGTGCTAGTTTAAACGAACCATACACTTTAGCTTGAACACACATTTCTTAGCCCATGGTCTTATACAGAGTCATCAACCTACATGCAGGCCGATGCTTGACGGACACGTAGACATTATTTTCACGTTTCTGTCGAGAGAGTAATACGATTATTGTCAGAAATAACTAATTTGAGTGGTACACCTTTCTGTTGAAGACAATGGCATAAGTGATTGATATTCTCTATAACGCTAACAAATAGTGTTACCAGTATATTTGCGCCTATGTACCCAAACACACATAATTGCAGGCTCTTTCTGATTGATTGAATTGGAAAGCATAGCTGGATACATAGAATAGGATAAATGCATACATAGAATAGAATAAATGCACATATGCTTAGATCTTAAAACCGCATATCTTTCTGCCACGACACGATAACAATCTAAAAATTATATTTTTGCGTTTAAATATGGCCAATCCTGTTCCTACTGGCTACTATGTGCTGCAATGTGTTTTCCCGTAACCAGATAATATCAAATAAGCACAACACGGTACTTGTTACTTGACTGTTGAACTCAATATCAATGGCCTTGGTCCGGGTGGACCTCCAGACATGTCTCTGTTGTGTGGGGGCATCCAAAAGCTATATGTATGTACACCGATTGTTTTTTGTATGCCTAGCGCATGGTGACCGATCTTGAAGAGATCCCCACTCTTCTCAAGGTCATGACCTAATGTCAAGGTCAATATATATTGGCCTTGACCTTATGGTGTGACAATGACTCATGATGGTTTCGCGGCATCTTTCAGCCGTTTTGGTATCTAAAAATGACAAGCAATGTGACTCTCTCTAGTCTCTAAGTCTTTCTGATTTGACAGATCTTTCGGTTTCTTTGGACACAGTTTCGTCAACAAACAGGTGGTGTATTAATTTGTCAGGTCAGATATTTGAGCTACAAATCGGATACGTTCATTGGGAATGTAAGCCTAGGGGTGGGGATTGGAGGGTGTGGCAGTTGTTTTCAAAAAGTGACTTTGTCCATACGGTTATTAATGCAATCACTAGCTAGCATTTGTCCGCTCATCATCATGATTCTATGTAATGGTGTGGGTGGAATGGGGTGGAGTGGTTGCAATGCGGGTGAGTGGGTTGGACTGAATTGTGTTGTCTGTTCATCAACACTTAACTTTATTGGAAATATTCAGCATAGTGTGCATTATATTGTGTTTATGTAAGATGAATGTCTGGATAATTATGCTTTCGGGCGCAAGCGAGCCTCATGCATAAGGATTTCATCCAATATTGTTACATTCAGCGGCACTTGATGGGGGTGGGGTGGGATTGGGTGGACGGGGAGGGATATGGTGCTTCTCGTGTTATATTGAACAATATGATGAAAACGCGATCCCTACTACCCCTCGAGCTCCGCGCGTGATCTAGTTCGTTTTAATGCACATTTATGTGTCCAAAGCAATCAGAAATCGATTAGCTGTCTTGTTAAGTAATCAGATTGTCAAATATGGCTCTAGATATGTGTTCCACTGTGGGACGATTGCCTGTTTTAAGCGATACTGATTTAAGCTCGAACTACACGCTTTGTAAAAACGTTCTCTTCATCAAGGTCCTGGACTTATCCGTAGTGGCGGCCATCCATGCTGCTCTACTGCTCTGTGCGGGGCCATGGTATTGGTCGCTGTGCGCTCGTGGTTGCGGACGCGGTCATCGTGGTTGCCGTGGTCGTGGTCGTGGTCGTGATCATGGTTGTAGGCATTGTCGTCATCGTGACGGGGGATGCTCTATGAGGGTGACCATAATGACAGCGGGCATTCTCGCCAGTTAAAGATAGTTAGAACACCCAGCCACTTGCGGCTTGCCCATGATCTGGACAGGAAAACTAACTGGTAGGATAGGGTCTAGCAGAAGGACCTCATAAATAAAGCGGCAACTACTTATACAATATCGTTTAACTTATGTAAGGTGATGGTGTTGAATTCTGCGGAAAATCATCCACCTCATCTTCACGTAATGCAGCGTGCATCACTATACCTTATACTTTCACTAAGTTGACTCTTTTTACATGGCATAGTTTGAACAAGAGAATGGCCCTTTTTGTCATCTCTCTTCATCCGCTTCGGCAATGTAGGAATTTTCCTGTGACGGAGGCCGGCGTGAAGCACTTTCCTCTCGGAACAAATAATATTTGTGTTAGGGGTTAATTTAGTTTATATTAAACTTGCTAACTAGCCGCGTTAGGACCCTCTTTTGCGGGGAGACCTCACTGATTATATAGATCAGAGATCGGTGAGGTACCTCTGCCGAGGACCATGATAAGAGAATCACCAACTCAACCCTATGTACTTGGTTTCTCTCCCATAACAGCAAACGAGTACCATCGTTTGTTTGTTAATTGTAACTAATTATGTATTTCATAATGTCCAAAATCTAAATTGAGTAAATGGCCCGCCACACTGGTGACACAAACAGCCGAGATGAAACGGTGTGAACGTTCCACCGGCTCACGAAGTCAGTCTTTGTACAATTCGGAGACGCGCAACACCGGATCTACAACCCCAAGATATAACCAGCAGCCTTGCCCCAATGAACCATGCACTTGCGGTGCCATGGCGCGAGAGTATCTGGTGGACCAGCACGCACTGTCCGACTATCAGATGTAGCATTCAATACATGCGAAGAAATTGATGCACCTGTTGTAATAGACGCATACGCATGTAGATCTGTAATTATAGCAGCTATGTACATACCATTATTTTCAAAATGGTCACTTCTGAAGCACTAACTCTCAGTCAAATAGGTAGATTTTTGTCCGTGGGTCTCGAAAAGATGTACTAATTTGGATTCAAAAGTTAAATGCATCAGTAACAGCGGTCAGCAATATCGTCCCCAATTAAAAACATTCACGACGGGTATTAGACACATTCTCTTGCTATGTTTCAGAGATAACTTGGGTGACACAAATCCCCTCTTAGAACCAGCCCAAACGCATACCGTGGCATGAAATGGAAGGGCAGTTAACGATTTATCATGAACAGTATATTAAAGGGCGGTATCGTGAAACTAGAAGCCATTAACCATTTGAACCAGAATGACAAAACATTAACAATCATTTATAATTTAATAATTAGTTTCAAAATATACAACAGCTTACATGTATAGTTACCATGAAATTAAGATTCTAGATATTTAAATTTTCAAATGGCTAAGTACTAGATTTCCAAAGGTCTTGTCCATGATATCGCGTTGGTAACCAGTATCGTACTACAATAGGGGCAGTTGGTTCTTCGCAACCAGGTAAACAAATGCAAACCTCCTTAATCTTTTTTTTTTAAACTTGAAAGATGTTCATTTACTGCCAAACAAAACAAATAAGAACAGGGAGAGTTAATCAGGGGATACATATCAGGGTTTTTTCGCTAAAATGCTGTCACGGCTAAGTAGCAAACTCATGGGAAAACGCTTGTCAGTGTGAATTGTGTATATGTTCTACGATGCTAGCACGAGACGATTTTGGAAGGTGTAAGCAAATCGGAATGACCATAGTCAAATCGGATGTTGGGGGTGGCTAAGGTATTAAAATGAGATCTGAATACAATATTATAAAAGCAGTAATAAAATCGTGTGTGTATGTTCTGACTGACGCAGGTTCAGCGTTGCGCAGGTGTATTAATTGCTGTCACGTGCACATTATTTTAATTACTAAACGCAGCAAGGCCACCTTATGGTAGTAGTAATATGTATTGGATTTCTGATTCTAGATAAGAGTTTACCGCCATACCAAGGCTTGTCTACGATTCTCTTCTAACTGTCTAGGAGCGTAAGCATATCTTAGTGAAGAATCATATATGTAACCCCGGATTTATAAAGCAATACTCTTTGTCATTGATTTCAGGATAACTAGCAGGACTCATTGCGCTGAAGCCATATGAAGCCATCTTTAATACCCGTCTGTCAATTAAGCTATCCCTTTCAGTACTCAAGTACATTACGTCATGATCAATTTCGTCTCATGCAGGCCTCCGTCACAATCATAATGCCGCATTATAACACCACCATCGCGCTCGAAGGGGCATGTGTACGGACTGTATGGCTTGAATGGTATTGCCATTAAAAGGAAACATTCGGTTGGATATGCCTAAGTTAAGTTGACTGTTAAATATGTTTCAAAATACACAGAGGATTACCTGTATAGTTACCTTGAAATTGAGATTCTAGGAATTACCGGCTGTCCCTACGATTGCAGACTAAAACCATCTTTCAGGACATAGTCTATACATTGTGCACATTTAACTGTTAGGCAGCTGGCTTAATAAACACAGTAGCCGCGTCCATGCGAACGCCAATCATCTTACCACACACATGTATTACTATGTATTTGATGACAGTACTGGAACCACATTATTCTCCAGACAAAGAGCAGATATTGATTGTCTACCTATTCCCTGGAACACTGACCTTCATACTGTCTGATGTATAGAGGCACCAGACCGTGTGCTAATGTATTATTTGGTCAGGCTAGTGTATCGGAACTTTCTCGAGCAGACAAACTAGGACACCGGCTAATATACCATGAGCGAATGTGTTACAATTCACTGATGCAAATCGCTGTAATGGACGTTAAAGGCTTTGCAACACACGTTGGCCATTATTAGCATGCTTTGATACCTGCAATGTGGCTGTATCTTTGGAGACAAGTTAAAATCGGAACAGCAATCATCTTATCTTCAACACAAAGAAAAACAAAATAAAAATAGAAACATTTAGTGAGAAACAGCTTCTAATATGTGAGTAAACACAGGATGCATTTTGAACAGATTTAATTTATGATTGGCATCATGGTATTAATCATTATCCAATTAATATCATTGTGCTGGGGCCATATGAAACCATCTTTAATACATTATGTCAGCCATTTGGTGTAGAAGTAAACAATTATTTAGTTCTCAATTTATTTATTCTTAGGGGCTGCTTGGGCCAGATGCCAAAAAGAGGAATTGGATAGCCAATATGATATTAATACATACAGTACAGCTCAGAAATAACTTATACTATCCTTTACATAACTGGATTGGAAGACATTGCAGCCAACGTGTGTAAGAGAAGAAGAAAGAAAGAAAGCGTGAGAATAAGAGAGAGAGAGAGAGAGAGAGAGAGAGAGAGAGAGAGAGAGAGAGAGAGAGAGAGAGAGAGAGAGAGAAAGAGAGAGAGAGAGAGAGAGAGAGAGAGAGGGAGAGAGAGAGAGAGAGAGAGAGAGAGAGAGAGAGAGAGAGAGAGCGAGAGAGAGAGAGAGAGAGAAAGAGAGAGAGAGAGAGGGGGGGGGAGGGAGGGAGAGAGAAAGCGAGGGAGAGAGGGAGGGAGGAAGGGAGGGAGAGAGAGAGAGCGCGAGAGAGAGAGGGAGGGAGGGGGGAGTGGGGGAGAGCGAGAGAGAGCGAGAGCGAGAGAGAGAGAGCGAGTGACAGAGAAAGAGAGACGAAGAGAAAGCGAAACGGAGAGAGAGAGAGAGAGAGTGAGAGAGAGAGAGAGAAAGAGAGAGAGAGAGAGAAGTATATATTGGTGGGAAAGAGAAGCGACGGTACTGTGATGTGTTCATCATTATGATAAGTATCTGAGAGTGGATTCTACATAGGATATATAATATATGTTGCTTTTTAAGCATCTTTTATTCGGAGATTTCTAGAATTTACCCTAGATATAACCGTAACCTAATTAGGGTCCACTCTGGTAAAAGACGCACGTACTCAGTTGGGTCTGCGAGGCATTTAATTGAGACAAATGAGTTAGTGTAGATGATTAGCAGGTCTAGAAGATGCCCTTTATCCCGTCACTATTCACGTGCCATGATCCATTTCACATTTCCCTACAGCGGAATTAGACAATCACATGTTGCCGTATCAGCCGTATATTTCAATTTTGTTTCCATAAACTGAAGCCGTATAAATGACAGTGTCTGGTGATTTGGAGCCCTTCTCGCTATGAAAATCGAAGATAAAGTATGTGAAAAAAGTGAAATATGTGAATCCAGGATGATCGTCACATGTCCACCATCACAATCATGTATTTATTTTACCAATGGTCATTCACATCTAGAATTCTATGAATTCAGATGCAGATATTGATCACAATGTAGTAACACTTAACCGAAAATACTACAAGACAAAAATCTTTTTACTTTTTAATAAATATTTTGATGAAACTAATTTGACTGGAAGTGGTTGCTGCCTATGGCGGAAACAGCTTCCTGCCAAACTAGTTTCAAGACATATTTACATTCAGATTGAAATTCTGGGATTTCAGTGGTCAAAGGTGTAATGGTCAACATTTGTCTGTATCAGTGCTAATGTGAAACATGCACCTTACTCGATCTCTGAACCAATGCACCACCCTTACTCATTAACCAGAAACAGAAACAGACTACAAATTGTCCGTCTCCATCCTACTATAAAGTGATTTAAGGAACAGGCGATGCCACTAATATAATTGCCAGATCGTTCCTCCGACTGCGAATATTTAAAGAGATTCTAATCTCATCTCCAATGTTGTACCGTACAGATAGCTTATGCTACAAAGATTCCATATCATTTACTTCCAGGCGTATTCGTTTATCTGTATTGCAATTATATGCATCATGTTAATATTTAACTGTGCTCATCGCCATTCTGTATCCTTCAATGATAGCGTGTGATGGCACGTGTATGCTGATAATACACATTCTTTTTCTATGTAACAGCTTCCAGTTAAATGTCATATGTGGTTGCTTTCACATAATACCGCCAAGTGATCATATATGGTTGTTGGTTATCACCCAGGCTAAGCGGTTATCTTTAAAGGCTTAAAATGTAAATGATGGCCACACTCATAATCTGGTGCAATGTATCAATATTCAGCTATTAATTCCTGAATGTCTGGCGTTCACGTGATAAAAAGCTAAAATGATCATATGGTTTCTGTGGCGTATTGTGTCAGCTGAAATCTATGGCACAAGACGAGGAGTAGACAACTGCCATATAAATCGGTTGCCTTAGGAGGTTGTGTCATGTGCATTAATCTAGCACGATGCACGCTATTGACGGACATGGGGGAATTCATTGCTAGCTATTACAAGCCCAATTCTACCTACGTGCATTTCATATAGCAAGTACCTTTTATAACAGTGATGCAGAAAGCTGAATGTATTGTGCATTTTGGGTGAAAAGTATGAAATTTGGCAAAATTATAGAGGTTGACAAACTGAAAAAACTTCGTCTAGGGCCAACTGATTTTTTTCATTTTTTTCAAAATGGCCGCCATTTTTCAAAATGGCCTCCGGCGTATCTCAAAATCATTAATACACGCATATAGATTCTCATAACCTCCATACAAATGTTCACAATACACTAATTTTACCAATGTTTAGCTTTTAATATCATCTAGACATGGTATAATAATACATCGAGTTCATAGGCCAACTAATTTCCGCCAATATGTCCGCCATATTTCAAAATGGCCGCCGTCGTATCTAAAACATTAATACAGTCATATAAATGGCCGTCACATACTTATCTTAATAATATTTAGATGTTAAATCATCCAGTTATGTCACAGAACTTTCGAAATCTAATATAAGTCACATTTACTTTCCTGATTGACCAAGGATGGCGGACTATAAATCAAAATAGCTGCCTTCCACATCTTAAGATGTTTCGGTATTATGGAAATAGAATTTTCTAATCTGTCTGCGGCATCCATTCACCCAATTTGCTAGCGTCTGTCTGTCTGTCCGTCTGTTTGTCTTTACATTTAAAAAAACCGCATTGGCACAGGAATTTAATTAAAAATTTCTTTACCTAAATTTGTCCTATCGAGACCAAGTTTAGATTTACTTGGAGTGGTTCCCCCTTGAGATTAGTTGGGTAAAGTGAACTAATCAGTAGGTCGCTTTAACAGGTAAAGGCTGGGATTGATCCTACAATATAGAGAAATCACACACACACACACGCACACACGCACGCACGCACGCACGCACGCACGCACGCACGCACGCACGCACGCACGCACGCACGCACGCACACACATCTTGAAGATTTTGGATCTCCGGTTTCTGACTAAGATTAGTTCAGATGGTCCCGCTTCACTATCGGTAAGATTATGATGTGACGGTTGCAGCGACAACCTCTTGCCGATGGTGGAGAAGGATACAGGACAGTCTGGCTCGCCTCGTCAAGAAGATGGTGATGATGATATTCATTCGAAGACTGCTGGGCATATTCTGACTAAAGAAGATCGGGTAAGGATCGGATGTTGCTTCCGACTCACTGATCAGATTCCTAAATGCTAACTGCTAACGGAAAGAGTAAATCGAACTATTGTCTCACATATACGTAAGATGATATGTTTTATTAAGCTAACTGTACAGAAGTTTTACGAAGTGATTTAGATTAGAGCAAAATCGCTCAGATAACAAACTAGTACCTTACTGGTACAGAACGAGTACATTCTACAGCTACTCTACTTCTATAGCTACTTACTAAACTGAACATCAATGAGATGTTCAGTGAACCGAGATGGTGGATTGATTCCTTTCTATATCTGCAAGTGTATATTTTATAGTCCTCTATACATATCTAAATATTTAGATTCTACCCCAATCTCTTCTGATGATTCTTCTAGGTACGTCATAAGCACAGCTTGATTGGCCCGGACATTCAGTCCCCCAATCAACTTCTACTTATTCCTTCCTAGATGTTCCTACCTAATAAATGTTGGTCGTTCTTACCAATCAGCGATCCCTGCATTTCAATGTTAACTACAAAATCTGTTCTATATCATTCTTTGCTACAGAGTTTGATCGCCGCTTATTGATTATGACTTCATCCTGACCAATCAAACTCCGTGCTATTCTTTTATGGAGATGCTGCCTCGCATAGACAAAGTGGTGGTAACTGGTTCTGATTTGATGCGATCTGTCAGCTAACTAACAACATTACGGAATGTGTTGTTGTTGCATGCCATTGTATGAGTGACATATAGTTGATATACAAATTTCGATTATGTTGTTAATTCATACAGGACGCTACAATGTCTGTGTCCTGTCCATTGCCTATCGATGGATAAGCCTGTATGATGCTAGAGTTAATAGGCACATGAGATGTATGATCTCATTGCCAGCTGGTGTTGTTCTATTCTCGTATGAGAACCTAGAATGCCTAACGTCATCCTCTAAGTCCATTTGTCACGTTCGATGCCACTGATTATTATACATTGATTATTTTCTAAACTACCAATCCAATCGACTGCTGAATATTATAAAAGGGTGTGCCGACTGAACTGCAACAACTTTCATCCAAACTATTTCCAAATACACATCAACTCAGAACCGTGGGATCTATTCCAATCAATTCGACTATTTCAATTTTGATGATAAAACTTTATCCAATAAGTTCGAATGTGCTGATCCGCACATCATCCATTTACCAGAAACTGACTATCGTCAGCACTGGCTGATGTAATAATAAGTTAAATATTAAAAGTATAAAGTCAGCCGGTCCATTAGCTCACCTGGTATTTTCAAATCATAAATTTCTCTTGGGACTTACTCGAAAATATAAGACATCCAGCGGGGTCATGACTCCCACAAGACAATCCCATATCTACAATCTGAACGAATACACGAGTGCACGTAATAATACATGTACACAGTAATACATGCACGAATGCACGCAATAATGTATGCATGAACGCATGCACGAATGCATGCACGAACATACACACGAATGCATGCGCGCACATACCCACGTACTAATGTACTCACGAATTAATGCACCCGCACCCAGATACACACACGCGCACACATACACCTACGCAAGCATAGATGCACGCACGTACGGATGTACGAGCACACACCCACACACATACACACATACGAACAGACGCACAGACGCATGAACGCACCCACGCACGCACGCACACCCGCAGACACACACACAATTTTGCAGAAACGCAACTAAAAAATGTCCTACGGATATGATTTCATGTTGCCCCACCGTTGATTTTGGTTTGAGATTAGATTTATTTAAGAATAGGGATGGATTAAACCTTGTCATTGTTATCAGGAACCATGAGGTCTAACTTTGATCTTACTAACAAATCTTTCAGGTTTGGATTTCTATTGTAAGCTATTACTGGTCATGCTTTGATCGGTTCCTTTAATTTAGATTTCAACTGTGAATATTTGTCTTTCATGGTTTTCGCTAATTCAACATTACGTCTATTGTATATGAGTTGAAATGGGATAATTTTGTTCTTTTGTGATATTCCTGAATCTACATTTATTCCAAATGGTGCTTTTGTTTGGAGTATTCTAATCCAATGGCCTTCTCGTATTTTGCGAAACGAACTCGTTTCTTCTTCACTATCGAAGGTCGGAATCTGTTCTATTGACATGATTACAAAATGATGCTTAACTGAATGATCAGGAAGTTGGAAATGTTGAGCAATTGGCGTATCTGCTGAGCTGTTAATATCAGAAACGTGGCATCTAGCACGCACTCTAAATGCATTTTTCGTTTCACCAACATACTGTTTCTGGAAAAGCGCACAATTGATGAGAGTCAGTTGACAGAGTAGAGCATGCACCATTCAGATTTTGCCTGTTGCTAGAGTTTCGAAAGAATCTTATGATTTGCGATTTGATCAGACCTTTAAATGTGTGTGGAGGATGAAATGATGTTTTGTGAAGCAGCTGATGTGAGTCTGTTGACTTAAAGAATAGTTTATAATCTAATGTTCCAGAGGAATCAAATTGAGGACCCTTGAGATCGTGACATCTAAAAAGTCAACTGATGTTCCACTAATAGTAGCTTTTAGCTTGATGTTTGAATCTTGGTTTTTTTAAATGCGAAAAAATTCCCAAAAGTCTTCTTCTTAATGCTGACAAATGATGAAGATGTCATCTAGATATCTGAGGTAAAGAAGAGGCTTTTTGGCTGATTTGTTCAGTGCCTCCTCTCCCCACTCCGCAACATAAATAGTGGCAAAGTTTGGGCTGAATCGTTTACCCATTGCGCATCCACAGACTTGAAGGTAATTTTCACCATTAAATTGGAAATCGTTTCCTTTAAGACTTAGCTCTAATAATTTTAGAATTTCTGTGTCTGGTCGATCTGGATCAGGAAATCAGGACAAACGATTTCTTAATAGCATTGACTCCAGCATCAATATCTATATTGGTATACATAGCATCTATGTCTAATGTGACTAAATATGCATCTTTCGGAACTGACGATTTGAATAACTTTGAAAGAAAGTGTTCTGTGTTCTTGAGAAAGCTCTTGTGTCTATTAGCAATGCGCTTTAAACAGTAATCAATATATTTTGAAATGCCATAAGATTCACTGCCACAGTCTGAAATGACGGGTCGGGTCGTCCAGGTGGTGTCAATGGATCTAACCAGGTGCTGATAGGTTTATGGATCTTAGGCAAGATATAAAATGTCCGATTTTGTGGCTTATTCTCACCTAGCAGATACTTTAGCTGTTTCTTATCGATGTACTTATCTATATGCAATGAATTAAGTATTTCAATGAAATTTTGTCGGTTTTGAGGCCAAATTAAATTATCAAGTTTTCTGTAATGCCTGGTGTTAGTTAACTACCTTTCAGCCTCGTGGATTTAGTTTTCTCCAGACATAATCACAATTGCTTGAACCTTTATCGGCTGGTTTTATAATAATATTCTGATTTCTACGTAATTTGTTGATAGCCTGTCGCTCGAAAAATGAAAGGTTTTGCTTATTGTTTGTAACTGGCAATGATCTGGCTATACCAGCAACCGTGTTTATGCTTGCCTTAATATTATCATCAACTAGCCTATCTGGAGGGTCCCAACCAGATTTTCCAGTGAATCGTTTTGAAAATGATGGGATACTTTTACTGAATGAACAAAAGTAGCTACTTCAATAAGACCTGTGTCTAAAAGCAAATCTAATCCTGTTTTTGATTTTGGAGTTGGTACAAAAGTAAGACCACAATCGAGATTGATTTTTCAGATGGTGAGAGATCATGGTCAGCTGCTACATTTACAAGGTTTGTTCCTAATCCTATGTTAGGGGAACTATTGCCTTGACCCACATTTAGCTTAACCCAAGTACCGTCAGGCAATGGTTATAAATACAATTAGCTGTTTCCTTCGTCCAATGGATTCTATCCTTCTCAACATGAAAATTGGCATCAGAAATTTTGTGGATGACCTTATCAACGTGGCAGTTTGACCTTGCTGATTCGTTGATATGCTTGAGACAGTACTTTTGCATGTCTGACAAACTATCAGAGAAGTTAATCGCAGCAAAGTACAACTCCGCATTAGGGAAGCTGTTCTTAAATTCTCGAGCCATGAACCTTAAATGGCTTGAGGCTTTGGTTGGATGCTCATTTTTGGAGTTGATGCCAATATTCCGGATGATCTTCTCCGGGCTAGGGCCATCCTGGTGTCGCATAGCCATTGTTCTGAAATGTGATAATGCGGCACCAGGATAGCACTCAACCTGGATGTCAGGATGGACGTCTGAATCAATTCGAGCTAGATTAAAGGACCCTATCATCAGAATCATTTTGTGATTCTGGGGATCCTCCACAGGCCCATACTATGGGATTGATGACGGCACTTAGCAAACTTCCTATCAGACAGGTTACTATTATTCTCCCTAGGAGGGAGAGGAGGCGGAGACGGAGGAAGAGGAGCAGAAGAAGGTGCGTGAGGAGAAGAGAGATGAAGAGTAGGAGAAAGAGCAGGAGGAGCGATGGAGAGAGGAGATGCAAGAGGAGACGAATGAGTATGAGGAGATATCACACTATCACACTATCACACTATCTATCTATCTATCTATCTATCTATCTATCTATCTATCTATCTATCTATCTATCTGCTG